>VXAY01004090.1:751259-766581 GCA_013399855.1 Oxyruncus cristatus
AAAAAAAAAAAAAAGCTGAAGAGGTACCTGGAGGTCCTTGTCTTATTCTACCACCTTTCAGAAACTTAGAAATTGGATAAGTAATAGGCTAGGACTACAGTCCTGACTTTTAGGCAGAGTCTTAGCACAGAGAGGCAGCAAGAAGGTTTGTACCACACGTGGAAGTAGAAAACAAGTTCCTGATTGTTAAATCACTGGTTGAGTCTCTGTGCCTCAGAGGTTAAGGTCTTGTTTCCTGGCATGTTACTCCATCTTGTGGTGACTGAATAAAGAACCGTTACCACAATGGAATTTTAAATCTGGTTCTTCTTGAGGCTTTTAAGCCAAAGAATTTCATGTAAATATGGATTGAACTTGTCCTTCTTAGTGTATGTAGGAGCGTGTGTTTTCTTTGGTGTGTTTCATGCTCATGTTTCACCACTGATAGTGTTGGGGAGTTCTAGTTCCATGGCTAAAAGGCAAGAAATTAACTTCCTCTACAAGTGCTGCAGAAAAGTACAGGTTCACCTCAGAGTGTTTCATGTCACCATGAACTGTGCTCCAGGAAAACAATTATAAGAAAGAAATGAAGCAACTTTTTTTAAAAACCCAAAAGTACAAAAAAAATTTTCAGCATAATTACAATTTTGACTACTTGCCATGAATTTCACAATCTGGTTCTGTATAAACCAGCAGCAATATATGCACTTTGTTGCTTACTGTATTTTTAATCTTTTCACTGGGCATTATGTTGCTTCTATATAATCCCGTTTTCCCATTTTAAAACCACTGTGTTGAGGTAAAAAGTATTGTTGGGACCTACATACCTATATAAACAGATTCTTCCCTGGGATCTCACAGGAGTGTCCATGAGCCCATTCCTCTTCAGGCTTTCTGGTGCTGATCCTTTCCTCTGCCTGTCTCTGACCTTACCTCATGAGGGTGCTGAATCCACATGGAAAGATGTTTAGCAGGCTGAAGACATGCCAAATTGATCAGGCAGAACTAGGAATGACAAAAATGTGCTGTTACAAGACACTGGAATTTTCTTAAACTAAATTTCCTTAAACTGCATGCCTGTTTTGCTCAAGCATCCTACGTCATGATTATACTATGAAATCTCACATAGCTGGTGGACTTCAGCAGTAACCCACCATAATCATGCGCCTCACAGATGAGAAAGAAAAAGCACTTATGCTTGAGAAGCGTAAGTTTGGCCATCCTTACAACCTGTAGCAGTTCATCAGTTCTTACTTCTGCAGCAGTTTTGAAAGGCACCTTTCTGATACAGAAGGGGGATGGAGTCTTACCCTCCATGAATTTCTGATCTGTGTGCTCAGTAACAGTGGGAAAGAAAAGTAATTTCCAGTGATGTTCTCAAGGAGGTACCACAATCAGTAAGCTCAGACAACACCTGCCCAACCCACAGTGGCTACAGCACTGGGAGAAGTTCTTGATACACACTGTTGAAATATTCAAACCCCATATAAGTATGTACTTACTTTCACAGCCTTGATGACTGGAGCTGAGGCAAGAACAGTCACAGAGGTCATGCTGGACTTAGTCACCCCACCAACATGGTCTAGTTGTGGCTTCATGAAGCCCAAACAACAATCCCACCAGCATCATGGCATAACCAGAATAGTTTTGGTCAAAGAGAAGTAGCTCGTTACTACAGCTCAAGAGTGATGGCCTCTAGCCAAACAGGGCCCATAGGTTTAGATACCTGTAGGTTATATGGCTCATTCTTCACCAAACTGTCAGGTAATGAGGGCTGTAGAAAACTGCAACAAGGAGTATCCTACAGCAGAATTTGACAGGTCACACAGAACGATCCTAATGAACTATTCTGATTAGGGAGTTCTGCTTGGGCCTCTGCTAACTTTCCTCATTGCTGCTGCTCCACGAACATATGGACTACAAATGTGTCTTTAAGAAAGCCTTTAGTTGAGCAGGAGGCCAAGTTCTTCAGGGCTTGGGCCTGTAACATGGCTTTTGGGAAACAACCCTGAGCTTTGTTCAGTAAATTACCTGGGATAGAATTAGTTTTACTTTCCAAAGGTGGTTGTTAACACATCTTTCCTGGGTTTCATCAGTCTTCTGTTTTCCTCCGCTTCTGGTCCCCAGGTTGAGCTCATGCCCTTTCTTCCTTGAGTCCCCTGGGTGAGCTCCACAGCCGTTATGCCAGGGAAGAGTCCATTTTAAGCTGAGGCGTGAACACGGGACACGTCCCCAAGCAGGCTTGGGGCGCCATCAAAGGAGCGCCTTTCTATTCTCAGGACAGCTGTCAACCTAAGGCTGACCGGACCCTTAAAGGCTTCAGTTCCCACTCACTGAAGCCAATCTAAACTTTTATTTTCATGCCAGTGGTTTGGGAATGGGCCTTAGTCCTTAGTTACAGAAAGTAACTTACAAAAGCAAGATACATTTTTCAAAATACTCTTTCTTTCTGATCAAGCTAATCTAGGTCCAGTGAGCCAAAGGGCCAGCTGGAGCTCACCTGTGAGATACCTGGGCACATCTGGCTGTAGGCATCTCACTGGCAGAAACTGCACTCCTCCTGAGAATTACTGGGACCACCCCAAAATCCTGTGAATTTATAAGCAAATGTGACAGCCTTTGGGGCCAATAACCATTCTTAGCAGCACGATTAGACACCCCACACTTGTTTCAAAGGAAAACAAGATTTTTCTCTGTCTTATTCCCAGTAATAATTCCAGAATAGCCAAGGTTCCTGAAGATTCCTCTTCATTAAACTTTCATACAGGAAAAGTTAAAGACAGGTACTCCAAGATCAAACTCAACAGTGTCTTACTGCCAAAGAGGGAAATACTGTTCTACCATTTATATGAGATGGGAACAGGAATATTGGTTGTCCACAAAGTAAAAGAATTTACAGTGCAAGTACCAGTAGGAAAACCATCAGTGTATTCTCAGTTGCCTGATCACCCTTCAAAAGGAGGTAAAGAAGGAAAAACTGCATTTGTTTTGTTTACAACACCCCAAAATACCCCACAAGTATGACACAGTGCTGCCATTTTTTATCTTGTAATTTTTTTCCACTTCAAATGCAGTTTCAAAAAAACCTTCTGTGTATGCACATGGAACACAGATTTGGCAGCCAAGTACTTAAATAAACCAACACGTAGACAAGTAATTTTCATTGATTTTAATTTTAAATACTTTTCAAGAGTAATATAAAAGTTCCAAGTTTGTCTTTTCAGACTAATCGTTGTTTGGTTCCCCCCCACCCCCAAAAATCTTCAGTGAAGTTACCTGATGCATTTTTCAGGTAACACTGTTCAGAAAGAACTTCAAATGACAGAATTTATGCTTATGTTTTCCAAAAGAGAGGGTTCTGTGTCAGACGTCTCTGGAAGTTCTCATACCTAGAAAAAACCCAAAAAAAAACCCCAAAATATCAGCTGCTGCTTGTAAAATTGTGTGTAGTTTCCTTTTTTTTTCAATAAGGGTACAAATAATCAGTCTATGCAGAGAACGTGATTAATTACATCTACTCTACATCAGGAAATAGTAAATCCCAAATCTTCCTTTCCAGTTCCATACCAAGAATATTCACAGATAGACTTGTGTATTTTAAGAAAATGTCTTTCATTAAAGCAGTATCCCAGAGGAGGCTCATTCAAGCTTAGTAAAATTGTAAGTGAATTTAGATTGGATATTAGGAAAAATTTCTCCACTGAAAGGGTTCTCAAGCACTGGAACAGGTTGCCCAGAGAAATAGTGGAGTCACCATCCCTGGCAGTGGCAAAAAGACATGTAGACATGGGCTTAGGGATGTAACTTAATGGGGGACTTGGCAGCATTAGGTGAATGGTTGGACTTGATCTTAGAGGTCTTTTCCAACCTAAATGATTCTATGATTCCATGAATTAAAAGTGGTTGTTTTGTGCATAACATTTTTGGGCTAGGAAATCAAAGTTTGGGCAGGTAGAAGTGTGAATCTGAGGCTGCCCATCATCTTAATAATCAGGCCAGGTATCTCACAGAAGAACCCCAGTAAAACCAAACCAAGAAAACATGATGTCATTTAGGGATACACTGTAACACTGGGAAAAACAAGGCAACACCATTGCTTCTGAATCCAGTTCAGATGTCCCTGTACTACTCCAGTGCTGCTCCATCTAGGATGCACAGAACCAGCTTAGCACCTCTCAGTTCCTGGGACAGTGGAGGTGAGCTAACAAGCTTAACAGACTCGAGCAGGCTGGCACAGAGACCACAGCCTCCTGCTTCCTGGCAGGCTGTGCACCCTGCTCCCAGGGAAGGAAGAAGGGGCTGCAGGCAATTCTGCACTCAGGCTGTGCATCCATTTGCCTTGAAGTTCTAACAGAAACCTTGAGACAATGGAGTCTTCTCCACTGCTTTTCCATCCTCACCAAGTAATTCTAAATTCCACATACCTTGTATATGGTAATGTTTTAGTAAAATCAAATGAGGAAATATAATTCTCTAACATGTAATGGAAACATGTATGCACACATGCTGTCCTAATTTTACTTTCCACACTCACAGAAACAAGCAAACCACAAACAAACTGAACATCAGAATTCACGGTTGACCCACAGTGAAGAAACAGGCAAAGTATACAATTTCTGTGCCTTTCTAAAAGAAAAAAATTGAGAAGCCTATAGGCTCTGACACACAAAAATTTAAAAACCCCTTTTAATCTCCACAAACCCAAGATGTAAAAGATCAAAAGGTACTGCCAATGAAACAAAGAAAACAAAAGAAGTTTTCCTACACCTCATAGTTCCTAGCCCAACTCAAATGAGAAAAGAGACTCTAAAGGGTTTAAACCATTTCAGCCTGATCCAGACTGAATGCTCTCAGAGACCTTATCCATCTGTGTTCATGGAGTGTGTAGTTACCTTCTAAACACAAGAAATCTGCATCAAGTCACACTCCCAAAGAAAATATATGGCTTATATTAACTTTTTTATGAGATCTGTACTAATGATAAAACTGTGTTCATATAGCCTAAAATGCTGATTTTAAAAAGGGTTTAGGTTAATACTGTAGAGGCTAAATAGAGCCAAACTGATAGGAAGGAAATTTTCAGATATCCTAAAGGACTGCCTGCAGTTCACTATTTATCTCTAGACTACACAGGATATTCCCAGACAGTTATTTCTTAAACCAGTCCTTGGAAAAACAACTCTCTCAGAGAGACTTGTATTTACACTCAAGGGTCTTGGTGACAGAACCAGGTCAACTAGGAGCATGATTTCTCCATCTCTCACAGATTCTTAAATAATGCAACTATGCTGGAACTGTGTCTAGGAAGACTAAATATAACAAGTAAGCACAAACTGACAAGTATCAGTGTGTTCCATCTTCCCACAACTCCAGAGCATTTGCATTATCAGTAACTGAGTGCAAATCCACATATATCACGGGCAACATTTCTAGAAACAAAAAAATTTGTAGGTTGTATAGCACTTTTCTAATGCAAAAGCTGACAATTAAATATAAGAACAGTGGACAGGACCTCTCTGTACTAGAGATAACCAAGAACAAACACTTTTTAAACATTTTTGCTTCATCTCACTGAAAAGCAGTGTTCAATAGTTTGAACAATAGTATTGAACAGTGTTCAACAGTATTGAACAGTAGTTCAATACTTAGAAACCAGATGTTTTAATAATGCCTACTAGAGATCATTGCCATTACCATTTCAGAACTACATTTGCTGGAATGAAAGCTTCGGAAGGATTTGGGGTCATCTGTGCCTGAGTAACAGCAAACGAGGAAGCAAAGTTATAGAAGTTATCCAACATCTTCTGAGTGAACTGAAATAAAAAAAAAAAAAAGACATTTTAAGGAAGTTCTTTTTTCATTTTGAACTTTAGTGCAAATGTTTAACAGACACACAATTCCAATATGAAGTAAAATTAGCACTGTCATCTAAAACACAATGGGACAGTGGATAAAGTAGATCCAGGGACATCCATTTTAAATTGATCAAAACATTTTAATTCTCAGTCTTGCCCTCAGATACATCCAGCATCCATAAATCATTTTCAGTATCTTCCCTTGCCCTCTCCCTGGCTCTATTTCATCCAACTGGATAAAGAGCTTTGGGAAAGAACATTTTCTGTTTGTGAAAAAGAAGTGATGCAGTGACAAGACCTGTCCCTCTCTGCAAAATTAAACCATCAGAAGACCTGCAGACGAGGTCAGTGCCGCCATTCCAGCTCCCAGCAAAACAACTAGTTGTTAAACCACCTGAAAATTCTGCAATCTCTCTTGTTACAACTCATCAGACTCCAGTGACGGCAATTTCCTTCAGCATTCACCACAGAAGGACTGCTATCCCAACATCCTTTGCCACAAAATCTTGCAGGGGAAAACATGAAAAAGATACACAGGATACTCCTAAACTATAGGATATGGAAACAAGAGTGAAAGATAGGCCAAAAAATAGCAAGTCCCATGTACTTGCTATTGTTGAGGCTGTAGGACATTCCTAGCCAGTCTAGTTTACAGTACTTCCAAGTAGTAAGTAGTTTACTACTTACACAAGTTTACAGTACTTCCTTATTTCTCCTATTTTTTTTTTTTTTTAAAAGAGCTATGCATTGTTCTGTTGGGAGAACAAGCCATTTTCATAGTGAAATGATGCAGAAAAACAGAACCTGAGTCAATACAGCCACAGTCTTGTGCTTCCCTCCACCTGCTCTGACAAAAGGAGCAGAAGTGACATCCCAGGAGCCTACCCTCAGTTTCACCCCACTCACATGCAGAACTCTAGTTTTGTCCTACTCCTTTCCAAACAACCTTTTCATATATAACTACACATAATTAAAAAAGGCATATTCAATCATAAATCTTCATCAAGCTTACTAAAAATGTAATGGGAGAGCAACTCCTTAACTTAGGGTAGCAACAGATGATTTTGCCTTTAAGAAGCTATTTTTATTACTATAGTATAGCGGTTTCAAACAGATGATGTCAAATATTAAATGAAAGCCATTAGTCATTCATAAACATGCTCCCAGTCATATATGCCCCTTCTCTGCAATCCACTCCCTCAAAGGTTTCCATCAACTTTGACATCGTGCATTTTCTCTATAGCAGTAACTATTACTTGAACCTTTGGGTCAAGTGCATTTCTTGAAGGCAATATACAATTTCAGTTAAGATGCTACTTTTAACAGGAAAATATACCTAACTGAAAATAACTTCTGTAAAAATGTTACGCAATAATGAAGTGTTTTTTTTCTTTAAATACTGTTTTCAGAAAAATCTGTGAGGGCCCTTGCAAATGACCTGAAGTGGCCACATTATTACTTCATGACTTAACTACTGCTCTAATACAAATTGGAAAATCAGAAATATTTAGATGCCATATGCCCCTAACAACTCCAGAAAAGCTCAATTAACTGTACTATACAAAAACAGCTGTTGGTCAACTCCTAGTCATGGTAACTTTCTCCAAGAGACATCACCTATTTAGAGCTGTAATGTGTATAAACTGTAAAAGAACATCAGCTACACTATCAGGATTACTGTTCAATTACCAGTCTACCTCAGCAACCTGGAAGGAGAATGAGAAAGAAAAAAAGGCCTGAAGAAAAGCCTCACCAACTGCTGATATGTTAAAAGATAATGCCAGAGCTGTCAGTGTTAGGGAAATCAAGACCCACCGTGCAGGTCTAGCTTGCCTTGAACTGCTGTTAGACGGTCAACTAACTGCCAGAGCTGGTTGTGGATTTCCAGAGGTTCAAACTAACAGGCTGGGTAAAAAAATGGCACATGTTGTAGCCCAAGGCCTGATCCACAGGGAAAGAACTGGAAAAAAGAAAAGTCTTTCTGTGGGGGAAGGCATGATTCTGTAGTTCTGCAGAGGAACATCAGAAGAATTTCTCAAGGGTCAGTGGAACACTTGGATATCTATTTGCAACTATGCCCAGCTCTGCCTTGACTTTTAGTAATTTTTGACCATCCCTGAAAGTCTATGCACTGGAGTTTCAGCACCTATAAATGACCCCGAGATTATCTCAGTTGGTTAAGACTTGGTGGTAATAACACGGAGGTCGTGAGGTCAATCCCCTGTATGAGCCATTCACTTAAGAGCTGGACTCAATGGTTCTTCTGGGTCCCTTCCAACTCAGAATATTCTGTGATTCTGACCAAAGATCCACTGTCTCTTACATGTACTTAGTCATAGCTGCTCCTGTTAGGAAGTATCATAAATAATTTTACAGCAGAGTGACACTGACACAAATAAATCTATTGGCCCGATGACACCGAGCATGCAAATCCCAATCCTTTACAGGAGACAGTTTTTCTGTGCAAGAAATAGTAAATTCAAAATATCAAAGCTTCCAGCCAAATGATTTGACAATGATTAGGTTGGTTTCAATCCTACAACCACCCACAGCAGCTTCTCCTCCCCCCCATTAGTCTCAATTCTTAAGACTTTCATAGTACAGAGAATTTCTGAAAACAGAATGTCCAAGCTACCTCTGTGAATGAATCTACTGATGACACAGCAGCACTTGCAACAGGAGTCTGCTGGGCCAGGTTCTCCAGCAGCTCCACTGAGATTCCAATCTGGGCCACTGTTGGCGTCTGTGGGAGGTTCATGGCACCAAAAGGATGTTGACTTCCCTTCCCTGAAAGCACCACGGACAGCACACGTTAGATTTGGCACACACGTAAAGACTGTGTAGCTTAAATCACTGTGTTCCTTCTATAAAAGGTATTCCTCAGCTCCTGTCAGAGACGCAGAGAAATACTGCACAGGCACAAGTACACACAAGCACAACAGATGAAACAGTGTGACTGGTATGTTTAAAAACCACAACAGACCATAAGGAAATGTCTAAAAAAATGTAAAAACATAACTTGAAAGCTCCCTATGAAGTAAATGGATTCAAGAGGAAATACGATCTGAGAGTAAAAGACAGCAGAACCTTTCTCTATAGGAACCAAGCCTTTCATTCACATTTTAGCAATTGCAGATAAACAGGAAACATGCAGCACTGCTGCACAATTGTTTGATTCACTCATTCAAACCCACGGTCTTGTGAACCTGTTTGTGCTCTGAAGAAGTAGAGAAAACTTCAAGATCCCTCTGACTCTGGGAGGTCTGGGCAGCTCCAGGTCTCATCTGAGCTGCTCAAAACCACCAAAAAAGCAAAGGTCAAAGACACAGCCATGGAACAGAAAGACCTCTGACTCTGCAAGTGCCACAAAGGAAAGAATGAACCGGGCAGGAAACCACCCCCAGATTGCCTGCCACTCACACAGGCATCATCCCAGACCCCTGCCCTCACTTCTGACCTTTCCCCATACTTTCAGTCCCAGCTTCAGCCAAGGTCTCTGCAAACAAGGACAGACACTTAGAGTCACTTAAATTTGCAAACAAGGACAGACAAAGTCACTTAAATCATGTACTCCTCTGTCAGGACCTGTAAAGGAAAATGCAGGAGAAAGGTCTGTGAGACCACAATGCTATTAGTAAACAAACACTAATACTCCACCTGAGTTTGTGCAAACACAACAGACAAGTACCCTCTTAATACAGGTGATTTGCCAGGAGCGCTCTCTGGTCCCTTACCAGCAGGAGAAATAAAAGCTAATCAAGAGCTAATCAAGGTCTGTCCTACAGACCAGTCAACACTATACTGAGATGCAAGAAAGGCTAACAGAGATCTAAAGCACCATCTGACTTAGCTACATGGTCAAAAACTCATCCAGATGAGTTGAACTGAGGCTCAAGACTGAAGATCTCAGGAACTTGACCATTCTAATGCAGAGGCACAAGGCACTACCAGAAAGAAGCCAACAGCCAAACCATACGGAAAGTACATTCACAAATCCAGAACCCTTTTCAACTGAAGCCAAGTGCTACTCCTCACTCCAGATCCTACAACTGCAATATAGTGGTACATTTACAAGTAAAGCACCTGCTATCAAAATGTCACTTTGACACAAGGCCAGTAAGAAGAGCTATTCTCCTGAAATGCTATTTAGAACCTCTTCTTAGAAATGCCATTGCTGTATGATCTCAACCTTTACTATTGATAGATGCTTGCTTGATAAAGGTAAAATTTATTTAAATATTAAAAAAGAAAGAGAAAAGCTACCAGAACCTAAATATCACACAAGTTAATTGTTAGAAACCCCAAAAACGGAGAGCTGGTATTAGTTTTATATCTTGTAATATCTTCACCTGAGAGGCTGACATTTACAATAAAAATATAACATCCTCAAGCAACAGGCTCTATTAAATATATAATTTAAAAAGACAGTCATGATCTAAACAATAAAATACATCCACTCTGCCACTTGGCATGCACTCCAACGGAACCACTTCCTCAGAAAGATTTCTGCCTATAACAGTGAAATAAAAGCATCCACTGTCATCCTTACAACAACTGAAATACACTCCACGTTTTTGATGCTTGGCTCTTGTGATTAGCATTCCAAACCTTACAAATGCAGAGAACACAGCACGTTGTTAATTGGTACTGAAATACAGGCTCAGGTTTTCACAGTCAAATCCTATGTCACAGCAGAGCAACTGCTTGATTCCAAATAGTGAGTCCTCACTACCCTTCAGCCCAGCCACATCAAAAACCTTACCCATGTGTAGGCCTCAAATGCAGACATCATATTAGAGCGTGAAGAGCATTATGTGCATCACTGCATGCGCAGCAAAGTCTGGAATGGAGAAGGCTATCCTGTAACTTCTATCCCACTTGTCAGCATACTTCTGTAAGGGTGCAAAATCCAAGTCCAAAGTTTGTTTCTATTTCTACCACACCTTCAGGCACAACTAAACAACAAAAAACTTGACAGTTCCAAGGCAGGGAGTACTTCTAAGCCCCTTCTTTATGTGTAAACAAATAAAATTCATCCCACAACAAGAAACTCTGCCACAACCACTGCTTCAGTGGGAGCTGGCAAACAGGGACACAGTTTTGTTCCTCTCAACAAAATGCAGATTTCAAGTGATAATAATGTCTCTCAATGATTCCAGCTCTCTGTTATGCCTCTCTGGGATATCCCTCCCCTTCTACAGTCTTGTAGTCTTCTCCATGACAAAATTGTTTATGGCCATGAACACTTAGGCCACGTAGCTTATATTTACCCCACAGACAGGCATAAGCTGTAGACAACAAGAGGAATGGCAGAGCTCTCACAGAGATCAAGCACAGGGCCTTAAGGCCCTGCAAATGCATCCAACGACATCATGGAATTCTTCTGTGGGAGCAGCCCTTCCCTGGAAATTAAAGCTAATCGTGCAAAAAACATCTAAAAATGCACTTTGCCCCAAAGCTGTCTGACAGTGACAGTCTTTCAAGCATGAGAAACATATGGCAAAAGCACCAGTGATATGCTTTTCTGTTTCACTCACCACATGCCTTTAGAATATACAAAACCACATACCCCCAAAACCTTCCTACGGTTGCTCTCTCTTCTGAAGAAAGCCCAGATTTCTGAGGAATGCATATGATCAGAATTCATTTTGCTCTGCAGCTTCAGAGCCCTTATCTGATACCACACTGCCACATCCAGAACTGATTCAAAAGGTGCACTACCTTACGAACGAATACATTTTATCACAGGAACCTCAGCGTTAAATTAAACAGAGATTCAAGTTAAAGCTGGAGACTACACTCAAGCCTACAGAAGATGTGTACTACTTTATCACCATAACACTTTAAACTGCCTGACTGACAAATCTGTCCCTTCGATATGACAAAGATGTGCTGTTGGAAGGATGTTGTCATTTTTATAATGTACACAGGAGCCCCACCGTAAATTCAGGAAAACATACACACACCTTCTTCAGGCAGCACCAGCATCCTCTGACTTGAGTCTGTACCAAAAATACTGAAACATTTGCAAAGCTGCTTTCCAATGATGACACCCTCTATTGGATAATTATATACTGCAACTGCACCTGATTGGGAAACACCAGCTGTCTGAAATCATTGTCAGGCTCTACTCCCTACAAAACCTGTCTGAGCTACAAAGAACACAACCACTCAGCAGCGGATGCTGAAAGAAAATGCTGCAGGTATGTCTAGACAAATGCCTGAAAACCATGCTAGGGAAGTTACAGGATCATTTCTGCTCCAGTTGAGGAGAAGCAGTAGCACAAAAACACATGTCAGACATGCTCAGAGGAATTTCCAGATCAACACTACGTACAACAGAAGACGAGTGAGAAATTTCACTGGGAACATTAAGACACACGCAGACCTCCATGAAGCTGACAGGCTGCTTCCAGTACATATGCTCAGAACTATCTGAAAACACAGAGCAGGCTGCCTTTTCAAGTAGCTTTCTGTTCAAACCCACCTTCACACATTTACCCCTTATGCATGCAGGAACACATCTGTTTCACCAATTGCTATGTTCTACCAGTCTTACCAGATTTCAGACCAGAAATTTTGAAGATGGCACTTGGCTTCTCATTAGTGACAAACCCCAGCAGCTGCCACACTGCCATCCCACTCTGGTCTGGATAACAAAAATAGACAGATCCTCCCATTCCTTCTGGAAATGGTATAGTTCCCAGCATGAAGACCACTACATGGTTGATATTTTCATAGTCCGGTAAATCAAATACAAATTTGTCTTCAGCCACTTGTTGGGGAGCTGCTTGTACCTAAAGAAAACAAAACCTTTATTAGTATTAATGTGTTTTTCATCTTTGGCTGTCACTGTGAACTTCCTTTTACAGAAATACACCTAAAGTGGCACATAACAGAAAAGTGAGGAATGTACTAACCTAAAGAGCAAAGAGCCAGATAAAAGTCAAACACAGCAGAAGAACAACTGCAAAAAATATTACTAGAAAGACACAACAGTCTTGTTCTACCTGCACTGAACACATATCCCACCCGGGACTACAGGATCAGAATACCTTCGCTCCCCATGTGCGTAGGAGGAAAGTAGGGTGCAGAAGAGGTTGCCAAGTCAATAAGCAGTGGCTGTTGACCACCTGGCTGACACAACCCCAGGATCATGGAAACCTGTTCACATAGGAAATACAATAGACCTTGAGAAAGGCAGTAGAAGGATGGCTGAATGCCAGAGCAAAAGATACCCTCATCTTTACCCGAGATGCCACATCCTTGCAGCCAAGGCACAATCTAGACTCAAAACTCTTCTTTTAAGCTCCCAGCTTGTCTCTGAGGAGACAACATTAACAGAGGGCATGGCAACCGCCTCCTGACCAGGAGGCTCTACACCGCAGCTGCCTCTGGGGACGCGGGGCTGGAGCCGGCCGAGGCGCCGGGCAGGCGGCACAAGGGCGGCGGGGTCCCCTGTGCCTGGGGCCGGGAGACGGGAAGGGCCCTGCGGCAGCTCCACCCCAGTCCCGAGCGGGTCGAGGGCCCCGCCCGGGTCCGAGCAGTGCTCACCAGCCTGCCCGCCACCAGGCAGCCGAACATGGCGGCGGCCAGCGAACACCTCAGATGCCTCCTCGCTGCTCCAGAGCCTCCATGAGCGTCGGCCCCGGAAAGTCAACACGCCCCCACTCGCCCGGCGCTGCCGAGTCACTTCCGCGGCGCCGCCACCATAGACTACAACTCCCATGAGGCAACGGGAGTCAGTGCTCTAGCGGTCCTGGGCGGGGCGGAGCGGGGCACGACGGGAGCTGTATAATGCTCCGCGGCAGTAGTGAACGTGATGGGCAGGAAAAGGCGACATCCCCTTACACAGCCCCGGGTCCCGCCACGCCTCTCGCATCCCCGGGTCCCAGAATATTTTAATTAATTCTTCAATCTTAATCATATCTGTTTTAATACTTCTATTACAAATCTCTATGAAACCTCTCCCTTTTTACCATGCCAATGCGCTGCTCTGGGCTCTGAAACCTGTGCTTAGACCCATCTCTGTAGGAAATGTCAGGGTCTTTCGTGCAGCCAAGCTCACCTTTGGTGGACAGCTTCTCCTGTCCTCAGACATCCCAGGCCCTGGGCACTGCACCTGTGGCTTATGGCAGAGGTCTATCACTGGGGAAGCTCCCAGGGTTGCTTTTGTTGCCCACTTTGCAGTAGTAAAGTTTTTAGCAAAGGGTGGCTCTGCCTTTCCAAATGCTAAAAACTTAGAAAATACAAAATTAAGACCCCAGTGCCTGCTACCAGATGGAGTAACCAACCTGTGCCTTGCGATGTGTTTATGTGAGGGAATTATGAGAGCAAGACCTATTAAAAATCCTAATGCCAGCCCACAGTTTTTTGTACAGGCATAACAGGAATATGTATTTCTGTCCGATTCACCTCTTGAATTCAGGGAGAAGCCCAGGTGTGAGAAATGTTGAGGCAGTAGTGCAGAACGACTGAGTCCCAGGCCTCATTTGTGATGTGAACCTTTGCAAGCGAGTTCTCCTCTTGGCAGGAGCTTTTCCAGCTGGCCCCAATGAACTGGAAAGAAAGAAAGTGTTTTTAAGCTTGAGGTGTTGCAAATTAGTGGAGGATGGCCAAGCTCTGCAGTGCAACCACTGAGGCACAATGAGAAATCTGCTAATTAGGCAAGAGCTCAACTCACATTGCCAACTTGCTGCAGACTTCTGAGATTACACCGTGTCTGCTCAGAGCAACCCCATCTTCTAGGCCTGATCTCAGCAGGCCTCTCAAGCACTCTTGCTTAGACATGATTTTTTTTTTTTTTAATTTAAACCTAATTATTTAGTATTTGCCTAAAACCTGTTGAGCCTGCTGTGCAGTGACAACAGCAGAGCCATTACTGCTCCCCCTGCCAAAAGCTCATCTCAGCCTGTCTATGATCTTGCCCTAGAAGTTACTTGTGACACTGATCTCCACTTGAGCCCCTACTAAGATCTGTGGCTTAGTGCCATTTAGGTAAAAGAAGGTCATACAGAGCAGGCATGTTCCCTGTATGCAGTAAGGGAAAGTGTTTCCCATTCAGTAGGAACAGACAGTGGCACATCACAGAAAACAGTTAAGTGTAGAGAACACCTGAGAAGAACACCTCACCCATCTGTTCCTGGGTGAGGCAAGAGCATGAGTAAAAGGAAGAAACCTCAGGCAAGTTGAGTCCACACTGACAGAAAACTTCACTCATACATTGGTGGGTGGTGTGCCAAAATATATCCTGGGATCCCGTGTGAATGCAAAGCCCAGCAGCATCTACATGTATCTGAACATGGGTGCAGGAAGGTGTGGATGCTGGATGAGAAAGAACTGTGAAAAGTAACTTTTCTATGGAATAAATAGTAATTTTCTTATACTTTGAGGCAGGTTTTTTTGAACTAGTCACAGTTGTAAAAGCAACAGTAGCTTGTAAAAGATTCATGTGGTAGGGGTTTTTGTTGGTGGTTTTTTTTGGTTTT
>VXAY01004090.1:771379-781659 GCA_013399855.1 Oxyruncus cristatus
TTTTTTTTTTTTTTTTTTTGAGTGGGTTACTTAAGATTTACCAGTGAAAATATGGACTATAATCTTCCTTGTGAAATCAGTCTAATGAAGTTCCATCAGGGTTACAGGATTTGTGTGTTTAAAGATTTGATCCATAGTAACTAATCTCTGCCTATCTGCTAATTAAAAAAAATGCATTAAGAATGTGGTTAAACCTTGGCTTCCAGGATTTGGAAAAACACACTGAGATACGTGGCCAATCTTGAGATGCCTTGAACATCTTCAATTCCTGGTAAGTTCAAAAGCTGTGATGGTACCCAGCAACCCTTGTGCAGAAGTCTGGAAAATCACTGAGGTAAAAGAGTTTATCCTTCGTGAAACCTAATCTGCATTCCAGTCAAGCCAAACTGCATGTGGCTGCTGACAAACACTGTTATTGTACCAAGTGAATGGTGTATTACCAACCTGGACAGACTAATACTTCCTACCCAATGCTGGAGAAAGGGCATAGGGCTGAATGATGGGTAGGAAGTATTACACGTCTGTAGCTGTTGACTTCAGCTAAATGTAGTAGTTTCCATCAGGGAAAGTTATTCTTCATGTTTTCCCAAGCTTCCTTCAGAAAAGCAGTGCTTGTGCTTCTGGGAGTTTTGTAATTAACGATCTGCAACATCACAGTGCTCATTAAACAGCTTGGTTTGAATTTGTGTACTGGACACAGAAACAAGCAGCCCAAGTTCCGAATTGCTTTCAGTTTTGCAGCCAAATTGTGCATCTCTCCCATGAAGACACTTGGATAACTTTCTAGTTCTTTTTTCTTGTATTCCAGCCAATCCTGCAGAACAGTCCCTCAGAGATCACTAAACTGAGCTCTGTTTTAAACTGTGGGTCTGTATTTCAAATACAACTAATGTTATTTAAGCATTCACATGCATCAGTCCACTGGAAGAGATGGACAGTCTCACCTAGCCAGCATTTATAAGCTCTCTTGGGAAGAAGTGATGCTTTCCCCCCCCTCATCTGACAAATCCCTGTCCTGTCAAAGATGTTGTAATTGATCTTTGTCATTAAATTCAATAATGTCCAAATTTACAGATCTACCTTGTTTCAGGCTAATGTAGATAAATGAGGTTCATGGTAAAATATTGACTTTTGCTTGGCACCTATGCACCTCAGCACTTTATGCGTTTGATTAACATACAAGCAAGGCTGTAAAATCAAATAAATGAATGCAAGGAGTAATGTTTTATTCTCTTTAAATGATATATGAGACTTAGCTATTTATAGCAAGGGGTTGGGAGGGAAGTGTAAAGCTAAGCCAATTCTAGGAGTGCTGATACAGGAGATTCAGTGAAAAATTGATATTCGTATGAGGAAACTTCTGTAGGAAAAAGTCAGAACACCATGTAGTGGTATAAAGCTCATTTGTTTGTGCCTTGATCACAATCCCTACCCAATGCAGCCAAACATTACGTAAGAAGCATTTTTTAAAAATAGGGCACATGTTTTTAATGCTCAGTTACTGGAATTCCTTGCTAGGCACTGTGATAGATCATTTATATGGAAGTCTTTAAAGCAAGATTTTATACTTCTCTGCAGGCAATGCTGCAGCTCAGCCTTGGATGCTGGACTTACTAAAGAGAGCTCTCCAGCAGATGATCATTATGCAGGAGTCCAGACAGGACGATTACGCTGGTGCCTGCATGGACGTGACACACTCAAATTAGAGAAGGCTTATTATGCAAATGCTGTGATGTGTCTGAGGTACAAAAAAATCAACTGGTATTTTAATAGTTTAAGGAAGAATGTCCTCAGAGAGATGATTCCCTTGAAAAAATATTTATCCATTGGAAGGGAAACTGCTCAGATTTCACTGAGCCCACAGCCACGGGAGTTTTCAAAATATCTCACTTGAGCACAGGAAAAATATTCACTCATTTCAGACTTGTTCCCTCACTATGCCAACTATATGTGCATAGTGATCCATGCAAAATACAAACAGGCAGATCTTCAAGGGATGTAAATTGCAAAAGCTCCAATAAGAAAAAAATCTTTATCAGATGAGAAGGATGCTGTGTCTCCAAGAATGCTGCATATGAGCGGTTTTCCTCCACAAAAAATGAGAACCGGGCAATAATATAAAAAGTGCAACCAATGTAAACACATTGACCATTTGTCTGTTTTCCTTGCTGTCACTATCACTGTGTATTTAGACAGCAATCAGAGCATCTCATTCAGCTTTCGTTTGAAGGGGAGCGTTTTTAGCACAAATGCATTGGGAAATGGCTGAATGGGGAACATGAGCAGAACAGTTCTCCCACTAGTGTAATGCCAAAGTAGGTCACTATGGGATACTCTGATTTTGGAGTGAAATTTATTTCATTGCAGATACTTAGCTTGCTCCCAGGACAGAATCAATTTTCAGGAATAGAAACTTTTATTTTGGAATAAGGAGTCCACAAGGGAAGATACTGCAGAAGAGCAATTATCCACCCATGTGTTTTGACTGGCCTGTAATTACAGAGTGTCAGAAAACTCTGAAACAAAATGCCATAGTGTCACTACTTCTTTCCACCTCCTTAGTTATGTGGCTGCCCTAGCCCTGTGCTTCAGAAAAGCTTTCCTGGACAATATTGTCATACTGCCAATCTCTGAAATAAGAAGTTCCTAGCTAAAATTCCTCTCAAGACATCAGACTATAGAAAAAACAGAAAAGGTATTCAGAAGGACTAGGTATCCTCCAGAACCCATTTTGCAGATAAACATCTCTGTAATGTCTTCCCAAAATATTTCTCTTTTGTGAGAAGTGTTTCTTCTGTGGATTTTGCTGCCTGTTCAATTCCCCAGCTGTTACAGAAGGGAAATGATTTTGCTTTAGTGGGAAAGTACTGTACCTTTGAGCGTCACAGGAGTCAGCATCATTTTCTCTTCTGAAGTTAGGAGTGAGATAGCATTACACAAGTGGATCCTGGGAGGTGTCAATTCATTACCAGGTCGGTCAGAGTCCTCTGTGAATTGTTGGGCAACTGCGTAGGATCTATCATGGTGACCAAATTTAGACATCAGCTGAGTCACTGGTAGGCTGGACTGCCTTTACAGCTAATGAAAGGAAATATGTGCTTTCACCTGAGCTACTCCTGACACTTGCTACAGGATGCAATACCCCACAAGGATAAAGTGCCTATTTCTTTCCACCTTTACAAAGCTAACCCAGAATGACCAGCTCAGGTATAGAGATCTAAACTGTAGAAATCTACAGGTAAGAGAATTAGGCTGAAGCCTTTTAATAGTCTTTTAATAGTCTTTTAATACCTTTTATATAGTGAATCTGTGCCTTTTAATTGCGATCCTCAAAGAGGGGTAAAAGGGTGTGAACATGGATCATGTGTTCTCCTAAAGAGATGGGCTTCAGATCAGGACATTCAGAGGTTCTGAGAAGGATTATCTCCTCTTTTATCATGAAAAATGTTTAACAAATCTTGAAAAGTTTTAGAAATTTATCTATGGGAAAAAGAAAAAAGAAAGTCTGATAGTCCTTCACACAGTTTCTTTCTTCCAAGGTCATCATGAATTAATTTTGGAGAACCATGGAATCAGTTGTCTATATCCAATAAATTATGGCAGGTAATTAAGCTATTCATTTTAACTTCAGTTCTTCACTCCAGTGTCCTTGTGGATAAAAAAAAAAAAAAAGCAATAGTGGGTGATTGTTTTGCAATAAAGAATTTGGATAGATAGTTCCTTGTAATTTGATAAAGGCACTGGTGGAATGTTGTCATGTGATTTTCTTCTGGAAAGAATTACTGTAACTGGTTGTCTGAGCAGAAATGTTTGGGGTGGGTTTTTTTAAATATTTTTTTTTTTTTTTCCCCTTGGGAAAGCTCTTCTCCTCAACTTTTGATTCCTTGGTTCTATGGGATAGTATGAATATGCAGGCCTCTATAACTAATTTTATTTGTGCATTTGTAGGTCCATGCTTCTCATCTCCTTATGATCTTTGAGAAGTTTACACAGGTAAGACTATTGATGAGAAAAATCTGAGTTGTTACCTCCATTTTACAAATGGAAAAGCGAGTTTCCATTGTCATCAGTGAGCTTTGTATCAGACTGCAAATGTTCCAGTCAAGATGTCACAAATTTTGTGGCACATTTGGGAAAAGAATGCAAAAAATCTAAACCTCACTGAGTGTACAGAGGGTAACGCAGGTCACGACGATGAATTAAGACAACAGATTGCACTCAAGCTTGTGCAGCCCGTGCCTTCTGTTTTAGATCACCACTGTACTGTACACAGGTGTGCAGAGCTAAAATATTGAGACATGCACTCATTTCAACTGGTGCTCTATTGGTTGTATCCCTAGCTGCAGTAACACCCACAAACACGATAGCAGCCCAGTTTCAGAGCACATAGGCACATGTATCGGACATTCTCCCCACCCTCTGGGTTCCCAATGGCTGCTTGTTGCACAACCAGTGGATTTCTGAATCTCTTGGATGCCAATCCACTGCAGCTGCAAAAGGTCTTTCACAGGTAGGGACTGTTCTGAGGTGGGATGAAGGCACAGTACTGGCAATGGAATTTAGCACTGTTCAAATAAAGGAGGGCAGAAAGGCCTTACACCTCCCAGGTCTCGGCTTTGTCTTCTCTAGGTTTGTCAGAATAAGTTCACTTTAAACTAAAAGGAAAAATATAGAGAAAAAAGGACAGAAAGATCCTAGTGAATAGCATCATCTTCATCATGACCCCATTAAGGTTAATAAAATGTTAAAATGAGGCAGTGCTCACCCACTGTTTTATCTTTACTTCATTGCTTTTTTCTACTAGCAGTGCATCAATAACCTGCAGTATATTCTAACTGATTGAATAAAAAGTTATATTTAATTGGGAAATCAATGAGCAGGAATAGGGCACTGAGGTCATATAGATTGTATCATCCTGACCAATCTAACTCACTTGCCCTTTGAGCTGGTCTTTCATCATTATATTTCACTTGCCAATTCCTCAACGGTCTTAATTATGGCCACAGCAATTTGTCTTCAAATATCACACTACAGTGAAATCTATGCATCAATAAATACAGCTCAAAAGCGGTTTTCCACACTGCTGGAGAGTTAATTGCTTTTATGGTTAAAGCAAATGATGTAATTTTTTACATTTGTGGTGCTTTTAAACACCTTCGAGTGACTGGAGGCCATTCAGGATGGTTAAATTAAAGGAAAACATGTATTTGAATATGAAGATTGGTTCTGAGTAATTTTTGACGCTTTATCTGTACAGAACATTCTGCTCTGCACTGCAGTTGGAGCATGGCTAAGAAATAGCAGAGGACACTTTAAAAAGAATAACTGGCACATTTGGAAGGATCTGCTGGCTGTTCAGTTTTTTGCCTGCCTCTTTTAAACACCAGCTGTATGTAGGAAAAGTGGTGAATACCACATTTACAAATTTCGCCCAGTGGTAGGAAAACCAGATTTTTCTGTTCAGGAAAGTGCAATTCTTGTGCTGTCCTTGTGTTTGCCCTCTGCAAAGCATGGATTTCCAAATGCCACTTGGAAAGCACAGGGTGCAAGTGAGACTTAAAAAAATCATTCTGAGCAAGAGTAGTGGAGAAGTTCACAGCTATGGAAGACATTGGATGGGCTGGGTGGCATCCTTGCAGGATTTCATTATCTACCTGCAGCCAACCCTCCAGGTGATTTAAGGCATCTGTGATTTTATTGTGCTGTTCTTTTTGCAATATCTGTTGTGCTCTCTGATTCCTAAACCAACATTGGTTTCTGTACTGGCAGCTTGCCTGATTTCTGAGTGGCTGTCAATATTTTTTCTGCCTGATGTTACTTTATCAAAGGTGGATGGGACAAGAGCAGACCTGGGGCCACTCATACTGCGTTTCAAGTATTCTCTGGGCGCTGACGTCTCCTGAGTTCCTCTACCAGGAACACCTGCTCAGTTGCTTGGAAAAAAGCATTTCAAGTGAAGCAGTGAGCATGAGTGATTAATTTAACCTGCAGCTCATGAGAGGTTCCAGTCCACATTGTGCCGTGGATGCAAATGGGCAATCACTTTTGGGGCAAAAAACTCAGCAGGATGCTCAAGGGTGAAGAATGACATCAGGGCATTCTTGTTACCTCAATTCCTTGCCTCCAGACAAAGACGGTAATGATTTCCTTCTGTGGTGGTTTGAGGCTGCCATTTGAGAAACAGGCAAGGAAATAATGTTCTAAATTCTGGGTTTCTGAACTGCTCAACAGTATTTACAGCAGTAGTAGCTTGACTGTATGTGAATAACTAAATATGCTTTGGTGCTACATTCCAACATCTGTGTTTGCCATTTACATGAGCCAAGGTCAAATCCTAGGTCTTGACCATATTAAAAAACACACTGCTGGTAATTTGCTTTTTCTGTGTCTAAAACTTCAGTCATGCAGCTGAGTAACCTCTCCTGACCAAAATTTTAAGGGAAACAGATTGGTGGTTGTGAAAAGTTTCGATTTTGATGCTTCATCTTTTTCTAACAAAACCACCTTGTTGAGGCATTTCTGAGAAGCTGTAAATTTTATCTCTGAAGTATCTGGAGAAATGTGTTATCTTCTGAGGATTATTTTCTGTTAAAAATGTAGCATGCTCTGAGCTGATAGTATAAGGGCACCAGGAGTACCTGATTCTGAAAAACACATGTAGAAACACATGTAGTCTTAAAACACATATAGTCTTAAAAATATTTCTTCAAATAAAGATGCTATTTAATGTCCAAGACATGTATTGCAGGAACTTAGTCTCTGAGCCAAGCAGAGTAGAACTATTGAACAACTGTGCCACTGGATGCATAAATATCCAGAAGACCAATCAATTATATCTACTTTAGACATAATGGAAATAAAGCTACTATAATTGAACATTATTACAGGCTTTGATGTTCTTGGCTTGGAGAGCAAATATCTCAGCTTCTGCTTGGAAAATTATCTTGGAAAGCTATCAGCCCACAAAGGGGTACTGACAAGACAAATACACTTTAGAAAAACCACAGCACAGTCTCTTTGCCTCAGAGTCTATCAGTCCCCAAAGTCTGCTGCAAAAATTGACAGCCTCAGGAGAGGTTTTGACTTCTGCCCTTTCAACATTGGAAAGCCTTTTTGTTGAATTTTCTTACATAAAATCAATGTGTTGGACTTACCTCACATTATGTTCATGTCCATGTCTAAAAAGAATGTTAAAAATAACTTCTTGACATAGGGGCACTAATACTGTTGAGTTTCATCACTACTATATTCACAGTATTTTGTCAAGAATGTAAAGGCCAGTACCTGCATTCTCATGGATAGGTTTGAACGCTCTGAGGGATAAGCATTGCCTCCAAAAAAACCCCCCAAAGAAACATGAAATCTATCTCCAAATAGACATCTACTATCTAATCACTGTACTTGTAGATAGGCTTAGTGGAGCTTTCCATGGAAAGTGGTAGAGTCCACAGAAAGTCGGGCACCTCGTCAGAACATGCAGGAATAATCATAGAATCACAGAATGGTTTGGGTTGGAAGGAAAATTAAAGATCATCTATTTCCACCCACCCTACCATAAGCAGGGACACCTTCCACTAGAACAGCTCGCTCAAAGCCCTACCTAACCCAGCCTTGATGTACATAGTAGTAAATAATGACTTTTATCTAGAATTTCAAGTGTCTTCCAAAGTTGTTCTTTTTTTTTTCCATTTTCTGAGTATTTGTGCCAGTGGGCCCCAACTTTACTGCCCAAAAGGCAACAACTCTGAGACAGCAACACACTGTGTGCTGCCTCCTATACTGAGCATTGTATTCCTGGGGACCTCAAGAAACAGGGGATCCCACAGCTACTGGAGGATCTTGTGGTGAGCTTAATCCCAATTCCAGGGATGGGGATTGCTTTCTACATAAGTAATGTATTTGTTTGTAGGTGGTTTATGGATGGGTAGTTTAAGAGATTGGGATTAAATGAAAAACCTATTGCTTCTGGACAGTGAGAGTGCTAAAAAGAAAATGCAAACCATGTGTTGTGGACCTGTGTCCTCATCTCAAGTCCTACCCCAACATTCAGAGTTCTGGCTTATACACAAGAGAAAACAGGTACTCTTTTGCCATGAAAACCCTGTAGCTGGTCCCTCCTGCCTCTGCACATATAAAGTACTTACTGAAATGCTACATCAGCAGATACTTATTTCCCACACTCCTCTTGATCTTCTCTGACAGAGGAAAACATGCATACCTCATTTTACTTCTTTGTCTGGTCACGAGACCTTGTGTTCTGTGATCTGTTTTATGGAGCTCTTCAAAGCAGTCAGATTTGTGGGCTTTGTACAGATGTTAGGGCTATAATATGGTTTGTTTTGTTTTGCCAATGGGGCTTTGGGTAGATTGTCTCCCCTTGTCAATAAACCCTAACTGTACATCTTTTATGCATGACTAATATGGTGATGATATATCATCCTACAAAAGCTGGAAAAGAGTGTTTTTGACTTTGCCCTGAGCAAACCGACCTCCCCTCAAAATGAAGCTTTGCTTTCGTGAATGCTGCTTGAGTGTTTGCTTTGTAAGATAATACTTTTCAAGAGCAACAAGTTCTATAGCTGTGTATTGCAAGATTTTCCCTCTACAGGGAATTTGATCTCCTTGAGGAAATAGCAATGGTTAAATGTTAATTTCTTTTATAGAGTGTAGATCTGATTATTCTCAAGTCAATTCAGTGTTTTTCTCGGGGTCTTCTCTGTTAGTCACAGGCAGTGAAATAGAGCAAAATTGTGAAAGATATCGCTGTAGACAGCTAATGGAGAAATACCTTAAGGAAGAGGTCACCTTTGTACGCAGACATTGTATCCACATGTTGTAGGGATTATGCAGAATTCTATCAGCTTTTACATTTAATTAAAGATACTGCTAAAATTTAAAGACAGACACACATTCAAATGAACTGAAGTCAGGGGGTTTTTACTTTTTTCTGGGCAAGGGTTAAGTAGGGCTACTGTTTCACCAGAATATTTCTTGATCCTATTATGAAGTTCTGGTGCAATTCCATTATGTCCATCTTGACCACCCTGTAGTCACATCAAAATGGTAGGATTTATGCAATAGCTCTGGTGATGTCAATAATGTATATACTTGCCATAGGCATATAGTAAAGGAGAAATTGGAGTAGCAGAAAAGAGGCATGGCAGCGCAGAGAGAAAAGGGTCTTTAAATATGATTAAATAGATAATGGGTTAATTCTGAGCTTCCTGAGCTGGTGCATATACAAAGACCACTTTTACTTTTAGGGGAGTCTGTCCTTTTCACACAACTGAATGAAATTA
The DNA here is from genome assembly GCA_013399855.1 of Oxyruncus cristatus. NCBI lineage: Eukaryota > Metazoa > Chordata > Aves > Passeriformes > Cotingidae > Oxyruncus > Oxyruncus cristatus. Next base: position 780,679 of record VXAY01004090.1, read on the forward strand.
GAGTTGAGACCAAATAATCTTTCATGCTGAATCCAAAACTTGGCAGAAACAACCTTAAGAAAATGAAATGAATGGAAAATAAAGCCCATTCACAATATCCAAACCAGAAACCTTACGCATGGGAGGTTCATACTATAAGCACAATTATGTTCTTCCTGGAATGGCTATGTGAAAGTAAAAAGGAGTAGCATGACTTTAAATCCTCAGGAATCTTCGAAGAAAATAATTGCCTGGGAAACTGGGCCATGAGTTGGTGGTGGAATGTAGTAAAAATTTTTGAGGAGCTATCTTCAGTGAAAGCAATAATTGTAATATAAGCAAGAAATGTTGATTCCTGATTCTGCAAGTTATACTACAACACTTCTCCAGTTCCTACACATCCAAAATTGGAATAGTCTCTCTTTAGTTACGAAGGAATTTGTCAAGTTTAATCATCAGCAGATGATTCCCATAAAATCCCGCTCTCAGTAATGCACTCTACCATCTGTAACAGTGCCAGGTCCCTCATATATCTTGATTACATGGAAATTTTCCATGGTTAGCCAAATTCATGCCAAATTCATACCCACCCTTGTGCCATTTGGAAAACTGGAACTGCAGCAATTGCTGTTAAAAGGGGATGAATGAAGGTAAAGTTTGTGTTCAGTGCCAGTTTTCTCCAAAAGGTTTTGAAAAATATTGCTGTTGCTGACACACTTTCACCAACGTACAATGTTTTGCTCATAAATCCTGGTCTCATAATCCATTTCCCTTAACTCAGGGACATCAAATATAAAAATCTTTGGCAACAGTAGATGTTATGCAGTTTCAAAATTAAGTACTGAATTTTCAAGTTGCTCTACTCCTTTAGTAGAAAGGAAATTATCTACTTTTATTTCTCATAAGTCCAATAGATTTACCTATTGAATTCAAGTCTGGACTTTGTTTGGGTCATTAGAGGAAGCTGAAATTTTTTAAGGAAGAAACTCTTTTTTTTTTTTT
>VXAY01004090.1:781736-894955 GCA_013399855.1 Oxyruncus cristatus
TTAATGGCAAAGCTTATAATAGTGTGAGGCCCACACGGACATGGGAAAAGAAGTGTGTCTCCATGCCCTTTTTGCTTCCAGAGGAAAAAGCTACTGTAGCTCTTGCTAAAGTATCAGCTCTTCTGCATGTATCAGCAGCGGCTGAAGAGAAGGCAAGATCGAGGCTCTTCTGCCTCCTTCCTATGTTCTCCCTCTGCAGCAGTTTGTGTGGATGGTATGTTTGAGGGTGATCCGGATGAGCTGGTCAAGAGTTTGTATTTGTGCATGTGTGTGTGTCTATAAAAGAAAGTGAGGAAAGCTGAGTCCTCACCATTTCCCTTGGTGGTCAGAAAAAGCAAAGCCCAAGGTAACTCCCTTTTATGTTGCAGCACTGGTAGAGGACATGCAAGGAAGTGGTTCCAATACATCGGCCCACACTGATCTTCTGGGAAATTTCTGTGGGTTCAAACAGTAGATGCTCTAAGAAAGGTGTGGAAAGCCTCTGTGGTCTGTCCTGGTAAGACAGAAACCTGTCACCTTCAGAGGGAGGCCTGGGTCCAGGTAGACAGCACGATGACTCTTCTCCAGTGCTGTGACCAATCCCACCCTCTGTACATGGCATTGCAGGGTGGTGAGAGGCAACAAAGGTTTCAAGTGACGGTCACAGTCCTGGGGGTCATGCTCTGTCCTCTCACATGGTTCGACAAAATGGTGGTAACCATGAATCACACTCAAGCTTGAGAAGGCAGTACCCAGGTTTTCCCTAAAATGGCTAAGAGGACACCCAGAAAAGAGCAAGTACAAAAGAAAAATGACATTTTTGAGCTCTTTGGCTGAAAGAACATTAGGAAAAGAACAGATACTGAAGAAAAATGACATTTTGGAGATCTTTGACTTTATGTTGCATCACAGAGTAAAACTATATCCTGAAAGAAAGAAATACGGATGCAGTTGGGATATGAGCTTGGAAAACAATTGGCTAGCTTACAGGCAAGAAATTAGGAAGAAAAACATGGAACACTGTTTGAGGAAAGTAAGCCTCTCCTCAGTTCTACATGAAGGCTTTATGAGGCATCGGCTTTGTATTAAATTTACAGGCCCTTTTTTCCCCACAAAAGTGATCTCTCCCCTGTGAAGCAATTAGCTATTAAGAATCAGTTTCATATTCATCCTTCTGATTCATGCCGCACATTTGTGTTCATTGCAGAAGGCAAGTTATGCCCCTTTTGGAGAGAGCCCTATATAATTTTATAATCATCTGCTGAAAGAACGTAACTCAGTGTAATTTGTGTTGCAAAGCTCCATTACTGTGCAGCACTGGGCTGACTTGCAAAGCTGTCTGCAGGAGAGCTGCTGTGATGGTTGTTCAGCAGTATGAGCTGAACGGCTGCTTTTGGGAGGTGGCCTGGTGAGGCTTTGTTGTGTTCAGTGCATAGGGATGCTCACAAGATGTCTCCAGAGGAAGACAATTGTTCACTGAGATGTTCTAGCATGACATTTTCAGAAAAAATAATGTGTGATGTTTAGCATTTTTCACAACCATAGGCAAGGTAGAGGTAAGCAAGTTTTTTTATGTTGTAGCAAACCAGTCTTTCCCTTCTGAGCAAAATACCCAGAATTCTGCCACTGCTCTGGCTTTGGGCAAAAGCAAAGAAGACACTCAGATTAAACACACAGTTGAAAACAGATTTGATTAAATGAAAGACAGTGTTGATACTGGTATGGCCAAGGGAATTATTTCTCCCATTGTCTCTAGATCTGGTATAAGCATTGCTGTCATTGTTCCTCTACGTAATAAAGATACACACTGCAAATAAAAAAAGACTATCTTTTCGGAGTCTTCACTTTTCTGCTTCTTCTCACTTGGGGAACAATGTGTAAAACCAGCTAAAGTGACTGACTGTCTGATCCTCCAGCAGGGTCAACCAGGCCCCACTGAAGCACAGCTTTACAGATGGATAAATTTAATCAAATTCTCAGATGTTATGATAAGCTGTACAGTATCACAGGCAGGGGAGGCATCCCAATGCACACAGTATGATGCAGCACATGGAGATGAGCTCAGTAAGTTAGACCATGGTGCTAATAATGCCATGGTCACAGTTTGATCCCTGTCCAGGCCATTCACTTAGGAGTTGAACTTGACGGTCCTTGTGGGTCTCTTCCAACTCAGAGTATTCTGGGACTGTGATTGACTTTGGTCCACATTTTTAATTTATATCTTTGGAGTCATATTGTGTAAATCCATTACACTAATCTGCACCAGAAATTTTCCTCTAGATCACCCTGGTGCCAATACACTAAATCCAAAAGGTCCATGCATTGAAGTTCCTTGTGAATACATTTGCTGTTCAGGCATCTGCATTTCTATTGAGACCATAAAGTAAAAATTTGAAAGCTTTAGGGTGAACAACAGAATGTCTCAGGTCACTTTCACTAATTTAATTTAATTTTCAGTGTATATAGACATCTTGAAGCAGATGAATAGAGAAGAAAGTTTGAAAAAATGCATGTCAGTTCAAATATTAGTGTTAGTGCAATGGCAAATAGAAGAAAAGGCACATGAGCTCAAAGAAAACAGGAAAAAAAGAGAAGAGAGGCCCCCAGACAAATCCATGATGCTTTCAGATCTAATCATCCTTTTCATTGATGGAGTGGATGAAAAAAGCTATCTAGAAGAGTAAGGAAGCATGGCAAAACTATTGAATGGAAGAATAACATAGCTGAAGAACAGAAGAAAGTATTCAGCAAGAAAGGATACTGAAATGAAGAAAAAGAATAAAACTAGAAAATAATGAGTCTGTAAATTCTATAGCACAAGAATTAGAGGCAGCTAATAAAATTTCCAGATAGTGGATTTCAAAACAACATCAGACATTCTTTTCCACATAGTGCATGATTAAAATGTGGATGCCATTGCCCCAAGTTATTTTTGACGCAAAAAAGTAAAGAATTTTAAAAAGAGATACAAGGAATTAATGCAATATGGATCCTGCTACATCCTACAACAGCATGTTGCAAGAATTCCCTGTCTCACTGAAAGTCTAAGGAAGTCCAAAGTGGAGGAGATATGTCAGGGAGGGATCGCTATGGATTTTCCCGTTTTGCAAAGTCTTTTCTAAGCATCTGCACTACTTCCAGTGCAAGATCAGCAGTGTGACCCTTTACTGCTCATTTGTGTTTCTTAATAGCAGTATGCGTTCAAAGCAGATCCTCCCTTGCCTCTTATTACAGTCATTGGATTTGATCTGTTTTTTCAGACTCATTCTTTCTAACCCTCAAGGAGGACAGGGTAGCACATGCTGTAGAATCTTCTTATTCATTACATGAAATTATTAAAGCCCATTGTTTTCTTCAGGATGTAATCATTTCAATGGCTAAGAAATGAAAAGTGACTCTCAATTCTGAAATGCTTTGGTAAGTTAACATTTGATTTTTGGTTGCAGTCAGCAGCTGGCTGCACTGGTCACTCTCGGAGAGGAGAGACCAAGAGGAATGCTGATTTGTGTATTCCAGATGAACTGATTTCTGGAAGTTACATTTCAGTCCCACAGATTAAACTCTCTGCTATATTTCATATGTTTGAAGGACAGTATGCTTTATTTTCTTTAACAGCAACCTCAATATTGCTGTAATGTCTTCAGATCCTTTTAGACTTTCTGTGCATGTTCCTTCTTATTTGTTCCAGTTAGCAATATGTCTCCCAGATAAGAAGCAATGCCATTTAACTCCCAGAAGAACAGGCTTTTCTGCTCTGAAACACTGAAGCTTATTAACTTGAAAGGTACTTAAGCTAACATTCATTTTGTCACATTTCATATTACTTGGCTGGTACATCTTTAATAGAAAATGAACCACGTATTCCATCCTAGTATTTTCTTGAGTGCCAGTAAGTCCTCATTTCTTTCTGCTTATTAATTACATTTAGCTAATTGACACTGATATTAACTGTACTGAAAATGAAAAGTGCTTTATGTGGCAGCACAGCTGTACATACACGTTTCAGATATTGCAGAAAACTAGTTCCTTTGGCAGATATAGTATCTAGTTCTTCTAAATATATAGTTTTAAAGAGGATCTCTTTTTGTACGGTTTTCCCAAACAACTTAGGGTGGAATTCATCTCTACTCAGTAGGTAGCTACACCAAGCTAATCACCCTGGATTCCCCTTGCAGTTACTAAAATGCATGTGTAGCTCATGCTTCTCAGGAATAAACATGGACTTTGCTTAGGCTGGAATGAATCTCCCTCTTATCAAAAGGGTCTGCAACATGTTTGCACTGTAATGTCTGTGTTTGATCAGCTATATCTTACCTTTGTTTCTTAGTAGTTTGCTTGTATTATGTTATAGAATGAATGGTGTCACTGATGGGGCAGGATATCTGTATCATTTAGGACACAGAGTCCAGAATGGGTTGGGGAATGGATGGTTTACAATCCTACTTTGTCTTCAGGCTAAATATCCCTCAACTCTTTTTCTCTCTTTTTGAACTTGGGTTCTTATTATTTTTGCCCTCTGCACTTTGTTCAAAGGTCTAATGAAGTGCAGGGTGAAAACCTGGAGAGCACAGACCAGCTGAAGCTATCACCATGGGATATGTTCTCAGGGAGTATTTTCCTGCTTGTATCTCCTACTAGTGTTTCCCTTGCTCATGCTATTTCTGGCTTATTTTCAGACTCTGATCCACTACAATGTATAGATTGTTTCTGCAACACCAAAGCATGAGTGGTTGCTCCCCTTTTTTGTGAGCACTGTTGATCACTCCTTCCCAAGTGTCATGCCTCACCCTACTGAACAGCAGAATTTCCCTCCTTCCCCCTCCTAGTACATTTCTCCCATTTTCAGGGTGATTTTCAATACTAATCGTGTTGTCCAGTGGACTGGCAGTTTCTTCCATCATAGTGTTGTATACTTATTAAACACTGTCATCCTTCATGCAGGTCTTTAGCAGTGGTGATTACTGTGAGACCTAAGGCCAACCTTTGCTGAACAGCATATGCTGAAAGCATATGTCCTGCTTACTGTCCACAAGCCATTTTTTTTTTATTCATAATAGGAACCTTCATTGTACAGAGGCTGAAAATCCAAATGTGATGAGGATGGCAGCTGTGGGGGCGGGTGGGGGACCAACATCCAAAATCAGTTTGGTCATCCCAGGGAGTAGTTGCTGCACCTGACCCAAGGCCTTCCCATACCCGTAGAGACCTGCAGATAGTCCTTCCTGTACAACCCTGGTACCAGGTCTAGTCAGATGTTGGTCATGGAATTCTGAGAAGCTCCTGAAATAAGGCATGAAAATGAGGATCATGAGATGTTAAATCCCCAACTGTTTGTTCTAGGTTTGATATTTCTATTCCACTGAAGCCTGGGAAAAGCCAAGTTATAAGATGTAGAAACATTATCCCATTTTGCCTTAGATCCATCTTTTAGCAGAAAATTCATATTAAATAATGTATCGAGTAGAAAATATCACATCATGCATAGGGCAAAGGAGGACTCGGAAAATGAGGATTCAGGAACATCCCACACACTCTTGCTCTGGAATATGCTAACTTGAACCAAAATATGATTTCTCTCTACACAGCATGTTTGCTACAAATATATTTATTTCTAAATAACTTGTGTGATTTTGTTGCAATTTTTTGAGCAGATAGCCTTCCAATTCAATTTTCTGTAAATCTTTTAGTGTACTTTAATGACAAAAAAGTCCTTGCCTGACTGAATTAGTTTAATTCAAAATGATGTAAATTGCCAATTCTAATAATAATTTAAATCAGTAAGTGGACAGCTTTGAATTAAATAATCTATTATAATCTTGTTTTCAATTTATACTTATAATTATTTTACCAAAGATAGCTTAGTCCTTACTGGCAAATGACCATTAAAACTACTTGATTTGGGAATGAATACATTTCCAAACCCAGGGAATAAATGTGGGATTTTTCTGCTAACCAAGACAACATTTACAAATACTACATGTGTGTGGATACAGAGACTTATAGCTATACCTATATAAATATATATGTGGGGTTTGGCATGTGTCAGTAAGTAGTAACTTAGCTTGACATATACTTGTTCTGATCTTTATGTCTCACATTTTCACTATCTAAGATGGTGAATGATTCATTTCCTTTCTACTAGATGATTAATGTTTTATGTGCAATTTGTGTCAAATTACATTTAAAAGGCAATAAAATTCAATTAAATGCACAGAAACATTTTAATGATTAATTTCATAAAGTTACCTTCAGTGTGGTACATATATCAGAGAAAAAAGTTTATTAAAAATGATTCATATTCAAAACATTATTTAATTAACATGTGAAATATTACCACTAATTAGTTAGCAAACTGTGCTATTTCTTGTCATCATGCCCTTTAACATTTTAAGTTTGTATTTCTATAAAAATTCAAGCAGTAAAGATTTATTGCACAGTCATAGAGTTATAGAACCATTTTGGTTGGAAAAGACCTCTAAGATCAGTGAGTCCAACCATTAACCCAGCACTACCAAGCCTGTTACTAAACAATGTCCCCAGGTACCACATCTACATGCCTTTTAAACATCTCCAGGGATGGTGACTCAACCACTTCTCTGGGCAGTCTGTTCCAGTGCTTGACAACCCTTTTCATGAAGAAATTTTTCTGATTGAAACCTCCCTCAGTACAACTGAAGTACATTTCTTCATGTCCTGTCTGTCACTTGTTAACTGGGGGAAGTCTGACCCCTAACTGGCTACAGCCTCATTTCAGGTAGTTGTAGAGAGAGAGAAGGTTCCCCCTGAGCCTCCTTTTCTCCGGGCTAAACATCCCCAGCTCCCTCAGATGCTCCTCATCAGACTTGTGCTCCAGACCCTCACCAGCTCCGTTGCCCTTCTGTGGACTTGCTCCAGCACCTCAATGTCTTTCTTGTAGTGATGGGCGCAAACCTAAACACAGGATTTGAGGTGCAGCCTCACCAGTGCTGAGTACATTTAATTTAAATGAATTCAATTATATTTGTTTAGACTTTAATAAAGATAGTTATGATTCCAAATGGCTTATGTTAAGGAAGAACACATTTCTCTGAAGGAAAACTAATTTAAATCATAACCAGGTTTTATCTTCTTTATTAACACACAGACTTAAAGCAAGGGAAAACAATAATGAAAATGAAGAGCATTCATTTAATTGAAGAAGAGCGGATTCACAGGTCATCAATTTAGGAAAATATATGAAGAAAACAAAAACACTGCTGAGTGACATTAGACATCAAATGTTCCAGGTTAGACTAAATGCAGGACCACCTGACATTTATTTGATTCTGAAAATAAGTATGATAGATGAGTCTTCTTTAGTCTTGCTGCACTGCGGGGCGGGGAGGGGGAATATATTTGTTTTTTATCAGTTTGAATGAAGCTTCCACATCTTCATGGGTAGTTATCTCCAACTGGATGAGTGGAGGGGTGTGGGAAGAGGACACTCAGACCTGCTCACAGCCCCTGGCATGGGCAAGGTTGGTCTGCACATCTAGTCTCTGCCCTGCTTGTATCAATCCAACTTGAATGCCAAGACAGGAGGATGTGAACAAATCTGGGTTCACCAGCTGGGTGATTAGTTTGATATGAGAAGGACTAAAATGAATGTAACATTTTTGAATGGGAGCTGGTGTGTCCAGCTTGGTTTGGAGTCCAACAGCAAGCGGGGAAATGCCTGCAAAATTCAGTGTAGATTGACTTGCTATGACTGTTACTCAGGTAAGGAGCTGACATGCTCCTCCTCAAGCCCTGTGCTTATTTCACCTCTGCTTCAGCCAGACACATCTGTCCCTTGTTTTTAGGCTCCCTCTTTTTTGCGGGACTCCTGGGTCATCCTAGAGGCAGCTTGCTTGGTTACTACCGGCCACGGGATGAGGCAGTGGGTGCATGTCTGTGCAAAAGCTGTATAGATTGCCACCAATGTAAAGCAGAAACTCAAGAAAACACAGCACTTCTTCCAGCCTTGACTTAGAAGTAAATTCAAGGGAGGATTTTGTTTGGGACATTTTAAAATCCTGATGCATGTGTGAGGTGGAGGGCAGCATGAAATAGCTGTGTCTGTTGTATAAATGTTCCTCTTATTGATGTAACTGTAGTATGAGCAAGTGGCAGGCATTTGCAGGTCACATCTGAATTAATTCTGGTGTTAAAGTAGGGATCTTGGGGCAGATCATCAACAAGACATTTCACAACACCCTTTCTACTCAACATAATATTGCACGTAAATAATGTCCTTTCAGTGACCATCTTCTTTTGAGTAGGGTGTAGGGAGGTTGATATTTTCATGGACACTCCTTTAAAAAGATGGAAGTATTCCTCAGGAGTAGAAGAAATTACTGCAGGGATATTTGTAGGAGAAGTCAAGGTACTTTTTTCTACACAGGAAACTTAGGGAAACTTTTTCAAGGTGTAACTTTTATTAGCACAGCTAAACTTCAGTTTCACAGTTAGAACCTTACTCTACACTTATTTTGGGTCCCAAAAGAGTTAATTTCAGGCTGACATCAAATATTTGGTAAATATAAAGTTACACCAGGAAAGATACAGAGAACTGATTTAATGCGTAATAGTCCAGTCATTTGTTTTACTCTAATGTCAGCAAAACAGAAAAAGCCCTAATACAGGGAGGGGAGAAGCAGTGATCTGGGTGTCCAGCTATTTACTTTGCTCTTGCCATCAGGTAGCTAGAAAGGATGCAGTCAGATTGATACCCGTATTTAATAGTAGGTGTGAAAATGCAACCTCACATCATGCCTGCAAAAATGAAGATCAGCTTTATAGGACTTCACTGCAGCCCTGACCAAAACAGAGAGGTCCTTTGGACTGTGACCACTGAGGAAGGCAGAGCACAGCTTGCTTATGCTTTAAGGCTGATAGAAATCTAAGGTCTGCCTGTTAGCTGTATTCTTACTTCTTGTTCTAAATAATATTTTGTCTCACTCAAAGAAAATAATTGTAAGACCTAGATTTTGACACAGAAATGTTTCTGGGTATTTAGGTGATGTTGATTGACCTCTTCAGAGCTGCTGATGGATACCTGTTCACCCTTCTGTCCCTCCATTTATATTTTAAATGGTGGTAAATGTAACTCCTAGCTGTAACTCTGAACTTAGCAGTTGCAATTTTCTTTGGTTTTCCTTTCTGCACCTTGCTTTCTAACCTAATGGCTGGCTGAATGACATATGGAGCCTTCCAGGTTTTCATCCTGCCTAGCAGACTGGGAAAAGGTCTATGCATTTCAGTAGTAATCTACTGGAGAAATCTATTGTAGATAAAACAATTATGTCTTTCATTTGTTCTTTTTTTTTTTCCCTTTGGCTGACATACAGTTCTTTCCAACTCTATAAAGGTGTTTTATTACACTTACTAAAAATGTCAAGGATACTAAACAGCAATGCATAATTTACAACAGACTTTGTAGGCAATGGAGTTCTTACAGCCACAGCTTCCTGTGAATATATTTATTACTATTTTACTACCTGCTGTAGTATCCAGGCTCAACTTCCAGTCTATTTTGTGAAAAAAACCCAGAAGGCAAGGAGAGATAGGGGCTGCTGCTCAAAACAAGTGGGTGATTACTGGACATTTGCCAGTTTACCTAAGATAAATGGATATTATTAACCTTGTTGACCACATTGGAGTGCTCTAATTATCCAGAAATGCAGGCAGGAAAACATTAAAATAAAGAAATATGCTTGAAATAAAGTGTTGGGATGCTGAAAAAAAGAAGTCATCCCATTCCAGCAAGATTAAAGTGACCTTGGTTGCTGGTTAAAAGCGAAAGTGAAGATATTTTCCTTCCATTTTAACTTCTGAGTTCATTGCAGGAGTTGGTGTTGGTTCATGAGGTAGTGCTAGGTTCAGATGCACAGTAATCATGATGACATAATAATATGTTGATGTCAACTTAACAAAAGTGATTTGCATAGGCACTATTTAATGTATTAAGCACGGAGTTTAAGCAGTCCCTAGGAAAAGATTGCAAAGTTAGCTAAAATAGCTTGAAAGCTGTGTTTATAGGGTAAGGCTTTTGGAACAATGTTTTAAGTACCTATGCCACACATCCTCTGCAATTTGGGTCAGAAATAGCATTTTCTGTCTCTGTATTGATTTCTGCTTAAGTAACATGCACAGGTTTGTCATAATTTTAGCACATTTGTTCAGAAATGAAATTAGCAAAAGCAACAAGTGTTAATTAGGCCCCCTTTAATTTTAATCTACTCTGACAGTCAGCACCTCAATATCTCACAGTCTGTGTAATAGCCCTTTATTTACCACAGGAAATGTCTTAAATGCTGAGACAGGAGTCAACCTGAGCAGAGGAATACTGAGGAAATGTATTCATATTAGCAGCTGCCTGGGCTTGAGGTAGCCCTGAGCAAGCCAGCACACAGTTCTTTCGCCATGGTTCACAGTTCTGGCACAATCCCTTGAGTCTAGATGCCTCTTCTGAAACAAGGTTCCAAGATTTGTTTCACAATCCTGTTAGGACCTAGTTATCAGAGTATGGAACAGCATCCACAGTGCGGGTGGCACAGCCCCCAGATGGAAGGAGCACACTCTCCACTGGCATCATCTTGCAATAGGATCTGATAATCAGCCAGTCTGCAGAAATTAAGTCACTTGCACTATTTTCATTAGCTTTGCTTGAAGAACCCTAAACTACACTTGGGACCACCTGAATGTATGATGCAAAGTACTTTGGTAAGTGCTGGCATGACTGAAGCCGTTGACTGGAAATGGCAAAGAAAACTAGATGGTATTAATATCCTGGAGGCATTAACTCCTGAACATCAGACTTCCTTCTTCCATAATAAAGCCTGCATAGCAAAAATGTGCAAGGCAATCAAGTATGCTGGGCATCTTCTTTCATTTTTTTTCTCTCTTGCTTAACTTTGTATTTCTAGTTAGAGGTAATAAGATGTGGCTGTTAGCAAACAAGAGGGACCTGAATCCACTACCAGAACAGTGGATTTTTCTAAGTGATCCATCTAGATGAGTCTCACTAGTGCTGCATGCTTCTGAAGACTGCCTTAAAACTGATGTGCTCAGTTTAATGCAACTGCATTTCTACATGGGGCTCCAACAAATAGCTGGTTGAGTGAGAATAAAATTCCTTTGAAAACCATTATCTATGTAGACCTGCAACACGGCATTGCTTTGGCTGGTAACAGGTCATAAACTTTGTGCTGAATTTGCAGGACTGCGGGACTGAGGCTTGTCAAGTTTGCTTTTTCTGAACTCTTGGTGACCTGCCTGAGCTCTGTTTTACTTGCTGTAGCTGTAGCAGCAATTTTTCTAATAGACCAGGTGTCTATGGCTAATTTGTTTTACTTTTGTTTGTCCTTCTATTGTACCTCCATAGTTTTATGGCTTTAACATAATAATGCAGCAGAGAGAAATACAAGCCTGGGAGGAGAGCAGAAAAGTGGAGACACTTTTCTGTCGTAGAGGAACCCAGGCAGGGGATGGGAAGAGTTGGGGCACAGGCTGAAACTGCAGACCCAGTGGCTATAAACAACTCACCCATGTTCAGTTAAAAGAAAAGGAGACCTGGAGCTGCTCAAACCTGGTTTATAGGTAGCAAAGAGAACAAAGAACAAATGTCTAACCTGTGTAAAATGCATGATATATAGTGAGTTTAGATGTGACATGGAGATGCAGACAGATTAAGAAAAAGGATGGTGCAAAAGCATGTTAATAAAAATATAAAATGGACCCCCAAGTAAATCCATAAACCCCAAATGGATTCCAAAGAGAGGAAGAAGAAACAATCAAGATCATGAACATCATACTCCTCCCAGTTAAGGAATCCAGACATTGATGGCTTGCCGTAACATTCCGTATTCCCACTGTATCGGGTTTAGATGGCCAGGTTTTGGTAGTGGGGGGCCACAGGGATGGATTTTGTGAGAAGCTGCTGGAATCTTCCCCCATGTTTTGCAGAACCAATGTCACATGGCTCCAGGACAGACCCACTGCTGGGCAAGGCCGAGCCCATGATGGTAATGATAGTAATGCCTCTGTGGTAACATATTTAGGAAGAAAGAAAAAGTTATTGCACACATGTAATTGTGGCCAGAGAAGAGTCTTCGTGGAGAACTGTTTCCCATTGGAGAGACCCCATGCTGGAGTAGGGTAATGACTCCTCTACCTGAGCAGTGGCAGGAACATGTGACAAACTCACTATAACCTACATTCCCTGTCTCCCTGTGCTGCTGAGGGGGAGGAAGTAGAGCCCAGGAAGTGGGGGCAAAAGGGGGCGGGAAGTTCTTTTAAGATTTATTTTACTTCTCATTATCCTGCTCTGATTTTGTAAGTAATAAATTCAATAATATATCCAAGTTGAGTCTGTTTTGCCTGTGACGGTATTTGTTGAGCGATGTCTCCGTGTCCTTATCTCAACTCATGAACCTTTTGTCTCTCCCCTGTCTGCTTGTGGAGGGGAGTAGTAGAAAGGCCTTGGTGGGTGCCTGGCCTCCAGACAGGGTCAACCCACTACACTCACCTCTGGAGTGAAACTACCAACATCGTGACCCGGAAGAGCAGGTAATGGGGAGCATCATCAAAAGGAACAGAAATTAAGATGTGTATGTCTAACAATTGTAATTATATTATTACGATTATTATGAATTTTTTTTTCTTCCATAGAAGTATTTTTTTTTCCTTAATAATTAGTTCTGGAGTCATAGTGATGAGATGGTTAGATTTCAGTTATAGGAACAGTAGATTCTTGGCTTTATATGTGTCAGGTATGCTTCCTTTTTGCTTATAAACAAAATCTTGAGGATGAAAAAACACAGCAGGTCTTAGGGTTAGAAGGATAAAGCAGCTGCACTTATACCAAGTGTGACTGAAACCAAAAGACACACAATGCTTATTAAGTCAGACTGGAAAAAGAGGTAGGAGAGTGGCATATTTGGAAGTCTATTTTATTTATTTATTTTGGGTAGAACTTCCTACATCCCCTAGTATCTCAACATGGTGATACATGTTTGATATTGTGATGGTTTAATGCATAGAGTCATGAAATCATAGAATGGTTTGGGTTTGAAGGGATCTTAGAGATCTCATAGTACCAGCCCCTCTGCAGGGATACCTCCCACTCGACCAGGTTGCTCAGGGCCCCACCCCACCTGGCCTTGAACACTGAGAGGTTTGGGGCACCCACAGCTTCTCTGGGCAACCTGTTCCTGTGCCTCACCATGCTCACAGTGAAGAATTTCTTCCTAATATCCAATTTAAATCTCTCCTCTTTGCAGTTTAAAGCCATTCCTCTGTGTCCTAACACCACACACACTTGTAAAAAGTTCCCCTCCATCTCTCTTGTAGATCTCCTTCGGGTATTGGAAAGCATTCATCATATGGTATGTTAGCTGTGGTCACCCTCCCTTCTCTTCTGCTTAGTCTGGGATTAAAAGCAATTTTGTGTAGCTTGTTTTCACTGTGGAATATGAAATTATCTATGTTGCATTCACCATAAGTTAATGGCATGTACTTAACTACCCAGACTCACTAGATAAAGAGCAGATTATGTGCTAAGTGTGAGATTTGTGTTTTCCTACACACATTCTTGTAGATTAGTAACCAGAAATGCCATGCAGCCGCATGAGGCATGTGAATTCCTACACAAAAGGAACCAGTCTGTATTCTTAACCTGCCTACTTATCTGGCTTGAGTCCAGATGCAAATCCAGGCAGTGCTGTAGAAATACTGACAAGTTCAGGCCTTCAATTATGAAGTTAGAACAATTTATTAACAGTTGCTAGAGTCTTATCAGCTGTTTAATGTGCTTGTCTTTCCTCAAAATGATTTTTTTTTTTTCCTAAGGACAAACAATGTATTTCTTTCCATATAACCTGCTGTATTCTTATATGGAAAAGGCTCCCATGTCTCCAAGAAAGGAAGAGTAGTGAAGTATCATTGACTCATAAAACATCTTTTACTTCATTCACATTCACTTCATTTCACATATTCATAAATTAATCAGTCATTTTTCAGAGTGGACTGTGGGCCATCGAAAGGGAAGAACTGAGTCTCTCAGGTTGTACAGCAAGTTCTGAGTAGATTCAGGATGAGAACATGGGATGCCTGGGATTTATAAGCATGCTCTTGCCTCTAGGAAGTAGAGACTAGCTCAAATATAGGTCTGAGGACTGCAAGCAGGATGTATGCAAAATTAAAGTACCCAGGTTCAAAGTTCCAACAAAAGCATCTTGCTAAAATCCCTGTGGTGTGTTAACTCACAAATCACAGCCCTAGGTGAATTCAAGGTAGTTTAAATTCAGAAAATATTGCCCCTTCCTCAGGCCAGACTAAGCAGAATGAATCTGTAACTCCATGACAACCTGACAGGGAACTAAATATCACGCAGAAAAAGTCTTCTGGAACTCCACTGGGCCAGGTAGGTTAAAAGAACTCTAAAATATATGTAAAATAATTTTCTATTTGCTAAGGATAGGATACCCCTTATGTTGTATTAGGTGGCCAAAGGATTATGCTGTATCAAAGGATTAATGGTCAGTCCACTCTTCAGGTGCATAATTGCATGGAGAATGAAAAAAATCTTATTTAGCATCCCAGTTACACTGTTGCAGTCCTTTTCTGTCTACCTTTCTAGCCCTCTTTCCTTGTGGTGCGTGCTCAAACCCTCGCTCTGCAAAGCACAGCCAGATAGCAGTCACCTCCTGAAAGAAAGGATCCCCTGTGTAGTTTTTGGAAGCAATGACTGTAGGTGCCAAGAAAGATTGAGGGCTTGGACCAGACTCCTTCTTCTCCTTGGTATTGTCTACTAACCAGCAATGATATGCTCTTTGTCTGATCTGTAGAGGTGACTTTTCTGAGGCACATAAACTCTCTACACTCAATTCTATTTGCTGGAGTACATAAAACCACTGTGGGGTCTGTAGTATTGTTCAGGAATCTAACTCGGATTTCACAATCAGCTACTCAAACTGGACTCTCTGTTGCATCATATATGTATAAGTCTTACAAGGAATCCATATGGAGCAACTGGTGGTGTGCACCTCTGAGAAAAGAGTAAAAATCCAGAATTTCAGAGTATTCTGCTAGCAGTGTTATGTCAGATATTTTTCTGGATGGTTTTTATTTCCTCCTTTTACTTCTTTTACTTCATTCTTTCTAACGTGTATGACACACATACACAAGAGAAAATTAGGTTTCCTGTAGCACTGGTGACATTAAAATCTCTCTAGCCCTCTGCCCTCTTCTGCCTAATACAGAAAGCATTTGATGTAACTAGTTTCACATGATTACTAACGGGTAGTTGTAACAACAGTATGACTTAAAAAATGTCCCACAACCTACAGGAAGACTGTTCCGTATTCTTCAAAACAGCATTCTTCCTTTCAGGAAAAATCAGCTTTAACTTTGTGATAGCATGATAAAAAATTCATGACTTCCTGCTGTTGGGTTCCAAATGTGAACATGTATGTGTTAGCACTCTTGCCACCAGAGTCTGTGGGTGTCAATGAATTCCGAGACTGAACCCTCCCTGTTGAAGGGTATCACTCTGGATGTCAACTACCTGTGATGTTGTTTCACGCTGGTTTTCTGTCCTAAATCAAATGAAGCAGCTGCATTTCCAAAGGCTGTTAACTTTAACAGCAGTATTTCCCCTCCAGAGATATGTGCTGCTCAAGTATTAATTCTCTTCAATTAGGCGTCCTACATCAAGCTGCATTGATCAGGCAATCAATTGATTGCTGAAGACCTACCAAAACAATGAGTCAGCTGTTTCTGTTCCTTATGAGTTAGCCCCCCCCCCTTTTTTTGTACTCATTACAGCTCAGAAATACGGCATCCAGTTGTAGTTTGGTGTAAACAGGCACCCTTTGGTGCACATAGCATCTTGTTGTCTGTCTTTGTTTCACAACTCAAAGGAAAGTGCAGCCTTATTTCTAACATCACAGAAAGCTGACGGATGGAGGGCTGTAAATGGCTCTGTGTTCCTGTTTTTAAATAATGCAAAACCAAGTGGCCATTAGATGGGCTCTGAAACTGTAAGCCTGATTCATTTGTGCTGCGTTGTGGTGCTGTGAATAGACATGTTTCATCTTCCCTACTGTTATAGGATAAGAGCATCTTGTTTCTTCTCATGCTGTGGGAAGTTATTTCCCCAATAGGAGCTACTTGTTAAAAAACAAACAAACAAACAAACAAACAAAAAACACAACTTGGAGAGTTCTGGGATAAAAGAAACAGAATACAAAAAGATGTCAGGCCACAAATAAGTAGAACAATTGCACATTTAAACTTTACCCTCTGAGTCAGAACAACCCTCAAAGTTAGTAACTTTCAAATACAGGGCTTAAAGAGCTCGTACCTGGGAGATGTAAATTCTGATGGCCAGCCAGATTAGCACACTCTGCATTCTGTTCTCTAGAGTTTTGAAACAAATTTAAAATAAGAGGGACTAGAAAATAA
The DNA here is from genome assembly GCA_013399855.1 of Oxyruncus cristatus. NCBI lineage: Eukaryota > Metazoa > Chordata > Aves > Passeriformes > Cotingidae > Oxyruncus > Oxyruncus cristatus. The sequence goes on from VXAY01004090.1 coordinate 798,180, forward strand.
TATTTGAAATAATAAAATTCTGAAGGGAATGTCTATTAAAGAACGTAGTCCAGTAAGTGTTTGAACAGTACAGCTTTCCCAGAGTCTGCTGCAGCTCGTAGAAATCCTTTCCTAGTCTTCTGAGGGTTTTGGTTTGGACTGCTCATGAGTTAGAGAAAAGGTAATGGAAACAGTGATATTCAGATACATGGTGGAGGCTGCTTAGACACACAAAGAGAGGAAATTAATTCCACAATGAAGTCAGACCAAAACGTAATTTCTGTTAGTTCCATCATGAGAAGTAGCTGAATCACAGAATCACAGAATCAGAGAATATGCCGAGTTGGAAGAGACCCACAAGGATCATCAAGTCCAGTTCCTGGCCCTGCACAGGACCATCCCCAAGAGTCACACCGTGTACCCAAGAGTATCACTCAAAGGCCCCTTGAATTGTGTCAGGCTTGGTGCTGTGACCACTTTCCTGGGAAGCCTGTTCTGGCACCCAAGGCTCAGAGGGAGTTCAGGCAAATGTCCTTGCGCAGAACACGCCCATGCTGATACTGGCACAAGAGTTTAGCTGCAGGTGAAGCTAAAACCAGGATTAATTCCTTTTTTAACAATAAGCTCTAAATCAGAAATGTAAATAGCAAGTGAATGCTACTTGCTTGGACAATATGTTGGTACAGGTATGTGTCTGGCTCCTCATTACAGAGTAAGCACAGCTGGGGGATGAGTTGCTGTGAAAAGTGAAAGAGTGGAATCGTGCACTGTAACCATGATTATTGATTGAAAATATACTTATTGAGGTATTTATATCCTTTCTTTCTTGTTAGGATCAGGATGGAAGGAAGAAATCCTCTGAAAACCTACATATGAAATGTTAAAGTTCTTCTTTTCAAAGCCATCTTGACAAATTACTACATGTTGGTTTTTATTTATTTTTGCTTTCAGAAAGCTTTTAATAAGCATTCTCATTTGTAAAGGCTTATTTTAGTTGAACCCACATTCCAGATCTTTTGTTCTCTATTTATCTTTGCCTTAAATATGGAATAAAGTCATAAGGCCTGTTCTTGGTCTTGTCCTTCTGTTCCACAAGAATCAGGAAAATTAATATGAATGAAATTTTAAAGACAGAGTCTGTGGTAGTGACCTGTCAGACTTCTGTGAATGTAGTTTGTATCCATTTTGTTTTAAAGCAAATGATTTATTAAAAAACCAAAGAGTCAGAGAAATAGGTCCTCTGGGAGGAGTCATAGAATATCTCAAGTTGGAAGGGACCCATAAAGATCATCAAGTCCAGCTACAGTACCATCCTTTGTGTCCCTACAGTTAAGTCCTTGACTGTTTTCCCCTACTTGTGCATGCATAACACATGCGTCCCTTCTTTATGTCCTCCTGTTTAATCCTTGACATCCTCAGGGGCTTCATTTGCAGCCATACACAGTGAAACATCACCAGTGACAGCAAGGTTTCCACTCTGCTTCTCCTGCAGAGAATGTATTAATGCATTATTGGCATGTGACACTTTAATCAGTCCCACCTGTTTGTCCAGCCATGCCCTTCACTTGTGACAACCTAATCTGAGAGAAGCAAAAGCGATTTAAGAAATGACCTGTGTCCAACCAACATTTCAACTTCTGTTTGCTATTTTCTTCTGTGAATATGGAATTGCCTATGTATTAACTGCAAAGGGCTGTCTCTGCTGCTGAAGTGCTTCATGCAAGGATGGGATCATTTGTTGAAAGACCCACTCATCTTAATCTCAAACATTTCCAAAATTGCTTTCTGGGCATCTTTTTGATGCTTCCTTCAAGCTTTCGGCAAGGTGATATATAGAAATAGCTGTGTGGTGTCTATATGAGCATTTCTGGGCTCTCTGAATGCTGACTACACAGTACTTAGACAATGCATATGTCTGAAAGATGTGTTCTGCCTCCTAAAGAAGTGAAGCTTGGCCCAGTTATTGACATCAGTGAGTTCTTGGATTGTATTAGTCTTCCTCTATCTGGTATGTTACTTACACTTTATACTTCTCCACAAGAAGTATACGCAGTGCAGTATCCTCTGGGGCAGCTCATAGGTCCAAATGAAAGAGGTAAAATCTTAAGGTACAGACCAGTGGGTTCTCTTCACTATGTCTTCATTTTCTTATTACTCACAGATGCCTGTGAGCATCGACTGCCTCATGTCCACATGCTAAAGGTAATTTTCCTCTGCAGTTTCTGTGTTCTTTCTCCATGGGTCTTGTCATGGTGGACCTCCTTGGTATTCTGTGATGTCTCAATGACCCAAAAATATAAATTCTTTCTTTTTTCTTTGCTTTCTTTTCCTTTGAAATGTCAGAAACAATATGAAAGTTGTGTTATAGCCAGACTGGTGTTTTCATAGGATATGAGACTATGTGCCACATGGCATGACAACTTGTGAGGAAGTTTGAGAGTAAGGGAGCCTGCAGAAATACTGTTGATAACTCACGGCTGAGGGAGCTAAAGCTGGTGCAATGTCATCCATACTGCCATTTGGAAGATGTGCTTGCAGTGAAAGATTTTTCAGACAGCTCTGGGCTTTGTCTTGGAGAACGAGTTAATTGGGTTGCTCAAAGTAAACAGATGGGATCCAGTACCCAAGCTTGCTCCTTGGCTGTCAATTTCTTATTCATCACGATCTGCCTAGTAAGTTCAAATATTGGCAAAAAACAGTCAGTGAAGACCGAAGAAAGAACAAGTAAAAAAAAAAACCAAATAGAAATAGAAGCAGAAAAGGGCAATGGAAATGCTTTCCATGGTCTATGTGGAAGATGGTGGCTGAGGAGAACTCATTTGTACATCACATGTACAAAATGTGTCTGGGGAGAAGGATCATAGGCTACTAGAAATAATGGCAGGAGCTGAAATGATATTCTAGTCCAGAAAAACGTGAGGCAGAAACCCAGCCAAATTATGATGGCAGGGCTTGTAGCATGCAGGAGTGCAGCTTGATCCATTTAGAGTAAACAAATGATATTGGTTTCATCCTGGGAAAAAGACTCAGTGGACTTGATCCAATTAAAGTGGAAGCAGCGAAGCAGGAAGGACTGAAGTGAATCTTACTGCTGCTCTTGAGCAGTAGCAAGGACAATGGGATCCAAAAAGCTCTTCTGCTTTTAGGTGGGTGGAGAAGGATGGATGTGGCTGGGTAACTTTCCTGTTGCTGTCACTCTGGAGACAAAGAGAAGTGTGACATTAGGAAATTTAGGTCTGAAAAGGAACCAGGAATGAGGTATATGGACAGATGCAATAGAAGGAAGTGATTACTCCTGAGAGAGTTTTCCCTTTGCAAGTTTAAGAAGTCACAGAAGATGTTGAATGACCTCTTGGCGTTTTGACTTCTGTGACCTTTTTAAGAAATAAGAATTTACCAATACTCCTTTAGTCTAAATATAACAAAAATACAATCAACTTCTCCAGAGGCTTCTTGTACAGTCTACCTCTCCATCATCAAGGCAACTTGAGAAGAATGGTCTTTAGTTAACTGACTTTGTTGAGGCATTTTCAAATTTAGATTTCATAAGTAGTTAAAAACCTTGGAGGAACAGAGGAGTGCACAAAAGGTTAACTTTAGAGCTCAGAGTCACTTCAGATTTGCAAATGGCACTGTCATTCTTGCAGAAGCCCTGGAGAGACAGGGAAAGAGTAATTAGGGAGAAGTTCATAGTAGGTGAGGAATAATTAGGAGCTGCTGAAAAATAGCTGATGAAGACAACTCAGAAAGTGCCTGGGAAAAAGAGCACTGCAGCTCATATACCTGTAAATGAGGTACACTTGTGATCAGAGGTTGGAGTTTAGATGTAGGGTCTCTTTTTGCATCCATCTGTACTCCTCAATTCATACACCATTCCTTGCTCTTGAACCCCAGTACCTCCTGTTTTGGAAGCATTGTTATCCTGGGTGTTAGAGTGGTAGTTGAACCTGTTTTTCCTAGATGGTGTCCAGAGATGAGGAGGCAGCTGGACATACAGGTTAGCAGAACATTAATGTTGTTTTGGTATAAAGATTCTGAAGTTTGACTCTAAATGCTGTCTGCTGTTTTGGTTGGGGTCTGGTCACTGAAAGAAATGATGTCCTCACATGTGCTCTTGACATGATACAAAAATGTAAATGGAAGAAAGACAAAGCCCTAGCATTATTTTCTCTAAACCCAGAGATAAATAGTGTAGTCAATCGATATAAGATAAAGGTAATATGAAGACAGGTAAAGTGTTTGTTAGAATATGATCTTTGAGAAGTAGTTTTGGAGTGAAATTCTTAACTATGGAGAGTCTAGAGGCAGTAGGTTGGCATACATGAATATTTGAGGGTAGTACTTCAAGACAGAATTAGTACTTCTAGCTGGGGTCTCATGGCTGTGGTAATGTCTGGAGCTATTTTTAGCTCCTCTAGGCAGAGGAGCTAATCAGAGTACCGTGGTGTCAGTGTAATTGAAATCCAGGAAATCCAAGGTTCCGTTGGTTGCAGTGGTGTGGCAGGGTGGGTCCATAGGAGTGATGCAGCTGGGGCTGAGGACTGAGTGACCACACTCTGGGATTTTGTATTTGCTACCAGCTCTGGCCTTTTTCAGTCAGTGGTTTGAAGACATTGTTCATGTTCCTGGAGCAATCCATTTGGTTTTGCTTTCAATAGAAACAGAGCCCATTCATGTTCTTGAAGACTACAAAGCATGGTTCAGTGGGGACAGGCAGGAGAGTCGCTTCAAAAGTGCACTCTTGATCCCAGCTAAGCACTGAAGCAGATGTTCCAGACTCTTTCTGTGCCTCTGGTGCCACTCTGTAAAAGGAGATGAGGTCTTTTCTGCTTTCTGGCAATGGAAATAGGATAAGGCATTCCTAAGGAAGAAGGGAGATAAGAGGAATAAAATGAGGGATAAACACAGTTATGCAGACCGCGTGGCTTCTCTTCGATTTGAATCATCCTGTCAAAGATCCCTGTGGGACCATCCCACGGTCACTGGTGAGACTGCACTAAGATTCTCCATCTGTTATATGCCCTGTCTTGTGTCCCTTACTCAGGTGGATAAGAAATTGTTCCGCTTGTAAGGACCAAATTCACCTGCCCTTATCAAAAGAAGGTATTGTTTCTACCTCAAGAACAGTATTTCTTTGCCAATGGACTGCATACTGTATTGAATTTACAATATTTAACACGGCAAATTGAAAGTGGTGTTATCCTCACCTTAGAATTATTCAACATGAAAATTCTGCTTCTTTGATTAATCTGCTATTGGCATTTAGACATCATGATCTCCCTTTAGCAACTTGTGATGTTTTAGGCTATTTCATACTGTTCAATTTACATTATTTTTATCAGTAGGAAGAAAACTGTTTTTCTTCTACACAGCAATCCAAAGAAACTATCTGCACCTGTCTGTCTTCATGATAGATGATCTTTCTATTTTCCTTATACTTTTATGAGATGAGCTTATTAAAATGTGAAAATAAAGCCAAGCAAATCCACCACATCAAATACAATACACCAGTGCATTTTTGCTATCGACACAGAAAAGTATTTTTCTCCATCAGGCTACCTTGCTTTTCAAATTAAATGTCAAGTATCATGTCTCCCCAAGCGATCTGAGCTACGAGCAAAGTTTAGATTAGTCAACCACAGAATTATATTTACCTTAATGCTTATTACATATCAAATTACTTTGCTGCAACAAGAATAAATATTGGAAGTTAAAGTTATTCCATTCAGAGTTTTGCTGAAAGAAATTTGACTGCTTTAGTGCAGCTATGTGACAGCCAAAAAGCTCACGTATTTTAAGGGAACACAGCTAAATATATGGCTGTCCTCAAAGGAAACAGAATTTCTCCTGCCTGGTTATTCAGCACATTTGTTGTTGATATGTTACATCTGGGCTCCTGCAATCTATAGTGCAATTCCACTCACAGCACTGTTACAAGGTAAATAGACACTGGATTCTGTGTTTTACCAAAGGAGGACTCGCAGCACAAGGACAGGTGTTCACAGTAACAACCTGACACACCTCATGGGCACAGGAGGCTGCTCTGCTTGTGCCCAGAATGAGGATGCCTGAGCCCTCGTGTTTGTCTCCTACGTTCAAAGCGTGGACTTCACAGGGGAAGAGCCATATGGCTCAGAGCAAGTTGTGAGCATCCCATGCACTGAGGATAGAACCTTGGCCCAGAGCTAGCCATTTTCTCGGGTAGAGATGTCCCCACTACAGGCATGAAATCAGGAGTCATGAGTGGACATCATCTAGACCCCACAATCTTTGTCACCTCTTCTCTTGACAAAACTCTACTGTTGTGTCTCTTCTGCTTATTCACAAACTGCTGCTTAATGATTAGACAACCTTCACTTGTTTGGCTCTGATATACAGTTCCCTCTCAGTTCCTAGACTTGTCCTGTTAAGTGTTGGCTTGTGGGTCAGATTTTATGCTAAACTCAGTGCTTTTCTCCTTTTTTATGGTGTGAGGGCAATGTATAAAAAATGGGTTTGGCTACTTTCTCAAATTCCTTCCAATCCACAGCCTGACTTGATTAAGGTCTCCAGCAAGCCAAAGTAGATGTGAGCACAGAATGAGACAGTGTTATCTGTCAAAGGTCATGTAGAACTGAGAGGTAAAATATGAGGAAACCAGTATTTGCCAATTGTTCAGACTAACAAATGCTGGTCAGCTGTTTCAGGCTTTCTGGGCCATTTACATCGGTACAGTCTGTTTCAGGGTGAGGACCTCACAGAACTTAAACTGGCCTTGGTTGATTAGCTTCTTATTTATATAAAACCACCTCTAAATTTGTATCTGAGAAAGACTGGTTTAATCCTGTTACCTAATATTAAATTTTAAAACTTCAGGTCAGGGGGTCATGGCTGTTTGGTAATATTGTCTTGGATAAAAATAGTGTGACATTATTCCGACAATATTAATCTTAATGAGATGTGCAGTCTTACCATGTGTGTATCAAGGACACTGTATTTATACATTAACTTTATTATGCCAGTTAATGCAATTAGTGTAGTGTTGCTAATGCAATTAAAAGTTTTATCAGTAATCATATAATCTCAAATAGGGTAAGTATAAAGGATTATTAATGCAGTAATTTATTATTAACAAGTAGAGAAGCAGTAGAGCAATAAGCTTTGCCTTGCTACTGTAGTGCCTTTGTATTTCATCACATTTTGGTTTCCACAGGATGACTGTCATTCCTTATACTGACTACTGGCTGCTACTGGATTCTGTCTAATATAATTTAAAAAGGACTTGACACCCTTTTGAAAATCTGTGTCCCTCAGTCAGTTTTGAGGTGCATAATTTTTCTTTCACTTTTTCTCTTTCCTTTTGACAGCTTGCAGCAAGTCTGACTCTTATCTGATCAGGATTCCTGTCTGAGAAAATGATCTTTAAATACCTTCAGTTCAAGGACACTGTAGAGTGTCTCTTTCAACTAATATAAGGTACCAAAATAGTGAAATTTAATGAGATAGAACACTAAATTGATTGTCTCAGAAAGAGTACCTGAGAGGGTAGTTAAGATGATGTGTCAATCACTTTGCCTTAATAGCTTGTACTGTCATCATGTGACATTTCTACAGAATAGCACGAACCACTTGGTGTCAAAGGACTCATATTTGCACCTTTGATTTAACTAGCAGACAAAAATCTTTAAAGGGCGTAGACTGCTTTGCTGGGTTGAGAAAACACAGCTTGTGTCGTTTTAAACAATTTAAAAAATATTGATGCACTAGTTTTAGGACAACTTTTAGCTGTCTTTAGTTTTATTTTTCCATCACAAGTGTTAGAATTTTGAGGACAGCCTGAACATTCTGCTGGGTCATTTGATGCCTGGGAGACAGACAATTATTCATAGAATAGTTTTCAAGCAGCAATAGGCTGAAGCCCACTCGTGTTTCGTGATTCAACATGAATCATGATCCAGGTAAAAATCTGAGCAGTTGAGGTGAATCTTCAGATTTTTCATCAAACTGAATCTTCTTCCAGAAAGAATGGCACGGGTTGCCCATGGGCTGGCCTGCTGAGTCCTGGGGAGTGGTCTGGTAGTGCTGACTACACAGCAGCTTCATGACATAAGAGCACAATAAACCAGCCTGGTTAAGCTAGTGAGTCTGCACCAGCAACTATGATTCTGGATTTGGGACCTTGCCTGAATAAGAGTTGATGGATGAGATCACACCTGCTTCAGTGTGAAGGGATACAAAACAGCTGTTTTTTCCGCCCTCCTGATTTTCCCTTCTGTGTATCTGTGTTCTGACCCAGTGCAGGAAGCGCATATATCAGGTACGCAGGGCTACCTTTGTATTCCTGCTATCACAGGCAATTCGATTCTTGTGGGTCCCTTCCAATTCGACATACTCTGTGATTCTGTAATTTCTGCTTCAAACAAGGATAAGTAATGGTAAGTAATCCTTGGGAAGGAGTCTCAGCCTTGGACTTTTTTTCACTGCTTAGCCATCCAGAATACACATTTGGTGTAAAATCTAATGTAAAAGCAACGTGTTCTGCCTGTGGAGACAACAGTCTGAGAGAGAAAGGATAGGGATTAGGAGGAGTTACTTTGTACACTGCTGCATTGGATATTACTATGTGAATTAAGAAAATCCCAACATCTAGGGAGAGCATGCAAAAGGATATAGCTGTGAACACAGAATCACCTGTGGAAGGAGGTTGTCTGGAAACAATGGAAAGAGCAAAATGCAAACTGCGTAAAACTGGAATGAGAGCAAGAATAAGGTTTTTAAGATTGGGGAGGTTCTTAAATGACTTGTAAGTTAGGGCAAAACTCTCCTGGTTAACTTTAAGATGGACTTTGTGGTATTTTATGAAACAAGTCATATCTGGTTTCTTGGACTTGGTAAGCCAGTTGGTCTTCAGTTCTATGTCTTTAAAAGCTTTGAATAATATAAGTTAACAAGAATAATGCCTAGGAGAGACTCAGGTCAAAGGTGCTGAATTTTATACAGAGCAGTATACAATCTGTTCTTAGGAGGATATTAATTTTACGATATATTAGTTATTCTGTATTGTGATGTGGCTGAAAATTTGTCAAAGATCAGTTTAGGCACTTTCTATGCTAAATAATAATGACAGAAATATAGGACCGAGTTATTATAGAGTTCTCCATTCAGGAAGATCCCAAAGCATCTACACACTGCTATGCCTAATGAGAATCACAGGCTTGTCAGCCCTTCCAGTGAAATAGAGCTGTCAGATCCTCAGATGTAACCAAAGAGGGAGAAAGAGAGAGCAAGAGCTACCCAATGACATTTAAAATTCCTTTCAAGTACACATACATAGTAAAATGCCAGCAATGGGGTTAGACAAGTTCATAACAGCCTCACAAATGGGTTACTCTAAATGAGAATTTAGAGGTCTCGATAATAAACCCCCACACCTGCTTCCTCAAAATTGAACCTTTTAATTGAATTTTCTGCTCATGTTGGTTCCTCTTTGAATCTCTTTCCCCACCTCTGAGTTGTAGGTGTGCCCTCAATCTCAATCTGAGCCATCTGTTCCACTTCTAATATTAACATCTTCTATCATATAGTGTACTATACCCAGGGAAAAAAAGAATAAAGAAGATGACTTTCTCCTGGGAGGAAACCTTATATTTCACAAAAGGTTTTCAGCTGTCACTTTAAAACAACACCTTCCCACACACAAATATGCACCTGCCACATTAGAATATTTTTAATAATGCAGTCTTCATGTGTTTGACAAGCCAAACAAAATTAACCAAAAAATGTGAAAAGGTCTAAGAAAGGTAAGAGCAAGTCAATGTTTCTTTTCAAAATTACACCACCCAAACTGATACACAATAGAAAGTAGTTAGATTCTAAATGAACTGTTCTAACTTAATTTAACTCCTTGTAGGCATTGCAGATTACTATTGTCTTCTGATTACACAGGTACCTTTATAAACTCAGAGAAATTTGCGGAGTTGTGTTGACTCTTCCTAATCCCAATCTAGAACTGAAAATCCCTATTCCTTCCCTTCTATGCTGTTACAATCATTTGCCAACCAATAGTCTCTATCCAACCTTCACCACTCTTAGTATAATCCCAGATTCACAGGGGATTTGTGGGCTGGAGGAAGAGGGGAAAGTGGGACTGGTAAATTTTTCTTGTAACTGCAGTTTCAAGCTGAGCTAGAGAATTGGCATCCCAGTGAAAACAGTGGTAGTGGAAAGAAAGGAATAGACTCGAGGTTCAGGGTTGATCCTAGTAAGTTAAGGAAGCAAGTTGTAGTGTGAAAGTCTTAAAATCTGATGAAAACTTGAAAACTGCCCTGGGAGATTTAGGCTGGGATGACAAGATAGAAAATGGAAAGAAAGCAATAGTATCAGGAAGGAGTTCCGAAAGTCGAGGTGAGGAGGCGGGTTTGTTTGGAAGAATGGAAGAGGAGGAAGTAGTATAGAGTTAGTCACAAGGTACCTACCAATTGTATCCTTTATTCTTATCTTGATTTTATGGTTTGGTTTTAGTGTTATCTTTTTCATGACTGGCTTTACCTTTTGTGAGTTCTGCTCAGAAACACTAAGAATAATGAGATTAAAGGAAAACACTTGTATTATCAGAAAGGAGGAAATGTCAAAGCATCACATTTACTTTATTCAAAATGATGTCTGGATTAAAGTAAGCAAATCTGAAAGTCTCTGTTCATCAGATCCAGAAAAGATTGCCTTTTGCTTATGGATAGATTTCAGCATTAGACGACCAGTACTGTGTAATGAAAGTTTGGGAGTTCTGATGCATCTGATTCAAAATGCCTCACTTGGTTTTGTCTATCCTGCTTAGTTTTTCTACCTAATGTAGCTACTGTCAGTTTACGCCCCTCCGGAGGCAGGTGTTTCTCTAATCCTGCAAATATAATCCAGATCATCAATAGTGACTCGGGCGTTGGATTTCCATTTTCAAACAAGGATTTGGACATCTGAGTTTTGTGGCAACTAAGAACATAGAGGCACATAAAGGTTAAGGCTTTGAATGTAATCCAAAATAGCTGTTCTGCACTAGCACTTCTTGTGAACTGTCTAGTTTTGGCTTAAACTAAGCTGCAAAAAACCACACATGTCCATCTTGTAACTGAAGTCATGAGCTGGGTTGCAGAGCTCCTGGAGCATATTCCTTTCTAAGACACAGACAGAGGGCAGTTCAGCCAAGCTGAATCTTCCTCTGAAGTTCTCTCTCTATTTATTAGAGAAGACCTTTAATATTGGGTTCCTCAATTGAGTTCCAATAGTTATATACAAAGAAATAGTTATATACAATGGCTGGAATAATGCCATTGGCACTGGGGAATGGCACAGGGCAATTAATTTCAGTCCATAAATGCAGCAGGAATGGTAAATGCAGAAAAATTAGGCTTTACATTCTTAGCCTTAATCAATTCACAATGGCTTTGTGTTTGAAGATGATGTGTGAGATCAGGGCTTGGGTTTTAAAGAAACAAAAATATTATGGAAGATTTTACCTGAAACCTAAAACTAATCTGTATCCAGATTATTCAACATCTTTTCACTGATCCTACCTCACTATGTGGAAAATACAGTGTGCTACCTCAATTAATATGAGATTTATATAAACATATGATTTTAGATGTTTCCTACTGGAACACAGAGTTCCAGTCCTCTGTGAGCTACAAAGTTAAACTGGCAATCTTTTTGTGGGAAAGTAGTTGCCTGGAGGGTAGGATGCCTCTGGTTATTGCATGTACCCTGTTGCTTCATCTACCACACAAACTCATCTAGGATTGAATAACTATCTCTTTGACCAGCAGAGTCTGAAACAATGGAAGCAGATGTATTTTCTGGATCCTATAGTAGTCTTAGCACCTAGATAAATGTTATGTATATAGAAGAAAGGAATATAATCATCAGCCAAAGTTGAAAAAAGAAATGGGTGTATATTCATGACTAATTCCTATCCCACAAAAGTTTTAAGTGTCTGCAAGGCTCTGGAGACCTGATGTTACAATTAGCTAAATGAAGCTACAAAAAATTTTAGGACCTAATCCTGTAAGACTTAAGTAGAAAGTTTTGTGTGTCAAAAGAAAGCCCCTCTGGACTGTAAAAATAACTTTCTAATAATTGAACAGAATTGTTAGAATGGCAGTGATATTTAAAGAAAGAAGGTGTCTTTAAAAGCCACTTGTCTCTCCTAGGCATGCTGCAGCAGTCATATTAGTTTATAGCATTTTATCTTCAGACCCTCCCAAAGGATTGGCTCAGGCATGAGACATTCACGTCACATGGATGGCAATGAATCATGTAATTGGTAAGAATTAAAAAAACAAAACAAAACAAAACAAAGAACCCAACCCAACCAACCAAAAAAACCCAAAAAACCAAAAAACCAACCCAACAGCAAAGCTAATGAGACATAGGGAACCACAAGCCTGATTAATATAGAAAATGATAGTAAGAAAATATAGAAGGTTTACTGGGTATCATGATGTATTCCTGCAGGTCATGTCTAATAATGTCCTATTACAAATATGTTATTATTCTCAGGCATGTTTTTATTGCAGTCTTGTCATAAGATAACATGTTCATGTTCTCACTATGTATTTGCTTAATCATTGAAGACGTTATAGAATGACTTCTACAGAATGAAACCTCAGATTTGGATAACTGGTTACTGATACTTGGTATATCAGAGATACACACAGTAGGTAATAATACATTATATCCATATGAAGCTATTTGATTTTTTTTTTTTAAATATTTTCCTGCAAATTACTGCTTATGAAGAGACTCTACTGGCTAACAAAAAAGGGCCATGTTTTGTGCCATAAAGCATCTTAGACTGAAACAAAATGTCTTAATACTAAATGGCACAGGATCCCTTCATATAAAGAAAAAATACCTAGTATTTGTGTACACATGGTTTCTTTTCTTAAGGGGAATAGGTATGTTGACTGAGGGCATGAGTTAACTTTAGAAGAAAAGAGCTATGCCACTGGGCTGAACCAACAGACCATTTAATCTGGGATTCTGTTTCCAACATGGGCTGGTACCAGATGTTCAGAGAGAGTTTAAGAACCAAGCAGTATACAAAGGGATACTTCCCACCTTCCAGATATATTGTTTATGGACTTCCTGAGTGGGTGACTATTTTCAGACCATCTGCTTGCAGCACCCACTCTCCATGAATTAGACTAGTGCTTTTAAATGCATTAGTGCCTTTTGTCTGTGCCTCCACAGCATCCTGTGGTAATGAGTTCCACAGTTTTATTATGCATGATATAAAAAAACACTGTTGATGGAAAAAGGTATTTCCAGAGGGTGATTCATCCTTCCTGACTTAGCAGAGGATTAATTATCCTTTGAAGAGTCTCATCTTACTGCATTGACAATAGAGCTTTAGTTGATTTCTTCACAGTAGACACCTACATTTTGAATAACTACAGATAAGGGAGAGTTACCCCAATTTTAGGGTCAGTTTAATTAAATGCAATAACCTCTTTCAGTTAAACACCCTCAGCATAATATTTTTTCTGTAGATTTTGATGATAGGAAATATCATAAAGTTTTCCACAAAGATGTACTTGAATGAGAAATTGCTACCTACCTTTGTAAGCCTGATGACAAGGCTTTCCCACTGCCAATTTAAAGTAATTAACTTTGTGTGTAGATGAGGCCTAAAGGATCATTATAAGAAGAGGAACATTAGGTCTCATTACTTATCTTTTTTTTTTTTTTTTTTTTTTTTTTTTTTTTTTTTAATTGTAGGGCTTTGGCTAGTACATCTGGATGGTTAAATTACATGAACTCTGCTCTGAAATGGATGAACGAATTCTTGCTATTCTATCAGTCAGTGGTTACTAAAAAAATAATTTTTTAGAGGGAGAGACACTCACTAGATTTTGGGAAGTGACCCATATATTATATATCACCTATGTTAACAAAGGGGATGTATTCTACATGCAAAAAATAAAGGTTTGTACTTTGGGAGATGATAATGCACACAACACTGATCATGTAGATATAAGGTTTTTAAACAAAGTAAGACTTAATGCTTTCTATTCGCCTGTTACCTCAAAAGAGTAATTAAATCATGTAAAACTTATTTTTAATAGCCCATGACACAGACTGAAGAAATTATGTTATAATGAATACATATTTTAAACTCTTGGGATAAGAAATCTAAATAAAATATGCATTTCCACAATATTCTGAAACCTTTATAGCTCTGAAATAGTTCTTATTTGGCAAAAGCACAGGCAACCACTTGGCATTAACCGACTTTGCTCCTGTAATTGTAATCAAGCGAAATCACCGCACCGGTACTCAGTTTCTAACAATAAGCTTCATAAAGCTTGTTAATGAAACTCACCATTTAAATCTTGTTTTTTTTTGAGAACAGCTCTTTTCCCAAAGAAGTAATACAGTTGTAGGAAAAAACCCAAACGAAATCAAACACCCTTTTCACTTAAACTTTACTCACTCCCCTAGCTTTCTAAAGAAGTGTCATAGAAACACTGGCATTTTGCAGCTAGACCTGCAGCAGGATGCAATAAATGGTTAGCACTCTAATGCAAGCCCTGTGAGACTTTAATTTCTTGCTCAGTGGCAGATGTCTCGTGCAATGGAATGGTGGATGGTGCAGCAAAGAGGTGCCTAAGTTATCTCTCAAGTGGGATGGGCACTGGAAGCAGCAGGGCTGTCCTAGCAACATGCCACAGCATAGGTTACTGGTGGAACAGAGAGATCAAGTAATAGTTTTGCATTACGTTTGGAGGAGGGTGAAACTGCACCCCTACTTTAGTGTCTGAATGAGTATTCTTGTTGACCTTTTCTACGTGAAAGGAGCAGGACAGTGAGACTGTGTTTGGAGGAGAATCTTGGTATGATAAAAACGTTTTAGACTGTTTAAGGGTTTGTACCTGAAAGTGTCTGAGAAAGTTTGGATGGAAGATAGATATAGAGCTACCAAACTCCAAGATAGAGCCATTTTAAAGCAGAAACTTGATGGAAATTTATCTAGCAGAAACACCACTTCTTTAGAACTTATTGAGTCACCTAAGTTAGGTAGTAACTAAAGTGTGTATAATCTCAGTTTCAGTCATGTGCCCAAGTTTCACTGTGGTTTTATTGTTTATCAAAAATGCTTTAGCATTTTTGTATTTCTTTTAAACATGGGACAGTGGTGGTTCCCTGAATCACAATGATGTTTTAAAATAAAAGAATGACATTTTTACAAATACTGTGAAAATGACAGGCATTGTTGTAAGCCAAATATGTAGAGCTCATTCAGAAATGACCTCAATATTTGCTTAGGTACTGTCTAACTATCATGGTTTCCTTTTTCCTTTTCCTAACGGCAAGGTTAACATTTTGTGGAGGCTGGACATTCTGAGAGCAGATGTATAGGATCTTGGATCTTGGCAGTACAGGTCAATGTACTGATGGGCCTCATGGAAGTCACATAATAGTTATTTAATGCTAATAAGAATGTTCTGAGAGTCTCTAATGAAGAGCATGCTATGTTTGCAGAGAATGTTCTTGAAACAATTCTGTTCATACAACTATGCTTCCGAGGGCAGCAATATAAATCAGAATGTCATTGTGTAAATAAAGTATTTACTGATTAAAACAATGTGTTATGCAGAAAATTGCTTTTATAAACTATGATTTCTAGGACATATGGATGAACTATTCTACTGGAAGATATTTGTTGAATTTCTATCTCTTTTATGCTTTTTGTGAGTACAGTACATTTCATACATTTGCAGATATTTCAGTTTGTGGAGGGTGTTTGCCAACTACTTATTCTGTACCACTTAATTATTGATAGTTGCAATTAAAAATTCTAGCCGTGTATATGGAGTGTGTGACAGATGGGGAATACATGTCGGACAAATGGTGGACTCTCATTTGTGTTGCCTCTTCCATTTTTTCTTTTGGAATGAAAGTCGACAATTCTGAGTTGTATCAGCAGGTAAATCATCAGATCAAGGAAACTAATTGTCACTCAGCACTCATTAGAGCACACATGAAGTTTTGGGTTCAGTGTTAGGTCTATCCGTTCAAGAAGTATGTTAATGAACTCGCATGATGGCCATCAACACGCTGAGGGGCTGGAGCACTTGCCCTGTGAGGAAGTGGGTCTTGTTCAGCCTAGTGAAGAGATGGCTTTGGAGGAACCAAACAGCAGCCTGGTCATACCTGGAGAAAATTCAGGATGGAAATGATAAAGTTAGTGGGATGGCAGAGAAAGATGTCAATGCCAAATCAGGTCCTTGGTTTCAAAGGACTGTGAGACAGGAGACAGGTTATGCATCTTCACAGAGTGTCTAAATTGTGTTGTAGTTGCTGTGTCTGTCACAGTTTGGGGAGAGCATTCATAAGGCACAATTTCAGTAAATTTCTGTGTGTCTCCTCCAGTGCTAACATGTGACTGAATGTACCAAACATTGCCTGGCCAAATTCTCTACTGGAAGAAATTCCACTAAAGCCAAAGAAATTAGATCAGCAGATGGTTTGGTCTTTCACAAGTATGCTTGTTCCTAGGGTGTTTGTGGAAGTAAAGACAGAAGAACTGAAGCTGAGGTAAGACTCATTGTCAGTACTTGGATGCCGTGTGTGGTGCATTGTCAAGTTTTGGGAAGCACTAAATGCTTTCTGCCACGCTCAGAAATGCTGGGCTCTCATTGACTTCTGATTATATTATCTGAATTTAAAGTGATGTATGTGCATGCCAGAGGTCCGTGCATTCCAGGCTTGCATAAACCACACAGTTTATGTGTCTTGCTTTATAAGCATGTTGCTGATTGTCCTCTGCCTCCATTAATGTCAATATATTCAGCTATTGACAAGGGTCTCTAAGCAGCCTGTGGCAACTGTATGTCTCCCAGACCTGCAGGGTGGGTGTCATGGTTTGAGACTGAAGTGCCAGCAGACTAAAGGGGATTGAATACCCAAAACACTTTTAGTCACATATGGAACACCTGTCTTATGGAGAAGAGAACGCTACTGGGAGACCTTATTGCAGCCTTTCAATACTTAAAGGGGGACAGAGACAGCAGGGCCTGTTGTGGTAGGATAAGGGGTACTGGTTTTAAACTAAAAGAGGTTAGATTCAGACTAGGTAGAAAGAAGAAAATTTTACAATTTACAGTTTACAATGGGGGCAGTAAAACACTGCAACAGGTTGCCCAGAGTTGTGGCTGTCCCATTCCTGGAAGTATTCAAGGGCAGGTTGAATGGGGCTCTGAGAAACCTGCTCTAGTGGAAAATGTCCTTGCCCTTGGTAGGGGCGTTGTACTTGATGAACTTAAAGGATCCCTTCTAACCCAAACTATTCCATGATTCTTTGATATATTTGGTGTTAGTGTGTGACATGGCATCCCCATCCCACAGGGAGACACTGCAACCCGCTACCAGACTGTGTGATGGGGTGGGGGCCCTCTCCAGAAGCCTTCAGGCCACCTCCCAGGGGGTCTCTGCCCACTTCTGTCAGTAATGGGAGTGAGAGTGGCCTTTAGGTTGAGTTCTTCAAGAGCACCAAAGGTCTTTCTGCTTGCTTTTCTGCATATCCATCTGTCATTTCTCCCTGAGTCTGTCCTCCTTCCTCACTGCCAAGCTGTTTTGGATAATTTGTCCCAATTAATTAGATCCCAGAGCTGTTTTCAAAGGCCGGTATCATTCATTCCCCATGCTGTTTGCTACCTATTAAGTGACATAATTTAGGCTCCTATAAGGCAGATCAAGCATTTAGCTTACTTTTTGTCTACGCCCATAGCACACCAAAGAGCTGGTATTTGCATGGAAGCCATCTGAAATGCTAATGCAAATAATTAACTTCAGCCTGCAGACTCCTTTCAAATTGCTCACTGAAGCCCACACTGACTCAAGAAATGAAACTGGAAGCTTTTTTTTTTTTAAATGAATCTTTACTTAGTACTGATTAAAACGGATATAATCTTTTGTCTGTACCTTCCTTAATTTGAAATATAATTAAAGGAGGTCTGTAATTGCCAATCCCTTTCTATAACTCCAAACTTTTTTGCTGTTTTGCTCCGTAATTCTTTCAGAAGACTATATAACTTTTAACAAGGTTCCCCAACCTGCTTTTTATGCCCAGTAACACCCACTGCCTTCTCGTGTCTCTAATAAATGTATCTTCCTCGTCTCACTCCACCACCTCATCACTTTCATTGTGTTCCCCTTCTTTGACAGGTGGTCTTGTGGGTATAACGACATCATTAAATGGCTTTAGAGCTGCTCGAAAGAAAATAGTTATTGAGTGAATCAGAATACCCTCACTGCTGTAGCTGAATGAACAACCTACAGTGTTTGCTAAATTTAACTGTTTCTCCTCTGCTTGATCTCATCTATCAGGTTCATAGGTCGGGATAGAGTTTCGTCTCCTATATAAACAGGTTTAGGACCACCTGAAAAATTCGGAGCTGCCTTTACCCACACATGCCACCACTCCCTTACCATGGGTAACAGCAGGTCTCTGTGTAATTCACATCTTAGTTAAACACATGTAGGGCATGTGTAATACCCTAGAGCACCTACAGTAGCATTATGTGCCTATGTTCAGGTGACTGAGTTCACCCAGTTGACTTACACAGGACCATGGCTTGAAAGGTGATTTGTTTCTCTTTCTAAAATTTAAAAAAAAAAAAAAAAGTCTTGAAAGATGAGAAAGAAACAAAAATAGTTGAAAGAAACAATACTCTCAAACCAGTAGCCAGACACAAGTAATTCCTCTAAAATTTTCCCAATATTTATTATTACCACAAGGAAAACTGGTTATTGTCAAGCAGTGAAAATGGAAATCTAGTTAATAATTCAGTCATCATTCAGGGATTCATCAGGGGAAAGAGGAGGAAAAATGAAGCCACATCCAAGGAAAATGGAAATCTGTACAAGCTAAGAGATTTATTTCTCTACAGGACTCTGAAGCACAGCTGTATAAAGCAGACAAAGGATTCTCTTGGATTGCTTTTTTCAGTGGGCATATTTAGTTTTGGAGAAAGAAAGTGAATCTCAAGATGTATGGTTAAAGGAAAAGTCAGGAGTACTTCAACATGGAATATTATTTAAGCATGTTCTATTTAATTGAAAAATTTTAATGGTAGTGAATAGAGTGAAAAAAACAGCCAGTGATTTGGGAGCTCTATTAACAAAAAAACTCCTGATGCAGCGTATTGAGTGAGTCTTGTTTAAGATGAGCCCTAGCACCCAAAGAAGAGACAGAGCAAACCTTTCGCACTAATTTGAAAGACTGATTAACTGCTCTTAAAAATGATTGTGACCTGGAAGGCCAAGCCCAAGTATGCAGAGGTCACAGTCCCATCTTTTTCTCCAGTTACCCACTGGCAGAAGTGCTGCTCTCATCTCTGCATAGGTGAGGAAATGTCAGATTAGGAGTCACCATAGGAAAAAAAATTGCCACCACAACTGACCCCTGGGTGAAGACCAGCCTGCTTAGATTAGAGTTTTGTTCAATTTGCAGTCAAGCAGCAGCAGAAGGCTGCTGACATTCTGAGGTTTTGCTGTGGATGTTACTGCTGGGCATGATCCACCAGTGGCTGTTGAATGATGTTTGACATTTCCACTTTGCAGTTCACAGAACTATGACACCTCGTGTCAGTGCAAATAAACCTGTCACAGTCTGATACTGTATTTGAGCCAGTAGATTGAAAATTGATTGTGTGACTTATCTGAATATAAATAGCTTATTTATTTACCCTGAACCGTGGACTTGCAATTAGTCAATACATATTCATAAAATATGGGTCAGGCAAATTAACAGTTGCCTATTGTAAATTACAACTGAGAATAATTTGCGGTGGCCAGGAAGTCGAAAATGCAGTTCATTTTAAAATGGATTTGATGCATTGCATTATTTAACCATTCCCTGAATAATTTCAAACCATGAATTTGAATAGAACACAAAGTATTGCTGACATCCTGAAGAAATTTGCTTAGAAAAATAGCCTTTCTCTTCAATATATTGATGCTCTTTTGCATATATGTTTTAATTGACCAGTTCAGAAAAAAGTTATTCAGTTTTGGCCCATCCACGTGGCCTTACATTTCTGTTACAGAGAGATCTATACTCTCCATAAATTTCCTCTTTCTTTATCCATGCTATGTGGCTTCTTCCCTTATGAGTTAAAGTGTAATGTATCATGTATAAACTAGGTTAATGCTGGCTTGCATTTCTCCCACCAGGATAAGTTGCAGTACTTTCCCATAGTGGTGAAATAATAGTTTTGAAATGTATGGAAAGGGTGGCTTCTGGGAGAAAAGAATTCCTACTTTTGCTAAAGACTACATGGAAGATATTTGTAGCCCTGTTCTACCTGCTTTAAATCAGTACCTGAACCCACCTATTTTGCCTCTTAGCTGAACACCTTGTCCCTGGACTACTGAACATAAATGTGGCTAACGTATGGTCTCCAAAATGTGTCAGTAGCTATTGCCAGTGTAGAGGCTGGGCATATTTGGAGAGATCTCCTTTCAATTCATGTCTCAGTTTTCAGTAATATGCAGTGAAGGTGCTTCCTCAGCCAGCAGTGTTTTCCTCTGTGTTTACAGCTCTTCCTGGCTTTTCAGCCTATCTGAAGAGGTTTCCTCCATTCTTTCTCCCTGCTATTTACTGTAAATTAAATCTCAGCTGTGAGTGGCCTTTTAGAATTTTTCACTGGGTACCTGTTTTTTCGGTGAGGTGCTCCTGTGTTTGTAGATTGGAATTTCTGAGTGTGAATCTGCTGTTGAAAAAACCCAAAGACCAGCTCCAGTATCAAAAACATAGAGTTCGTATGGAAACAGGATGTGGGTGGATGTGGAGAGGGCTTCAGAGGCAAAGGCCAAACTTCAGAAGCTACGCTCCTCTGCCGAAAAATTTCAGATATGATAATGATGTTCTACAGTCTTTTCTGCTGAGTAATATATGATTCTTCAAGAGGGTACTTGGGTGTTAAGTGAACGTGGGCAAGGCAGTGGTATTCACCCTAAATAAAGGTTCAGTTCAACCACTAGAAATATGAGGAGAGGACGGGTTTAAGACTGAGTGTAATTTATACAACCAAAGCATGAAATTGCAAAGATTCTTGTGCTGAACATTCGTGTCTGTGTAATATGATTTTGTCCTTCTGTGAATGTAGGAGTGTAGAATTTTAAAGTAGGTTCATGCCAAGCAGGAGTTTTCTATTTTCTGGGCATACACTGAGCAAACTATGCCTAATGTAGAGTGAATTATTTTCTCTTTTCTTTGCAGAATCTAATCCTTTAAAATAAAGGGGAAAAAATAAAATGCATTTGTGATTATATGTATCTGAACCACATAATTTTTCTATGGAAAGCTTGAAGAATATAGAATTACTCTTTGCTCAGAAGGTATATTGTCTGTCTTGTCTCTTAGGTCATGTGGAAAGTTTTATGTGGAATAATGAGTACTCCTCTCTCTGTAATAGCAAATAAAGGAATGTAAGTTGATATACCTCTGGTATTCTCGAGTTGTTGGTGTTTTCAGCAGTACTTGCTCACCTGTTTGAAGGTGCCTGTGTCCCAAATAGCTCCGTATTCAGATATTTAAGTATTTAATTATTCACTCACTTTAGAAAGAAATCTAAAAGGTGAATGATTTCCCTTCTGTACCTGAGCGTGCACACACACACATATATATGTATATATGCATATATATATATATATATGTTTTTTTCCTCTTCACAACATTTATAGTATGAGCTCCCAGCTCATGGAGAAATGATGCTGGAAATCATTCATGTGGCATGTTCCTCAGCCAGTGTGGTACACATATGTACGGGAGAGTGTTGCAAGAGTCCTGGAAGGTGCCTTTTGCCATGGTGTTTAGAAGGTGAGACCTGCTTTCACTGGCTCCCTTGGACAGTATGGGACTGTTTCTGTTGAGACTGAGATGATAAAGGTACTCAGCAGAGGTAGCTGAATGAACTTTGTGGGATGCTTCTGTCATATGATTCATTGCCTCAGCTGTCACTGCTCCCTGGGTGTCTTCTCTCTGTTCCTCCTTTCCTGGAAATCAGCAGAACAGAACAGACAATGTTTCTGAAAATTTCAGCCTTGCTCTTCCTTAGTAAATATGGTGCTAAGCCCACCTTGGTGTCAAGGAACTGGAAACCCAGAATCAATGTGGGAACTTTGGTGTGGAAACATCACTCACTTCCATACTGCAGAATCCTCCCCACCAAAGACTTCCTTTGATCCCAAATAAAATGTACCATATGCTGGTAGTTGAACTGCTGTACTTAATTTCATTCTAATTGACATCAGTTTTTGAAATAAAATTAGCTTGAAACAAAATATCATAAGGTTATATTTATGAATTGGGAAACTACATTCTAAACCAAGACATCACATTGTTTTAAAAAGTGTTACAGAAAGGACTTTCAGGATTTCCAGAGTAAGGTTTTGGAATTGTTTTGTGCCTAGGAAACTGAGTTTTAGAGAATGAATTTACTGTTGTTTGAAAAATACTGACAGGAAAACTTTCTTTTTCAGTGAAATGGGAATAATGCTGCTCCTGCTCCAGACAAGCTGTGTTCTATATATTGAAAGTTGTGATATTTTCCTCAGCTTGTACATTACACCACATAAAACAGGAAGAACATTCCTAATTAGCAGAATAATCTAGGTGCACGTGCAACTGTAGAGGGCAGTGAAAAATGGGGGATGGCATTTTAAGTGCCAAACACTAAAAGTTTCCTCTCACCTCCCTCTTCTCTCTCTCCTTGTATTTGAAGAGCAATGTGTCTGGTCTTCCCCCTTCCAGAGAGATACAAGTTTTTAGCTCCTGTCCCAGGGAGCCAAGAATTCACAGGCTTTTACGTTTCACAGCTCCCTGGTCTAGGTTCAGGTTAAAGCACACATAAAGCACTGGTCAGCCACCAACGAGACAACCATACCTATAGCTCCAGAGTGCATTTTGACTTCAAGATGCATCTACATTAGTGGTTGAGTTTTTTGTCAGGAGTGAGCTTTTGAAGAAAACCATCTGTGCATCACCTTTACTGTACTTTTATTCACACAACAGAGTAGGCTTGAAGTGCACAAATTGGATTTCTTTGGCATGAAAGTGACTGTAAGATGTGCTCCAGGATTGCCCCAAATGCACTCCAACTGTTAATGGACCTTCCGTTTACAGGAGCAGAATAGAGCTAGGATGGAGTAAATATCACTGACAATATGTGTGTGAGTGATGGTCCTTATCAACAGTTGTTTCTCTCCAGATATCTGTCCTGGGGTCACTCACTAACATACACAGGTTTGTTTTTTTTTTTCCTGTGCAGGAAGAGGAAATGAGTGCATCAATAGGTTATTTTGTTATTCACTTTTTTTATGTGTGCTTAATGATCTGGCAGTCCGGCTCTTACTCATTGCAATCTGCCTCTTCCTCACCAGTTTTTGTCTCCAGTTGTGGTTCTTGGGGAGCTCTCTCCACAGAGCTGGCCCAGGTGATAGCTAAAAAATTATAATTTTATCAGGCAAATAGACAAAGCAGCTGTGACCAGACCAGACTGAGGCATAATTGAGGGAGAGTAGCTAATGCTCAAGTCATGGATGATGGCATGGGGACACAGACCTGATTCCCAACTGCATCTCTCTTAGGGAGAGGCTTAAGAGTTCATCCAATCTAATACCTGATTTTTGTCCTTGCCTGAGAGAGGATATACTCACAGGAATTAGGAGGGGAGCAAAGCATCTGCATATGGCCATGGATTTTATTCATAACCAAAGCTGCATGTTTTGATGGTGGGGTGGGCTGGCTTCACCCGAGGCTTGCTTTGGAGCCTGCTCACAGATTAGTGTGGAGTTTCCCTGACTATGCAAAACCTCCACAAGAAACTTTACTATAGTTTCCTGGAGCTTTATATTGCACAACCTTATATTTCTACTTCTGACTGTAGTAGCCTGAGATGATGTTGGTCTGTACAGCCAGTAAAGTGGATTTCATATGCTACCTTGTGGAAAGATCTATATCTCCCCAGGTATCTGCACTGTAGGTAGAGGGAAGCTTTTCCTGAAATTCTTAGGACATCAGGCAGGCATGCTCTCCACTGAATCCTTGGATCTTGGACTTGTTTCTTTCACTCATTCTGCAGATCCAAATTGTCCTCCAGAATATGCAAAAGAATGACAATTTTTCTGGATTTCTTTCCAGGGAGAATGATCATAATATAATAAAACAAAAGAATTACTTCTTCGCTGACAGCTGCTCCTAATCATATTCTTATAAGCATTTTTAGAAATAAACAGTTGTTCGCAGAAAACAAACCTGTAACTCTGTAATGATCTCCCAGTCCTGACTTCTGAAGTATCTCTGAGCTTAAAAAGAATTTAAAACTTCAAAGAAGCACTTTTGAGGGGTAGAAGAATACATATAAGTTTCTTCTCTGCCCTCCAAAAGAAAGTAACCTACTGGTAATACCAGGAGAATTACCTAGGAAAATGGCAAATGAAAGTGTAGGACTTTCCATTTTCTTGAGTAGTTATGGTTTTCCTTCAGCGGTAGGAGAGGTGAATTTTCTGTTAATATTGAATGAGATGATATGCTCAGCAAAAAGTCAGAAGAGAAGTGATTTCAGGCAATCATAAACACATTGTCACATATTCTGGGTTAAATTGTTGGGAGAATTTATGAGGAATTTATTTAGGAGTCAAAGTGTTCACTTTATATCACAGCTTGATCCCTTCAGTTTCAGGTAACACAGGAGGGGTCCTGTCCTTAAACATTACTGCAAATTGAATGACAGAGGCAATATGAATAGAACACATTTAGTGGTGTGGCTGTTCAGAAAGATAGTAAAATTATATGCTTTACATATGTAACTTTGTTTCATCTGCTTTGGAAAAACCTGAAATCATTTTGTTGTTCATTTTATGCAGTAAGAAATATATTTATTTATCATTTTATGAGACCTGCATTTCACAAAAAACCTTGCTAACCCCTTCAGATTTATAAACTTATGTTAGTAAAATTCATTTTACCTTTCTGCTGGAAGCCCTTGGTTTAATTTCTGCTCCTTGCCTAACAGCCTACTGAGTACTTGTTTTACTTGTGACCTGTGAGGTAGTGAATCACAGACATTCTGCAGCTGGAAGGGGCCTCTAGACATCATCTAGTCTAACCCACTGACCACAGTCTAACCCTGCTCAGAGCAGTGTCAGCTGGTGCAGGATGGTGACTCCACAATCTCTCCAAGTAATCCCTTCCAGCGTTTGAATGCCTTCACAGTGAAAGTGGTTTCTTAAAACGTTTGAATGGAATTTTCTATATTTCAGGTGCTGCACATTGCCTCACAGATTATTAGTGGGCAACACAGAGAAGAGTTTGGCAAAGGTCAAAGTGTGAATTGCAGGGGCTGTTGAGTGCAGAGACAGAAAGTCTTTCTAACCAGGGCTATCGTGCCCTTCTCCCCTTAGCTGATAGCCCTTCTCTCCTTAGTTCTTCCCCTTCCCACAAGGCAGCCCGGCAAGGGTTTCTGTCACTGCTTTGATGCTACTTCTTTCCCTTCTTCCTTGTTTTAGTAGCAACACATGGCTTTGGTTTCTTCTGTGTGGAGGTGCCAAAAGTCAGAGAGAAGAATTGGCAAGATGCTTATAATCCGTGTTCACTTTTTTTCCTCTTCCACATGCATAAACTCTGCTCCTTTTACTTATTTCTTCTTCCCAATGTCCATTAAAATAGTGACCTGTGATGGTATAAAAGTAATCTGACATGTTTCTTTCCATTTTGTTTATTTAATGTATTCTACAATATACACTGCTGTTTCTTATAGATGTTGTATGTGTACAAGAAGAGTCTGAACCAAAATGTATCCATAGAATATGTTTGGAAGGGACCCTGTCTTCAAAGTTCTGTTGCTACTCTTGACTTGAGAGGGCCTTTTGAAGCAAGTCTATAAAGGTAACATACATGCTGTTAGACAGCTTCTCCCAAGGGTATATCCCAGCCCCTAAGTCAGGGAACAGAGCAGAGTAGCTCCCAAACACTCTACAGCACGTTTTTTTTAAGAGGATCAGTTGTATTTGCAGCGCATAGTACCTGATCTAAGTCTGCTACAAGTCCAGAATAGCTGGTGTGTGGCTCTAAGGAATAGTTATCAGAAATTAATGCACTTTTCAGCTCTAAGAGTCTGAAATGTAGTGATGCCTCTTTCATAGTCTCAAAGCTTGTCCTTTTGTGGCAGTTATGTCCCAGACCATGTATTGAGAGGCTGTGCAAACACCTGTGGGAGCAAGGCTTTCAGGGGAGCATTGCACTACAAAGGTGTGGATCAACCTAAATTGTTTGGTTTTATTGTATAATGCCTGTGAGTTTGCTGGATGCAACAGTGCTCAGAGTTACAGTCAGACTTCGTCTGGGAAACACCTTACTGGTTACCTTTGAAAGGGTCAGGACATGTGAGTTGGGTTTGAAAAGGCAGAAAAACCAGAGTTAAACTGGCAGCGTAGCACTACCCAATAAATGTTCCAAATTTTGTCATAGCCAGCAGAATTAGAGCTGAGCATGTAATTCGTGTTGTCCTTTCATTTTTAAACTGATTCTTGAGGATACAGTGATCCTATATCCTCCTCCTTCTCCATCTACTAGTCTGACAGATCTAAATAAGTGTAATTTATCTTGGAATCTGATGGGATGGTCAGAGTGGACTAAATCCAGCTTTTCTAAGCCAAAACCTCAAATGTACAGTATATGCAGGGCTGACAGCTGCAGTTTCTATCCCATTTTCTATTAGAATGTCTCTATTCAATCTGCTCTTTGCACCTGCTGAAATATTGCCCAATATTCCAGGATCTTTTAAGGTATTAAAATCCTTTTTCTCTTGAGTTTGTGTCTGGAAAAGATTAATTGTGCCACCCATGAAAAATTCTGGTTATCAGCTCCTCCGCTCAGTTCCCTTGAGAACTTTTATTTCTGTCACTGTGTTGTTTCCTATTTGCTTCTCACCAACAGCTCCCTTTGATTCCAGTCCATGTATTTATGTAGAGTGCTACCTGAGAGCTGAATGGAGCTGAAAGTTGCTTGTACACCACGGTGCCCAGACACCCATGCAGGCACCGTTATCGATCCTGCCGGGAAATGTCATGTCACTGAAACTCCAGGAGAGATCAATGTGTGAGCAGAACTGCAAAGAGCAGTAAGCTGTGCCAGCTGCAGCAGCTCACTTTGTGTATTCACGGTGTTCTGAAGGTTTACCGTGAGCAAGATAAATCATACAAACTTTTTGAACCGCTTTTAATTGCTGGGCTTTACGCTCCTCTGGTGTTGTAGAAAATTTCTTCCCTGCCACAAAGGTAAGAACGTGATAGGTAATAATCTGAATGAGAACTCTTCTATTTTCACTTTAAAGCATTTCACAGCCAGAAATTTGGGTGCTTTTCAATTTTTGGGTACTGTTATGATCTGCCCCTGAAGGCAAGGGTCACTGAGGTTCTTGTTAATATATCCCTTGGGGTTGATTAGAGTGAAATGACACTAAATGACCATATATATGGTCTAAAATATATATATTTTAGAACAATTTGTTTGCAGTGGAAAGGAGGTATGTAGCAGTTTTAGTTTTTATCTATAGTAATATAACAATGCAAAAGTATAAAGCTTTCACTTAAGAAAATATACACGGAAAAGAAAGATAAAGAAAGGATAAGAGTAGATAGTGGAAAGGTGTCACCACCTATGGATGTAGTGACTAGACCTGATTGCTACAATTCAGATTTCCATTGGTCAAAGTGATGGTCACAGTCTTGTTTTGTCGGGGGTGTGGGAAGCCCATGAAACAAAGAGTTCAACAGGTTAATATACATTCAGGTTCAGGTGGGAAGACCCAAACTCCCCCTGACTGGGGAGTTTTAACACTGTGGACCATGTGCAGTCCTCTGGTGGAAGGCCACAGAAATCAGTCTGGGGGCACTTCAGTGCTTGTTGGTGGTTGCAGATGCCATCTGTCCCATAACTTGGGGTGATATGTGTATACACAGTTGCTTCCACTCTGCCACAGTGGGAATTTTTGTCCAGATGCGTTGACCAGGATGTGCTATCCAGATCTCAACTCTGCCAGACCTGGAATTAGAGCCTTCCTGTTTCAAATTCCTCCCTTCTGTGCTTATCCTTCTGTGGCCTTGACAGCGTTTGAGACAGGCAACTGTGCTCCTTAAATCCTTATAGCTACCTGTGAGGAAAAATGGCTTAGGTTTTATAAACTTCTTAGTGCTTTCCTAAAGGTCTGCACCTCTACTCTGAAGCAGGAGATAAATTTCAGGCAACATCCTTGCCCATCACTCTCATACTTAGTATCTACAGCATGAAAAGAGAAAACAGAGAATTGCTGTGCAACCTGTGGTTTTACCTCTTCCTCTCAGTCAAATAAAGATATTTGATAACATGCCAGTTGTTATCAAAGGACATCTAAGTTCAGTCCACATGGTCTTCTCTTCGTGCCTGGAGATGGCCAGCAGCAAGGGTGCAAAGTCGTAATTCTACTGGTATAAGAAAAAACTTTTGAAATTTAAGTTGATTGATGTATAGAATGGAAATTAACTGAGGTGCCTGATATAAAAAGAAAAAAAAGAAACTTTTTTATATGAAAGAAAAATCCCCTTTGGATGATTGCTAAAATCTAATAGTAGAAAGGTATGGTCTGTCAGAGGCTGGTGACGATGGAAAACCATATGGCAAGATGGATGAAGAATACTTGTTTGGGAGACCTATGTATGGCCTAGATGAGAGATTACTGATAAAAGCTTAAGCAGTGGAGATCAAGTTGGTGAATGTTCTTCTAGGGACCCCAGAGGAGACCCTTCAGCAGATCTGTCTGTCAGTTGGAGAGAAGAGGGAGAGAAGAAAGAGAAGGAAAGGAGAGGAAAGGAGAGGACAGGAGAGGAGAGGAGAGGAGAGGAGAGGAGAGGAGAGGAGAGGAGAGGAGTTGAACTAAATGGCCCTCCCAACCCAAAACATTCTATCAATCTATTTAAGTACGGGAACCTCCCTAAACCAGAAAGTTAAAGGAAGAAAAAAAACCCTCCTCCTGCAAAAATATTCTATAGCTGCTTTCATTCCAGCCCAGTCCCTGCTTTTAAGGGGCATAATCACGATAAAACTGTTCTGATTTGCAATGTGGACAAGAATGTGGGTCACAACACTTGACTGGCCATACTTGTCCCCTTGATACCTTGTGTACTAGCAATATGGGAATCCAATAGACCTGGATGCCTGCACAGTTATTGCTTATTGCTAGGCAGGAGGGAATGAGTGTTGGATATTAGCTGTGGTCAGTGGCAGCCAGAATCTGTTCTCTCTGCACTACTTCAGTAGAACAAACAGGACTAGTAGCGAGATAATCTGAATTATATGTTCAGAATAATTAAGAGGCTGAGACATTATAAAATGAAAAAAATCAAACAAATAGATATAGTTTAGTCATGCATTGAGAAGGGAAAATAAATAAACTATGGTAAAAATAATTTCTCGCTTCTTTCCTCCTGAATTTTAAGTGCTCAACCCTGGCTGTGTCTGGGCAGTCAGATATCCCAGGGGTCCAGCTCTGTGCAATTGTCTTCCTTGTGTGGCAGTCAAAAAAAAAAAAAAAAAAAAAAAAAAAGAAGTGAGATACAATGGTACAACCTGTAAGGCACAACCAGACGAGGGGAAAGTAAGTCGTGCAATTCTCTTAGTATTTGTGAGTGTACACCAGGAGTGAATACTGAACAGAGCCCCATGTCTTAAAGAGATATTTTCAGGGGTTACTATTCAGCTTAATAAGGGGCAGATCAACACATTTTTACTTTGGAAACTTTCAGTTTTACTTTTTGATCAAAGACTAGAAACTTTTAAGCATGTGCTATCGAGATTATTTTAGTGAAGTTTTCCTAATGATGGAGGTAAAATGGGTGTTACTTTTTGTATGTATTGTCCGAAACCAATATAAAGACAGGTATTGTGATCAGAAAAGACTCTTTTTGGTGACATCCTAGTTTCTGCTATCTTTAGATTTAAAAAAAAAAAAGTACTTTTTCTCATTAAATGTAACCTACTTGTACAATTCACTCATACTGTGATACATAATATACTTTACTGAGGGAGAATGTGCACACAAATCTTCCAGAAAAGAAAGCAATTTTAGTCCAAACTCTTCTGTAAGAGAAAGGACAGGCATTCATTTGGTTTATCTAACATAGTTTTCCCTGCATTTATTCTCTCTCCATAATGAAGAAATTGAGTGAACTTTATCTGTGAATTCTTTTCATTTTTTTCAGGGATATGCCTGTGGTGAATTAGCCATGAATACCTGTGGGAAAGTGTGTGTAAGGATCAAATTCTGCAGTCTCGGAATTTGTGGCACCTGCCTGCTGACTTTGTGATAGAGTCATCTTGGCTGACTTTGGTGTAGAAAAGATGGTGCAACAGCTCAGTTGAGGCAAAAGATATTGTTCAGCAACAAAACATTGAAGCAACTTTTATTTTGGACATTGAATTCAATTATACAAAAGATTAGAAATTAGTAGGATATGTTTAGAGGTCAGGCAAGGTGTTCAAATCACTACAACGATTTTCAGGAGAAGTGAAAGAGAGACTTGGCCTGCATTAACTGATATTTGTAGGTATATTTAACCTATACTATTAATAGAAAATTGATCCTAGTCCACAACTAATTAAAGCTGGAATGCTGTGTAAAGGAAAGTACTTTTTTAAGGCAAATATAACAAAAAAGCATTCATACAACCTCCAATGGTTTCTTTCAATCTAAATTATGCTGTGATTTTTAATGTATTTCCTGCTGTACAAAAACTGTTCTTAAGCAGTCTTAGGTTTGTGTGCCAGTCCCAGCTATGAAAATGAGTGCTTCATTTTAAGTATCATGGTAGTATTTTAAAATGGGGTTCCAAACAGTGGACCATTTTCTTCTCTGTGATTACTCTGGCTCTACCTGAGCCAGCTCTCATCAGATCTTAACAAGTTCTCTGTCTTTCTCCAGCTGCTGATGTGCTTGGTACAAGATGTGTCTCAGAAAAATCTTCTCATTCTGAATGTTTTACTGATGGGTGGTTTTTGAGTTTTTTTTGTACCTAAAATATCAACCAAAATATTCGTTTGCTTCAACAAATTTTTAAGCAGTCTTAACATATTTTCCTTACTGAAGATATTGACTTAATTTAGGTCTTCATCAACAAGAAATAACTTACTAAAATCAGTCATTATATTTGATGGGAAATTAGGTTAAACAGAGTATCATTTCTGTTTAGTTTGAAAGTGAACATCTCTTCTGTTCCCATTTACTGAACTGATACCATGTTTATACCAGACCAATTTTTATTATTTCACTGGAGTTTTTCATGGCTAATACTGATGTAAATGAGAGCAAGGCCCTCTTCTACCATCAAGGACTGAACATAACCATCATTAATGGTGTTTTGTCAGGCAACTGATAACATACTCTTCAGTTAAGAATAGCTATGTCTCTTTGAACCATTTCTAATGCAATTATAAAAGGCAGAAGAGCTTCAAAAGTGATTTAAATTTGTTTAAAATTGTAAAGTTCTTTGAGTAGTACACATGAACAAGACATGAGATTTCAGAAACTGGCAATGTCATGGGTTCTCACAGTGAATATAGGATTGTAAAAATTACATGTTTTCATTTTTTATCCTGTAAAATAACATATGCAGGTATCCCCAGAAATGCCAAGGCAGTGGAAAGAATTCAAAAAGTTTATTTAGAAGGTCAGAACACAAGAAGATTACAAAATACCTGACAGTGCTGTTTACACACCAGGCCCCAGGGAGACAAAGGCAAGTTCCCACTTTCTCCAGGGCATCTTTATCCTCTCTGTTTCTCCCCTGCCTTCTGAAGGCCTCTACATGTGTGTTAGGGCTATCTCTCTCCAGCATAGGAGAGAGAGAGAGAGAGATAAAACAGCTCTCTCTGCAACCCCCTTTGGACTGCAGAAGGGGAAAAAACCATCTAACCTTCTTGAGAAGACACTTTGCAGCCTTCCAAAGCAAACCCAAGAATTTCTAACATTCCTATTACAAATTCTTCCGAAAGCAAACTACCCCTACATATCTGGTCTCCTGTCAGAAAAGAAGATTTTACTTACAACAATGTTTTTATGAGTCTGTATTAAAGAATACCAGTCATCTGTAAAAACACTTCTGTTTGAAGCTTTTCCTCCTTTTTATTTTAACATTTTTCTTTTAATAGTTTTCTTTTTATTTTAGCATTTAACATACAGTTGTTGTATGGTGAAAGTTTTAAGTAATGATATTGGAAGTAAGAAAATTCTACTGCATTTTAAAATTTTTTTTTAATGTTCAGAGCTGACAGTGCACTGGGGTTAGGTCATTCTACTTTATCTTCTGCTGAGTCCACTTCCAGTTCCACTCATGTGGGCCATATGTGGGTCACCCTACCATAAGGGAAAAGGAGAAAAACAAAGACCAAAAAAAGAAGCAACAACTCTAGAGATTTAAAATTTTGTAGAGAAATGCATATGCAGTCTAACATGGACCTGCTTTGACATGATTTGTACAAGCTGATGCAACTTCATGCTGGTAGTATCACTTCAAAAATGAATTAGTTTCTCAATCTCATGTAAGTAGATTTGATTTGAGCCAGACATTCAGCTCAAATCAATGGTCCAGATCTATCACTTACTGGGCCTTGAGACTGCTCTTCAGTATGGCAGAAGGGATCCATATTCCATATATTCCTATGATTCAGCTTCCTTGAACAAGGTATTTTATGGTTTATTTTAAGAATCTTTCCCAAAATGGGATTATTCCTCTTGTTGAGTTCTTGCATTAAAATCAACACAGGTTTCTTTGGGGGGGGTTTCATAAGCACAGCATCAATTTGTCATTAAATAGTGCTGTTCCACAAGGTTTGCATTGAGATATTGTCACCAGTGTTAGTCTAGCAACTTTATTAATTGCCTCCACAGTGCCATGTGGATCTTCAGTATGTGTGGATGCTTGAAATCACACATGAATTTGAGCTTCTGCTAGTTTGCAGAAAGCCTCGTGTTACTTACTTTTGTCTAGGGAATCTGTAACACAACCCTACCTCTTCCCAAATCCTTCTGTAGTTCATTTCCTCTGTCAATGAATGAAATATTTGTTTCAATGTAATTTTTTTTTTTTTTTGTAATCTGTAAAAATTAGTCTAAAAAATAGGCTAGGCTGCTAGAAGTGACTGGTCTGTTTCTACAGCCGAAAGAGAACAGGAGACTGCAGAGTGTATCTTATCCCTTAAGGTAGGAAGAATGAATCACCATCTGGAAGCACCTGTTTCTCTCAGCAGACTATGAAGAGAGAGAAAAATCAGCATAGACTGGATGCCTAACTATCATTGTCACTTCATGCAATGTGAATTCATCTTTAGAATCACTGGTGCCTTAGGAGAATTCATACTGAGTGTCTTGAGCAACATGTCAATTATTTAATGAGATTGAAACAGACTATTTAAAGGTTTTCACAGTTATTTTTGTTATTTTGGATTTGAATGTGTGTACTTTAGGTTAGCATTCCACCCAAATTGGAATTCTGACCTTTGTATTGCTAAAAGTCATGCTGGAATGATGTATTCCATCCAAATTAAGAGTTTAAAATGCTGCCTGTTTAAAAATTTAAATATTTTTTTCTATTTGAATCTTGTTTCATATTTTAATAATGACCTGAATAATTTAACAGCATTTGGGCTAAATAAAAACCTCTATGACATGCTTTCTCCTTTGCCATTTGAGACACTACTATGCAAAATAATGTCTGTGCGGATGAGCAGAGGTCTCCCCTGTGACCTGTGGTGTGTATAATTTTAATCACAAGACATTTGCTTATGCAGGCACCTTAATGGTTGAGGACAGAAATTGATATGAAGATTTGTGTTAGTGTGACTGATACCCTGTACAACTGTGTTAGGACTGTTCATTTGTCCTTGTTATACTGCTACAGAAATCCTGTACCAGGGTGGGGGACAGGGAAGATGAAGAGCAAAGGATGCATTTCCCATGTGGTTTGTAGACATGCTCTTATGAAGGGAGCAATATGTCTCACATTTTCTCGTGCTGAGGTCTTTAGAAAGGGCTTACAAGATCTATTCAAACAGCTATGGCTCAAGAAGACGGACAGACAGTTGGTTTAAACCCCCTGGGTTATTTATTTTGCCAACCCCCTCTTCCCCCCACCTTCATGTCATAAACCTGCACTGACAACCCTTAGCATTGCTCAGACTTGGGTCTGCAATACATTTTTACCAGGAGATGCCAGTAAAAGCTATGTTCCCAATAAAAGCATGAGCTCAATGTGAAAAATAACAAATGACTCAAGTGCTGGATCTCAGCCCTTGGTTGGTGTGAGCTGGTGTATCTTGGTAGACAGCTGTAGAACTGTGTGTGTTGGCCAGGTCATATGCTATCCTAAGGCTCTTGTCATGCCACAGAAGTGGAAGTATTAAACTGTACTGTGTATTTGCTTTTAAATTATTGAGTTGAAGCAAGCAAACAGTTATTCTTTTTTGTTGAACTGGGAGAACTTCTACTTTTCGTTCTCCATAAAAAGATGAAGGTGAAACATTAAATATATGATATTTAGACAATATATACAAAACTGTCTTTGAGATACTACTTTGTGTAATTGCATAATTGCATAATTGTGTAATTTCTGTAATTGTGTGATTGTGATACTCTTAGAATATCAGTGATATCAGTAGCTTAATAGGGGTGTGGACTAATCGTTTCCCTACTTGCCACTCTCTCCCTCCCCTCCTCAGGTGGACAGGGGAGAGAAAATACTATGAAAGTCTCATGGTCAACATAAGGTCAGGGAGAGATCACTCATCAATTATCTTCATGGACAAAACAGAGTCAGCTCAGGGAAATTAATGTATTACGCAACAAATAGTAACTTTTGCTTTGTTAGTATTCTAACAGCTAATTGCACATTAACTCTGCCATGCTGTAAAGTAATTATTTCGTCTCGGATTCTACTGGTCAGTGTAGACCTGAATGTTGGTTTAATTGCTGACTAGTGTGGCTATCTCTTCATGAGATCATGTGCTCAGATGACCCAGACTTATAGCAGAGCTATGGTGCTTCAGACACTGCTAGATAGGTAGCTTTGGGTTTCTTCTAGATTTTCATAGAAGTCAAATTCCCAAACTCACATCTGAAATCATTATTGCTTGAACAACATAAGGCCTCACATCTCTGGACTGAGACTAATATCTTAGGACTTAGCTAGGACTAATGCCTTAGGACTTAGCTAGGACTGATACCTTAGGACTTAGATGAAAAGGGCGGTGACACAGACTGTATGAGTGTGAAGCTGACACTGCACTGAACCGTGACTATTTGTTCAAAGGATGCACAACCATCTTTGTCTACGTGATGAGGATCTTAGGTGTCCACAACTGAGGCTGCAGTAAAAGATCCACACATACAATTCTAATTTTAAGACTTAACTCTTCCTGTTTAAAAAACACCCAAAGGAATCTTTATTTGTCAGAAGTGGAATCTCTGAAGAAATGGACAAATTCTTAACTGTCTAATCCTTCGAAGTCATTAGGTAAAAATTAATATTTTGATTCTAGTTTGATTTCATTTGTGTAAATATATCCTAATTAAAGTCAGCTATCTTAATTTGCATCTGGATCTCTGAAAACAGAATCTCACCTGCAGTACCCTATTTGGATGCAGTATCTCATTTCCATACACTGTAAACTCAGTCAGAAATATTAATTCTCTCCTCACATATTTTTCTTGATATGATTGCTAATGTTTCACTTCCATGTAGATATGACATCACTTCAAGCTTCTTCTACCTAGGTAATTTTTAAAAAAGCAGAATGAAATTGTTTTGGTGTGCCCTCTGTAAATGTCTGCTTGCAAGGCTGAAACAGGAAATCTGAGGCAAAGGAGCTGACTAAATAGAGCCAGGTACATTTGTCAGGGCTTATCAATTTTTCTAGGATGCTTGGCTCAAAAACTATTCTAAACACATACACACACATGAAGATGTACACAAATAAAAATAGGCACAACAAAAATCAGGAGTGACCATGTGCTCCTTGTAGCATATCAAAATTAAAAAGCAAAATTGAGCGATTGTAATGGTTGTTTCACAATACAGATACTGTCTGCTCTTGTCGGGCTACATCATTGTATATTTAGATTTCTTTCTTGCAACTCTGCTATATGTCATGATTTAGGAATGTCTTAATCACATTTGAATGGGTATTTGACATGTCCCTATTTAGGTCATGATTAGAGAAATAGCTTTTGAGCTCTCTAACAGCTGTCAGTTGTAGTGTGCTGTTGTGCAACATTTACAAATGACATGAGGGACAGTAGAAAGATGTCATTAGATTACAGACAGATCATTTTTAATATGTCAGTATCTCCTCATATGAGATATTTGTAATGGTAACTGCTTTTGAAGGCCATCTGGTTAATAGCTTGTTCAACATAAAAGACAAGGTACTGGAAAAATCATAATTAAACACACAGATACATAAACAGTAACATAGATAATAGAACCAATAACAAAGACCAGTCACTGATCATTGTGGCTGAGGAAGCCACTCATACGCACCCTTGGAGAGATTAAACCTAGAATTTTGTATCTGGTAAGAAGGGAAACAAAATCATCCTGATCACTGCAATCTGTTCAATCTTTCTGTTAAACTCTGTGTCTGTTTTCTGTGTGACCTTGTTCTCTTCTCTCTCTGGGTGTGTGTGGGTGCTTTGCTCCTGAACTTCAAGCTGGACTAGCTAGTGAGTAAGAGACTGGAACCTGGAGAAATCCATAGGTGGGAGACAGAGGCTGGATAAACACTATCTGGGCTTTATGCATAGATTCTAGGTGGATTTACAGTCTTGTCTAAGGTTTGGGGGGACTTTTAAGCCTGAGGAAAGATTGAAAATAGAGCTCCCAAAGGAGCTAAGCTTCAGTTTAAGCACTTAAATCCTATTAAATCAAAATATACTTTCTCCCTACAAGTGAGAAGATGAAGAGGACTGAAGACCTCTAGATATTTAAGTTTTCTGTGTTACATTTCAGGTGTGACAGGGTTGGATATTGAAGAATGTTACTGAGATCTGCAATAAAGGCCATCTTCTGGGTGTCTCTGTTGGGGAGGTCAAACCAAATATTATGAACAGAGATTGCTTGAATGAATCAGGATCTACACAAAAGTCACTAAAACTTTTGTTTCAACACATCATGCTGTACAGAAAGCGGTGGTGGGGGGGCAGCCTTAGGCTATATTGTAGTGTCATGGTCTCTGTATAATGGTCTTTGACAGCTACAGGTGTCAAAAGCAGGAAAGGACTCCTAGAACGGAGAAAGTGAGCTGTGCCATTTCCTTGGTGCTGCCTCTTTTATCTCTGGACCAGCTTCCCAAGCATAGGAATAAATGGAACTGCCCTTAGAGGGGCTGCTTTTCTTTGGTTGTGCGTACACCAGTAAGAGTGGCCCCAGTAGAATTGCAAAGATTTCCCTCTCTCACTGGTAATTGGATTCTAAGCAGCAAAAATATATCATGCACAGCATTACGCTTGAAGTAGATAAGCAGCTAAACTGTGAAGGATATTTAGGTCCTGCTGGAGGAAGACAATAAAGTACAAATCAGAGCAGTGTGATCTTGTTCAGCTGCCATGTACCTGCTCTATGAGACGAAATACTGGGCTGCATTCTCATATTTAATTATGCGTCCCAAGCTAGTTGGGGAGTGCTCAGCAGAGATAAACCTTTCTCTTCTTTTCTTTCTTTCCTTTTCTTCCCCTTCCCTTTCCTTCCTTTCTTTCCCCTTCCCTTTACTTCCTTCCCTTCCTCCTCTCCTTCCCCCATCCCCTTCCCCTCCCCTTCCCTTTCTCCTTTCCCTTTCCCTCCAGTACATGGTTCCTAGTCAGTTCTGTGGACAGGAAGATGCCAGGTTTCTGATTTGCAATTGTCATGAGCAGTGATGGCACAGAAGCTTGTCTGAAAAGAGCCTGCTGGATGTCTTCAGGAGCAGCTAAGAAATTCAGTGTGTTTCAGCCAGAAAAAAATGTCAGAGAATTTGTCTTGTGCAGAGAAAAGAAAATCAATTAGATCAATACCGAGTAAAAATATTATTGTTTTATTCCAATGAAAGTAAAATAGTGCTGGCAGTACTGTAGTAATGCTGTTTTTCCCCCACAGAATGTTGTCTACGTGAACGAGGCACAGAGTGACACTCCCATGACAAGTGAGGCTGTTATGACAGCCATTTAAAGCTCCTTGGGGTAAGTCTTTGATTTTGAAGTACTCCACCCATAGAATTAGAATAAAAAGTGCATAAAATATTTCAGAGAGAAAGAAGGGAAAAGAGAATCCAAATTGAAGAGGATAGGAATATGACAAAACCAAGTGTTCCGTGGGCCATAGAGGAGACAGAACACAGCTCCACGTCTCATTGAGAGAAGGAATTGAGTCATCAAGTGTACAAAAGAAATTTTAAGGATTGGTTGTAAAAGGAATAGCTGGTGGTTTGTGTTGTCCCCTGTGTCCTCCTGTTTCCCTTTTCTCCTGTAAATAAAAGAATGCTGGTTTTAGCCACCTGAGTCATCATTTATAGGTGAAGAATTGTGATTTAGTGAGTAATCAAAGATCTTCACGTAATGTTTCTGCGTTTCCTACAGGGGTTCAAGTCACCATTTACTTGAGAGTCCAGTAACTGAGCCCAGCCCTTAGGACTGCCAGTCAAGGCTTGGCAGAAGAATTAGGTGAATATGTCTGTATATATTGTGTGGCTTTAGCCACTGTGCAATTTCCGCTCCACATGATGGCTGGGCTGACTGCACAAGCTATGAATTATTACTGCAGAGCAGCCTGAAGCAGGCTTTGCATTTAGAAAACAGACTACCGGGAGTTTTCCCTGCATTGACCTAGGTCAAATATCTCAGCTGGAAGTTGTTTCTTTGCATGACTTAACCTCATTTGCAAGCTTTAGAGTATTGCTAACATTAATATTGTCTTCTTCTTAGCAGGGAAGAGAACCAAGCTAGATTTGGCTAACAACCATGACTGCTAGTTATCTGGAATTTTGAGTTTAATTAAACTTTTATTGCTATCTGGTTTCAGTATGAATCAACTGATTTTTTTTCTTGTGGGACTGTTGTTAGTTAACTCAAAGCTCCCTGGATCTCCTGGCTGCTCCCTGGAGTTATGCCTCTTTTTAGCCTATAACCTAGACACAGTCCCAGAATAAAGCCCATGAGGAATCCAGGCTTTTTTTTTGGTCAGATTTTGTTTATAGAAGTGAACTGGAGAGCCAAAGCAAGGGCTTAAATACACTCTCTACCCCTGTATATCATTCCATGTCTCGCAGAGTCCTCGCTGTGGTTTTTGCCTCATGCAATCCAATGCTCTCTTAGACAATGTCCAAGCTGTTTGCATCAGGCAGAGTGGATGAGATCATGCAGCTTCGGAGTGGAAGAGAAGTCCCCTGTGTAGATGACAGTGCCATGCCACTTGCCCTTGAAGCCAGAGAAAGGGTCCTGTGCTTATTAGTGGAAATCATAACCTTTAAGTCTTACCTTGAATTTGCTGAGAGCTATAAGTTACTTAAAGACCCAGTGCAGTTCTTTAATGAAGCTTTGTGTCATTAGTGTCTCTACTTGGGCAATAATGAAGTATAGTTATAGCACCTCTTTAAAGTCACTGCTCACCTCCTGTAGTGACTTTCACACTCCAGGTTGTGGGACACAGTACAGGGGATAGTATTTCATCACTACCAGGGAAATGAACCACACTCTCTGCTGCTGTGCATCAGTTAATAACCTGGATACAGCAATAGTGTGTAATTGGGACAGTGGTGCTCCACAGGGAACATAGGTCATGAAACTCCCTACTGATTTGTTTTTGCTCTTAAGCTTGTTGTTATCAGTTAAAAATGAAAGTTGTATCCACTTGAAATTAAAACCAAATGTGGTTATGGAAAATGTGAATTTCCAAGCATGAGCAGTTTTCTTTAAGATGTTCTTGGAAAAAGCACTACAGAATGTTTAATGAGCAGATGGTCAGGACCTCAATACTACATCTTGTCCAATA
Organism: Oxyruncus cristatus; assembly: GCA_013399855.1. Taxonomy (NCBI): domain Eukaryota; kingdom Metazoa; phylum Chordata; class Aves; order Passeriformes; family Cotingidae; genus Oxyruncus; species Oxyruncus cristatus. The sequence continues at coordinate 838,242 of VXAY01004090.1, forward strand.
TCTGGTACCTTTAGAAGCAAAGCACTCCTTCCCGCCGTGAGCAGGGCACCAAATCACTTCACAGTCAGAAGGAAGGGTGCCATTCACTGAATCACTGACTTCCAATAACTGAGACAGGCAAATCTGACTTGACTTTCAGGACAAAAGTCAGCAGAGATAGCAGTGCTGAGATAGTTAATGACTGCATACTGCTTCTAACCTTCTGACAAGAAGTCAATGGTAGCTATGTTTGATAATGAGGATAGTATTTACCTAGATGAATTCAAGTAATATGTACACAAGTGACCTGACAAAACATTGTGTATTTACATTTTTAATTCAGAAAAATGAGGATGATTTGCTGTGCACTGAGCTAAATTGTAGGCTGTGGATATTGCATTTTGATGTGTCATATGGGCAACTTTTTTTTTGAGGTAATTTGTATGAATAATTTAGAATGTCAGGGAAAACTTTTTGTTTCTTTCCATTTGTGTTTGTTAAAGTAACATCAGTCTCATACTGCTTGGCATGGACTCTTCAAAGCACAGCTAGTGGTGCCACTAAAGCTACTAACTCAACTATATCTTGCTGTATAACAAACCAATCATCACATTAATTTTATTGAAATATATGCATCATCAACCAAACACTACTATTTACTCATCTGGATTTCAGCAGGAAGACATTTAGAGGTACTTGTGTTGTGTGTTCTGATAGCCTGAAGCAGCAAGAAGTGCTCTTTCCGAGAAAACTTCAGTTCAGTCCCGTATTAAAAGAGACCAGGACCTTTGTGATCACTATCAGCTGGTGGACCTTCGCTTAAGAACTTTGCTTGCTTCAGACTCCATAAATCTTGATCAAGATTGCTGCTTGTGGTCTGTTTTTCTTTGGTGTTTTGAAATATGTATCTCTTTTGCTATTGCATTAAAGGAAAATAAACTACATATATGATGTACTGCCACTGTGTTGACATCTTCCTGCTACTGGAACATAGTATTTCCCTTCGACAGGTCATTTTCGTTTGGCTCTTATCAGAGGGAAAGCCTTGTGGGAGTCACATCAACAGCACAGCACGTTCCTCATTTGGACCTCTGGGAACAGAGTCCTGAGAGCAGTGTCTTGGGAATGGTGTTTGATACGAATACAAGCCATAATTTTAATGCTTTTTCTGTTACTTCTTCAATGCCCACACACATAGTCACACATTTGCATTTATATTGCCTGCACATCAAGCGCATTATTCCTGTTACAAACCTCTGCAAATCCATTTCTGGTCTCTGCGTTGACTGGTTTCCAATGGGCATAGGTGGCATTGGAAAAGGGCTACATCGTTACCTCCAAAGGATTTCACTGTGTGAGGCCCTTGTCAGGTTCAGAGCAGAAAGGCAGTTTAAACCCCCAAAATTTCAACCCCGAGGCAGCGAAAGCACATTATTGTCTCTGCTGCATGGGTGTTTTAAAACGTATGTGTTCTGTTTGGAAATTCAACGCAATAAATCAACATTAGCTATGGCAAGCAGTCAAATTTATTCTTGTCCTACCCTGTTCCCTCTTACTACAGTGATGGCTGTCTAGGTTATAGCTAGTTCTTTTAACCTTTTCTAGAAAATCATTCTTTCCAGCCCTCTAATTATTTTAACTGCTGTTCTGTGAATCCCCTCCATTTTTGTCAACTTCTTCTTGAAAGATCTGGAATTTATGAATTTGGCCTCAGGTGCTATTGCACATGGCGTCAATGCTTGCTATGCTTTATCATCATGTTGTATCTAGCCCCAGTAAATGTGTTCCCTCACTGAGACTTTCAAAGTTTGCTGCCCCATTCAATATCTAGGATGTGCATTATGAATCTCACCTTGTTAATCTACCCTCACATTCTTTATTACTCTGCTCTCGTCTCATTTGTTATCTGTCCCTGTGAATTTAAAATTCATTTAATTAACATCGCTTTTATTTTATGATTTGTATTAAAGTACTACTGGCCCAAAGTCAACTAAAACTAGAGGCACTTTCACACTGCTGTTTTGTCATTGAATAAAAGGCAGAGATCATGCCTTAAAAAATTTGAAGTCCACATAGATGTGAGTAACAGAAGTTGGGATAATGTGCATTAGAATATGGATTTTACAGAGGGGAGTTAAGGAGCAGTGGCTACCATACTGGAGGGTACTGAGATCCAAGCAAAAGCTATTAGCAGGCCACTTAGAAGGGCAAGAGGGATGTGATAGAAATCAACAGATACTTGCAAAAGAGAATTCATGGGGGTGTCCTCATATATTTAAAGTTCAATCTGCAAGTAGCAGAATTTTCTGAAGTAAAAGCACAGATTCTAAAAGGAAGCTACTTGGAAAAACACCAGAAAAGTAATAATGTCTATGTCTACATGACTGCAATTTTTGGACCTATGCTCTGATCTTGTGAGATCCCAGCCGGAATACTGCAGACAGTTCTGGTTCCCTCAACATAAGAAGGGCATGGAACAGTTGGAGTAACTCCAGAGGAGGGTCATGAAGTTGATAAGGGGACTAGAGCACCTCCCTCATGAAGACAGGCTGAGAGAGCTGGGGCTGTTCCACCTGGAGAAGAGGTTGCATGGAGACTTCATCACAGTTTTACAGTACCTGAAGGAGTCCTACAAGGTAGTCAGAGAGGGACTCTTTGTCAGGAAATGTAGTGATAGGATAAGAAGGAATGGGTTCAAACTGAAAGAGGGGAAATTAAGTTAGATATATGGAAAAAATCCTTTGCTGTGAGCTTGGTGAATCACTGGAACAGGTTGCTCAGAGAATTTGAGTTGGCAGAGAATTTGTGTTGCCAGGTTCAATGGGGCCTGAGCAACTTGGTTTAGTGGGAGGTGTCCCTGTACAAGGGTTGGAACTAAGTGATCTTCAAGGTCCCTTCCAACCCAAATAATTTTATTCTTCTATACCCTGAAGCAGTTCTTCAAATAGTGACTTTAATAAAAAGCCTGTTTATTTTAGTAAGAATAGAGCCCCCTGAGAAAATGACCCTGGTTGGGAGCTATGTTAAAAGTGGAGTAAAAGGATGTATTAAAATGGAACAAAAATTGTGGACACAATTATAATATTTTTTCATTTTTGGGTTTAGTTTTACATAGCAGTAACATCTAGAAACAGAATGCTTTTGGAAGACATGAAGGAGATATGTTGATGTTGAGTGTCAAATGTGCGAGAAAACTGTTAAGTGAATGATTTTTGGTAACAGTTTGAGATAGGCTATTTGTAAGACGGTAATTAGCCATACAAATTAAAGTATGGCTGTTAATATGAAGTGATGTAAATATGAAAGAATAACTGTTTCACCAATAAGATGAAGAATTCCAAATGTTTCATGGGATAGACACACCAGAACAAAGTTTGAATAAGTATGTAAATTTGCCTGTCATGGGCTGTAAAAGGATGGAGTCTTTGAAGTTCTCCCCAAGGTGTCCTTTTCAATGGTTTTTTTCTGGCTTGTTCTGTCAGACTGAGGATATTGTGAATATGAAAGACGTACAAACTGCCAGCCAGTTTTTGCTTTTAGAACTCGTTTGATTGCAGTAAAAAAAGTGAACTTTGTTAGATTTGTCTTCCAGTCTGTCATGCTAATAATACTACCAAAAATAATTCTAATCAAAAAAAAGCAAAGGTAGCAGGTGTCAATTGTCCATCATCCAATCTCGATCTTTTCTGATGGTCAGAAGACCAGATGAACGATAATAGCCTCTGAATCAGATTCTTCCCACAAACACAGTGCTAAAAAAAAAGAAAAAAAAGAAGAAAAAAAGTTTTTATCACATACTTCAGCTTTTTCTTTTCTTTTTCTTATGCTGTTTTACTCAAAGCCATGCAGGGACAGAGAACTATTAGGATAAAAATCAAAACCCTCCTGGAGTTAGGCTCATCTGACTCCATCTCCTGTAATATTAGAATTTCTTGTCTTTAACTGGTACCTCACCAGCTAGCTATCATCTGGCATCCTGCTGACTGCTGAGTTGTTTTTCAAAAACATTTTTCTCTGCATATGATACAGATGCTTGGAGGGGAGAGGAATATATTAAGCATGCAGAAGAGATAGGCAGTCTTTTCAAGTTTCATAGGTCTTGGTGGGAAATCAAGGGAATTTTGTGGCAGGAAAACAATTCAAAGTCTTTAAAGCTGTTTTGAAGGGATTTTTTCAAAGCCTGCCCTTTGCATTTTACTGTACAATCCGTAAGCTTGAAGATGCAAATCCAGGCATGATATTGTATCACTCAGGAAATTTCAAGAGTTAAATCTACTGTGAATGAACAGGCAGGCTGAGATTCATCTCACCTGCCTAGAAATTTAGATGTGTGTGCAAGCTATTTAGTTTCTTTTATCAGTGGGAGATAAGTGGCTGAAGAGGATGGTTCATCATGTCCTAAGCTGGGTGTCAAGGAGAAGTGGTTGGAGTCATGCTTTGGAAGCGAATTTCTCTGTCCTTTAAATACAGATTACTAAATTGAAGTAGATAGATAACTTTCAGGTGACTGAAGTCAGGTTGTGTGGAGTCCAGCAGCAGTGATCTGCTGGTGTGTGTCATGCTGCTAATACCTGAATGCAGCATGACAATCACTGCAGAAGAGAAGAAACTGAATATTCTGACCCATCATTTGAAAGCTGCCTGGGGAAAAAGATTAGAAAACCAAACTTTATGAGCCTATCTATCTACGCCAACATTGTGGGAGATGAAGGAGAATTTATTTTACATGATATACACAGCTCCCTAAATCTTTAAGTTACCTGTAAGTTATTCTGGACCACCATTTCATAAATGGAATTATTCATTAGACTGAAAATATTATAACATGAAAGTTTTGAAGACAAGATTTACTTCAAATGAGAATTTAGTATGTGAATTTTGAAAGTGTGCAGTGGTCACTGAGCAGCAGCTGGTTTCTGTGCGTTCCACATGTGGGTATGTCTTTAATTTTAATTTCTGAATGAGAAAGCCAAAGAATCAGAATTAATTCTATCCCTCTAAGGATTTTCCTTCTGAAGAAGATGGTTAGCACTCATGTAGCAATGGGAATGGACCCAGGCCAAGACAAGTCTCCTTTGAAAAATGTCAGGTCAATTCTTTAAGGGTGATTTTTCAAAACACTGAAATAAAGGAATTAAAAATAATCTAAGATGTATATTATGTAATTTTAATTTGTGAGACCAAGAAATACATTTTGAAAAACAAATTGTCAGATAATAAGTTGATTTGGTGTCACCGTATCCAAACCCATAAGAAAAGACCCCTTGAAAAAGCAGAAACTGGTAATATGAGGCTGTGTTTTGCTTGCTACCACTTCAGCTATTCTGTCAGTTTTTGGACTTCTTTCCTGCTGTGCAGGAAATCTAGGCTAGTCTGCAGCAGGTTTTCTGGGGTTCGTGTAGTGTCATGGCACAGCAGTGTTTGCATTGCAAGTGAGGTAATAACACCGTGGCTTTCTGAAATGTGGTATTTTCACAGGCAAACTGGGTACTAATGAGGTCCCCATGGCCAGCTGGGTGATTTAAATATTTCAATTCCCATCCATCTCCTTTGTAGCATTAACTTGTTTACTGTTTACTGCTGTGATAGCAGCAAAGAACTGCATTACTGGAGAGTGGGAAGGAAAGGCTCTTGTCTGAGCAGCAAGTTTGGAGGGACTCTGTTCAATTCATTCCAAGATTGCTCCCTGAGTAAGTTCCTTGACTCTCTTCCTCAAGGATTTTCTGCCAAATACAAGAAATAACCAGTTGGTCTATCTAAAATACATAGGGCTAACAGTCAAAATGAAGAAAAACAGCAAAATTTGATGATCCCTGTTCATTCTCTATTCACCAGCCAAAAAAATGCATGCCCATAAGAAGAACTGACCCTTTGTTTTCTGCTATGTTCCAGCTATCATCATGCCCGCTAGCACAGAAAAATAGCTCCTGCTTGATGTTTGTATATATATACTGCTGTCACTGCGGCTTTAATAGGCCAGAAAGAGTAAGTTTTTATTTACAGAACCAAGGCTTTTTTAAACAAGTTTCATCCAGCTGCATGAAAGCAGATTCCAGAATCTGAAGCTTTCTGCTAATGCTCAATGTCACATGTAGTGTGAAAAAGGGAATCATCAACTGGATCAGGTTGCTCAGAGCCCTGTCCAATATGAACTTCAATGTTTCTGGGGATGGGGCATCCACCACCTCTCTGTGCAAATTGCTCCTGCTTCACCACATCATTGTAGAAATTTTTTTCCTTTTATCTAATCTGAATCTGTCCTCCTTCTGTGTAAAACCATTACCCTTGTCCTACCACAGCAGACCCTAACAGAAGGTCTGTCCTTGTCTTTCTTATAAGCCCCCTTTAAGTATTGAAAGGCTACAATAGGTTCTCCCCAAAGTTTTCTCTTTTACAAGATGAACAATCCCAATACTCAGCCTTTCTTCAAAGGAGAGATGTTACATGACCCTGATAATTTCTGTGGCTATTCTCTGGACCTGCTCCAATAGCTCCACATCCTTCCTGTGCTGGGGACTCCGTATCTGGTTGTAGTGCTCCAGGTGGGATCTCACAAGGGCTCTCCCTCCACATGCTGGCCACACTTCTTGTGATACAGCCCAGGATACAGTTGGTTTCCTGGGCTGTGAGCACACATCACCAGATAATTTCCAGGTTTTCATCCACCAGTACCCCCAAGTCCTTCATGGCAGGGCTGCTCTCAATCCCTTCATCCCCAGTCCTGTACTGATACCAGGGGTTGCCCTGACCCAGGTGCAGAACCTCGCATTTATTGAACAACATGAATATCACTCAAGGGTTTCAAAATAGAGAACTAAGTTATCTCAATGGAGAAAAAAATTACAATTCCAATGATCATTTTAGTTAGTCTAAAATGAAAACATAGATGATAGTGTCAGACTTTTCTCCTGTCAGAAGACCACCGATTTGAAATCCTTAGCTACAATCAAACCTAAGGAAGAAGGAAGGAATCATAAAACAAAGTTTTGTAAGACAAAATCCTAGTAAGCTGTTCCTCCTGATATTTTGAGGGCTTGAGGTAATCATGTGAAATTGCATTTCTCACATTTTAACTATTATTTTCATCTTTTGCTGAAAACTCTCGAAACACACAGACTTTTCCTCTTCGAAAGGAGACCGGAAAAGTTTTCCATCATTCATTGTGCAGGTCTCAAAGAAATACATTTCTTTAATATCCAGGCAATGTGCCTCAACAGCCAAGGGGACAAGGTACTGGGGCACAAAACATTATGGAGAGGGTTAGTTTTCTCAGAGAAGCAGCTGGACAGATGTAGGTCAGAACTCTTTATGTCTGCAACACTCCTCTGAACATTATATTCTTGCCCTTAAATGATTTGGTGTGGTCATTCCTTTAACAGTTTCAGTTTACTTTACAGCAGTTAATGTCAGGAAAATTGTGTGAAGCTGCCATAAACTGATTCCAACCACTCCAGGAGATTTCAGAAGTGAAGGCTTTGGATGGGCTGGGATTCCCTCACTGCTTGAAATCTGACTGCAAGTGATTTACATGCAAAGATTGTTTGCCAAGTCTTACTGTTAGGTGGTTTATGCAGAAAATAAGCAGTTTTGCTGATTTCTGATGAAGCCGGCTCTTTCAAGTGGAAGGCAATGCAGTGGCCCTAGACTGTTATAGGACATCATGGAACTGGGTGTGCAGTGTGTGAAACACAATTTCTCCAGCACACGGGCAACCTGAAAGCTCGCTTCTTTGGCCCATGCAGACTATATAAAAGTATAATGTGCAGTTATTGTTTTCCAAAACAGCATTTTCCTTCCATTTCAAAGATTCTGAGACAGAGACACTTCTTGAGCTAAACATTAGTATAATGCCTTTATTGTTATGGCTTTTGAGGGATACCTGACTTCTCTGAGGTAAAATAAACACCTTCCTCTCCCTCCCCAATATAACTGTCTGAAAGTTAGCTATCCAGCATAAATTAATTTTCCTAATTCCCTCTGAAGTTCCCTGGGAAAGATAATCACCTCCAGATCATTCAGCTGACCTATTTAAAACATGCATTTAGAAAAAGATGAATCAGAATTTTGTATTTCCCAAGGTTCTCCTGTTCTGAACACTCCCTGTGAATCTAATGACTGATTTTTATTTTGTCTAGAGAGTTTATACAGTAGCATCTTTGGTAATAGAGTTGATAGATAAAGACACATGAAAGCGTACAAAGCTAACAATAAAAGAGTAGCAGTGGGAAAATGTATGTAGATATACATAGATCAAAGCAGCTCCTTGAAATTTAGCAGATTGTAGAAAATAAATGCATAACTGAGTTCAGAAAAGAAAATAAAATAGCAAAACAAGAAGAAAACATCTCAAATGATTTTGTTATATGATCTGTATTGAGCACTTTGTGTTGTATTTATATGCATGACAATGACATTGACTTGTAATAATAAAGATTAAATCATGAATGCAGGACTACAATTGGGTTAGATCTTTTTTTTTTTGCCATCAAAGTTTTATAGATTTGTAGAGGTTGTCAGAAATGAGGGCCTTTTTTCCAGAGACCTTCCAGTCTAAAATATAAACCTGAACAGGCAGATGGTTTATAAAAATGTCCCCCCTTCACTGAGTGAAGGAAAATAAAATATAAACAGATTGTGCATTTCAGAGCAGCAGTTTCATCTATTTCTAGTACCACTGTATAAGCTACTGGTTTGCTTTGAATGTAAACACCAGGATGACTTTTCATGGAGAGATTCTTTTCTAGTAGTTTCTTGTGATACAGGTAAAAAGGATAGAAGATAAGAGGAAGATGTATGACCAAGACCTTTGGACACCAGATATAAGAGAGCTGACCTTCTGTTATACAAGAGATTTGATGGGTGTGTTACATAAAAATTATGGAAGGACTGGAATGCCTACAGGAATCTGAGGAATGGAGGATGTTAGAGACAGCTAAGAAGAAAGAGGAATTAAAGGTCCAGATAAAGCATCAAAACTAAAAGAAAGGATGTTACAGCAATTAAAGGGGGCTGTATTCAAAACTTTCAGAAAACTTAAGGTGGAATAAGCAGCATGCAGAAGACCATACTGTATATGGGGAAGCTGCAAGATCAGATCATAACCCACCTGAGGGTGGTCAGCCGCTGGAACCGGCTCCACAGAGAAGTGGTCACACCACCGAACATGACAGAGTTCAAGAAACATTTGGACGATACTCTAAGAACCATGATGTCACTCTTGGGGCTGTTTTGTGCAGGGCCAGAGCTGGACTACGATGATCCTTGTGGATCCCTTCCAACCCAAGATATTCTATTATACTATGATTCTGTGATATATGTGCCATAAGAAATCAAATGAGACACTAAATAACATGTATCCCTTTGCCAAAGAAGAAAATGTATGTTGTAATACAGTTTGCACTGGAGACAACAGCAATTTCCCATTGTGCCAGCGGACCTAGGTCAGATCTGTAACATGCAGTGTTCTTTGGAGGACCCTGAGCAGAAGCTTCATAGAAACATAGAATGATGTCAGTTGGAAGGGACCTTAGAGACCATGTAGTTCCAACACCCCTGCCATGCGCTGAGACAGCTTTCACTAGACCAGATGCTGCTCAGAGCTACATCCAACCTGGCCTTAAACACTTCCACAACTTCCCCAGGCAACCTGTTCCAGTGCCTCAACACTCTCAAGGCTTGCTTGTTGAAGGCTGTGGATCTGGGCTGTTCAAGGGGATGCAGCAGATCACAAATGCTCCACTACACAGAATCTGGCAGTGAGCTTTGCTTCTCCTGCAGCTGCTTATATAGGAGGTAGTAGTCTGGACTATAAATATGACCAGATGACTTTTTATTTGCTTGGTAACTACTGAGCAACTAGCTTTACAGTAAAATGCATGCAATAGCAAGATAGTTGCAATTAAAGAGTAAATTATGATGACATACGTTATTTCTCAATGTCTAAATCATGGTTGAAGGTTACATAGCAATTACTTTTGATCTCATTAAGAATAATTAGTAATTACCAACTACTCTAAGGGAAATGTGATTACTATGAAGCTACCTGGTATTTCCCCAAGGGAACTCTATCTAGTTACTGAATATATATGGCCTATTACTTATAGCAGCACATAAAATACCACTTTATTTATGCTGTACAAGCAAAACAGACCTGTTAAAGTGTTTAATGAAATATTTGGCAAAGGAAAAAGCTTTGTTGTGCCTATACTACAGAATGTTTACAAGTTCCTTTAAATTAGCTACTCTTATCTGCCATCTTACATGCCTTATTTAGTAAGGCAAAGAAATAGATGCATTAAAACAAAATTAAAACCATGACAAGCCTTCTCACTTCTTTTCTAATGCATTGCTCAGAGGATAAGATTTGAAAGACACCTCCTCGTAATTAGAAAGTGCTACAGGCAAAGATGGAGCAAGCTCACCCTAGCCAGCTGACCACAGCATTAGTGCTAAAGGATACAGATCTACCTGCCTGAGTTTGCCAGTAGCCTTCAGAAAGATGAGCAGATGTTTAAATCTCAAAAGAAACAAAAAGAAAAACCTGCAAGCTGGTCATTTATACTGATGAAATTCCCACGACCCTCTGTTGCTGTGAAAAAGGCATCTAATACAGAAGTAGAATGCACCTTTTTTTTTTTTTAATCTTAAAATGTTTTGATAATGATTAGTAAGGGAATATTTTATATTGGCAACTGGTTATGTGTGGGATGGTGCAAATGTTTACACTGAAATGAATTATTTGTGGATTTTTATGATCACAGAGTGGTCTGGCTTATAAGATTGGTTTTTTTTTGGTCTGGATTTGTTGGGAAATGATTTTGTTTTGTGAGTTTATAAGTCACAAGATTTCGTTTTATTACATTTTGAAATCTAGGAAATGGAACTACAGAAATCATCAATAAAGTTGCCAGATATTAGATTGACACAGAAGGCTGCTTTGAGGAAAACCCATTTTGTCAGAATTGGTTGAATTAGCACTAATAGGAAAATGTCTGTCAGAAATATGGAAGAACCCGTTTTTCCTGTGAGTTACCATTTACCCAAGAACCACGGGTGAGAGAATCAGAAGAATTATTTTCTCCCTCTTTCTCACATTTTCTGATTGGACTCAAAATGGAAAACTAAGTGTTATTTTGAGTGCTTTTATCACGTAGAGAGAGAAAGATGCCTTTGCTATTACGGCAGGGCCAAGAAATCTCTACTAGAACCACATGATTCATTAAACCTCACATTTTTTCTGATTCCCAAATAACTTGCGATTACCAGTGATGCTTGCACTCAGGAAAGTATTCTGTCTCCTTCATTGGGAACAAGATTTTGTAACCTTTCCTCTTATTTAATATTAATTCTAGAGGTTGACTCTAATATTATTATTTAAGAAGTTGCTATTTAATTGTATTTCACCTTAGCCATTAATGTTTTGGTAGTTCTGCAAATATCCTTCATACTGCACAATTTTGTAAGTAAATACCTATTTTTTTATTTCTTCACTCTGTAATATATTCATTCAGCACCTTGAGGTACACACTTTTTCAATCATTGTATCGTTCAGACAATCTTTTTTCCACATTGATGGTACTGATATGTGAACATGTAGAGGTTCCATTTATGGCATTATCGGGTCTCATAATTATATCATGTTCATATTAGAGCACAGATGCCCTCTGGAAACTACAGATCTTTTAAGACTCCATGGGTTCACATGTTGAAACTCAGAACATATTTGAAACTTGGAATATATTTCCATGTCTTTTAGAGTAGGTATATGAATGCAGTTGTATAAGTGGACTCCTATACTGCATGGATTACATTTCCTTTAAGAGATTTATTTTTGTCCTAACTGCATTTTTTTATGATGATTTATCTGGAAGCAGATTTAAGTCTGTGGTGTTGTTTCACTTGCTGTTTCCTTTCTCCTTGGGCCCTAACCCTGTGATAAAACAGACCCACTGTCCTCCAAACATTCAAGGATGATGCATGGGATTTTCTGTGCTTATCATCCTACTGTGTTGTTCTTCATCAAATGACTCTCTCTAATCAAATTAGATTACCTCCAGCATGTTACCCTTGTCTGTTTTCTGTCATATCCTTGAAAAAGTACAGGTGGGCTTGTCAGACAAAGATTTAGTCTCTCTAAAACCAGCCTGAGTGTTTTTGTCCACCTCAGATTTTTTTTTTTTCCCAGATTTTTGTGTGATCTCAGGGTTTCTCTTCTTTTTAGGTTCAATGTCTTATCTTCCTTCTTTCCTTCAGCTTTGTTCAATATTGACAAGGCTATGTCAGTCTCCCTTTAGAGAATTACTTGGTTTCACTCAACCAGAAATTCAACTCACTATTTCCTTTCAACTCCAAAGGAAAAGACTATTTGACCTCAGGACCTTGGTTGGATTCTGTGATCGAGTGCCATGTGGATGGTTTTAAGGTCCCATTGTCTCACTGAAGGGCTGAAGACATCTCACCAAAAGTGCTTAGCACTTCACAGATATGTGTATTTATTCTGCTTAATGTTCAAATATTTATATTCCTAGAACAAAGGCACACTTCTGTGGTCTGTAGGCTCTGCTCACTGTGTGATGGAGCAGAATGGACCACTCCAATAGGCACCCTATGCTGGCTGCAAACAGCTTTCCCTTGCTTCTGTCATGAGAGATACATTTTCCCATTTAAAAGTCATAATTGACTATTTCTTGGGGATAGTCTCCCAGAATAATCCAAACAAGTTACTATTGCTGAATAGTTTTGGCATTAAAGGCAACTGTTCTGCCTTATTATATAAAGTTCCAAATATTCAGAGCATGAAGGTATGCATTTTGCCTTTAGTGGGTGACTAATATGGTTCAAATCAATGGAATTATTGGTGCCTTAAAACTACTCAAATGTTCAGGAGCTTTGCTGACTCACAGCCTGTGTAAACACAACGTGCCTCTTAACTGGGAGTTCAAATCCGTGCTCAGTTTCACGCCCTATAAATCACACCAACTACATTTATAAATACAATTTACCAAACTTCTCCTTAATATAATGGCCTTATGTATTAATCTTTTCAAGCATTCATGTGTTTGTTTGTCTTTGTGGTACAATTATTATTCAGATTTCTTTGCTTGTATTTGTGCACTGCTAAGAAGGAGAGCTTCTGTTTCTTTAAGTGCCACGTATTTAATAGCAGCAATACTTTTTGAGGACAGAGAAAAATAGCTTTGTATGCTTTATCCCAGAGAGTGGAAAAAAAGAGAAGTACATTAGAGAGAATATATTCAGAATTCTGAAACACGTACACAGTCACGTAGTTGGATCGCAGGGGTGTTTGGCAGAGAACAAGACCTTACAGGTTTCCACAATTAAGTCTTACCCAGTAGATGGCATCCATACACCAACACTTGGGGCTGTTCTCAAAGTACAGTGCAGCAAAGAGTTTTGTAATGTTTTATTTATGAAAGAAAATTAACTTTGAATCTTTGTGTTTTGCCTCAGGCAATATAAGCAGTAAACATGATTTTCACACCAATAGGTAACAAATAGTTTTCTTAACAAATTAGATGAACCCTGATGTCTGGTTTCAGATTGCTTTAGAGCAATGTGTGTATAATACATTTCTCTTACATTCAAAATCTTTTATTTTACATGGGATAAAGTGAAAATGACTGGATATATGCTGAGAGGCATGAATTATCTTTGGACAATGGGCATTTTGTTTTTGAAGACCTGTTTTTGATAAATGTATGAGCCATTCAATTTTTTGGCTGCCTAGTGCTTCAAAGAGCTGTTTTGTTTTCCTATGTCAGCCTCCTTGATACTATCACAATATATTTCAGAGAAGTTTCTTAATCACAGTTTGCAAGAAATACCCCTATGAGGCATTGCCAATCTGTAGTGGTATATCTATACTGATTTTATAATTGGGAAACAGGTATTGAAAGGAGAGTGACTCAGTACCTCAGAGTCCGAGTAAGGAATGAAGCCCAGGGTAAGTGGCTTCTGCTTTGCTGGTATGTCCATTACAGATGTGCCTCACAACCATCCACACCAGCCCTTAGACACCTGGCAGCACTACAACACAGCAAGTATAATTGCACTAGTTTTGATAGAGCTGAAGTTTCTTGTAATCTCTTGTATGCGGAAATGCACAGGGAAACAGGTTGATGAGGATGCTTTGCAGATCCTATGGGACAGGACAGCTTTTATACTGTGTTACACGACTAAGGATGGTTACTGAACACAAATGTTCAAAAACTTATGGCCATTTAATTTAATTTCATTTAATTTCATTTCCAATTGCATCCCAAATCCCTTTTCGTTAAATGTAATTCTTTTTCCCCTGGAAATTTTTCAAAACCAAGTATTTGTTTAGAAAAGGTGCTGTTTAAGCCTCATATCTGTCCCCAGGGTAGTTTTGAAAAACCTCATCCTTTTGTACCATCCTGCTTGAACATATAATCCAAGTCCCACTGTCTTGGCAGTGAATTCCACTCTGTAAGAATTCTGATGACAACAAACTCATGATGGGTTACACTGCTGACTGAGGCACTGACCTTTTTTCTCTAGTGGTAGAGAAACCCTTCATTAAGCTTGCACCTGAATTTTAGACAGCTAAAATTAGGGGAGATTAAACTTTCTTTAAGAGGTTCATCTTTATATATTATTAAACAACAAGTTCTCCTAGACTGGCTTTTTTATCACACTCGATCTTTTATTTTTCTTCTGAATGAAAACTTTCTGGGCTGCTGTACAGTTATGCAAGATTTTCTTTCAGAGGAGTCAGCTGGCCTAAAGACTCTGACCACCATGCTGGGAAAGCGGACATTATCTCCAGAGCCATCAGGTAATTAATGTCATGTCTAAGTTACTTTTTTTTCCCTGGATACAATTATTTAACACTGATTCCTCCTTCAGTCTAATGAAATTGGAAAGCTTGATATTTGGTATAAATGGCAGTTAAGCAAGGTACAAAAACACTGCATATTTCTTTTAACAGTTGAGAAAATAGTGTGTTTTTTCCTCTTCAAGTTAATTCTTCTATCCTTATGCTCTGTGCACTGTCTTCTGGGCATGATTTGTAAAGCAAAATACTTGTCAAGCATCAAGATTAGAACAGCTTCTTTCCCTGGTAAGATTTAAAGAAACTTTCTAGTAATTAAGCTCTGTGACCATTTCTTTGGGAAAAGTTGAGTGTATTACACAAAAGATGACTACTGAGTTTGCAACAAATTCAGCCTCTTTATGAAATACTATGCTTGAGACCTTGACTTAATGAAATTCTTTAACAACGCATATCAGTCAGCACCAGTGCTGCCTCTATTACTTTCAAACAGATACATTTCAATAAATTCACTACTTTTTCAAGTGAAATTTGCCTGTGATTAAGTGGTGCCTGAAGCTGAATTTTCTTTTTAAAGTTTGAACAAAAACTGTGAAATCATTTGTGCTTTACATCCCCAAAATGACATTTTTCCCTACAGAAAAATTATTGCAGTATTATTTTGCTCTTTATAAGTAAAAAATAGATGAAGCTTGATATCTGAAGCTTACTTTAACTATTAAATTAATCCTTGGTGAGAGGTGGTTTGGTGACTAACTCAGAACTGACTTGAAAAAAAGGTAACCACGACATGGTTAAAATAATAGCAGATTTAGAATATGTTTTGAATGTACAAATTTCACTTTTGACCACTGTTGACATCTCTATTGGTGGTGATTGCATCTTGAGCAACAAACCTTCTGGTCTTTCTTGATCCATATTCTTAAATTATTGGCTGTAAATGAGTCAGATTAGCCAGGGATCAGACACAGAGCCCTGACTGAGCAAAGGATTACAAACTTCATCCTGGCTCGTGAATCTCTTTCAAACAGTAGAGACCCTGGGCAGCTCAAATTTAGAACTGAGGATTCAGTGCTCCTTGAGGAGGTAGATTTTATAACGTGAGGGCTGAATCATGGACTTCTTGGGCTACAGGCTTGAATGTAAAATGTCTTTGAATCAGAGACAAGTTTGTCAGATATCCAGAGACTGAGTTCACAGTTTACTGCCTAATATATTGAAATCAGCTGGGTTCAATGATTCACTGCTAAACATGTAGAAAAGACATCTACCTAAAGGGAAGTTAAGGCTTTTTTACTTAAGCATTATTTATTTGGAATATAATTACTTCTGGAGATGTTGACCTTTACATGTCCTGAGTAGGCCTGGCAAGTTTTCTGATTCAAAATTTGGTTCTGCAAAAAGAAATGCCAAAAGAATCATAGAAAAATAGAAGAATAATAGATACATCTTGAACTTGTTAACACTGGAAAGGAACATAATTTCTCATTTCATTACCTCACTGTGTCAGAAGCAAATGGCAAAAACCTGTGTTAGTGGAGAAAAAAAGAAACCTGACACTGAGTATGAATGCTCTTCTGCCTAGCTCTGAGCAGACCTTGACAACTCCCCATTTCCAGGGATCTTTGTGAGGGTTTCCACAGCTGAGTTGCAAGTGCAGGAAGGAATAATCTTCCTAAGAGCCAGGGGAAGGAAGAATCAGTAAAAACATGAGCAAACATTGTCTTGAAAACTTGTCATTTGGAATATTGGTCCACATTTGATGATACAGTGTCAAATTTAAAGTGACATTGACAGCCCTTATCAAACAAGCCTATACAACCACTATCATATAAATCTTACTGCCTTGGGAGGTTTTGCTCAACAACTTTGCAGCCATCCATGCAAATTACTTAGAGAGAAAGCATGTATTGGACTCTCCCCAAGTTAAGCACAGGAAATTTTACTGTGTTTCCCTTCCAGTAAAGGCATTTTTCATGTCCCAGTTTTATGTGGTGGAAAGTAGCAGGAACAAAGAGAGAATGAAAAAGGCAAATTAAACATACCTGGTGAACAAACATAGGGGCATTCATTTTTTGTCTATATGTTAATTGCTTGGGACCATCTCTCAAGTATGTCCAGGTCCCTCTGGAAGGCATACCTTCCCTCCAGCATGTCATCTGCACCACACAGCTTGGTGTTGCCAGCAAACTTGCTGAGGGTGCACTTGATCCCCCAGTCCATGTTGCCAATAAAGATATCAAACAGTGCTAGTCCCAATACTGTTGAGTACCTCAGCCTTCTCCATATCCCAGGTTTCCTGTTTCCTTCCAGTAACAGCCTTAATTTTCCTTAGTCTTCATTTTCTCACTGATGTACCTACATACATAGAAGCTTTTTGTGTTGTTTTTGACATCCCTGGTCAGATTTCATTCTGTCCGTGGTTTACTTTCCTCAGTTGATCCCTGGTTACTTGGACAATTTCTCTGTATTCCTCCCAGGCTACCTGTCCTTGCTTCCACCCTCTGTAGGGTTTTCCATGCTGAGTTCTTCAATAAGAGCTGAGTTCCATGCTGAGTTCTTAAATTAGCAGTTAATTTATCACTCAATCTAAAACCAGCATGCCTAGGGAGGTCTTCAGACCACAGGCAAAGAACCTCCAGGGAGAATTTAGTTCAATACTATGATAGAAACCCAAGAAAGTTCAGTTTCAAGGGTATTCCATGCAGCCAGTTTCTGGAAGTTTAATGTTATTTCTCAGCTGCCGGGATAAAAAGTTATTGAATTTCACAGAAATCAAACATTCTAGAAAGAGTAATTAATCACTGGAATCATAATGCTTGCACTTGGACTTCTCTTCATATTTTCCTCTGACTCCACCTGCATCATGACCCTTTTAATTACCGAATTTTATCAACATAGCCATAAGTGACCATTGATGTTAAATATACAGACAAAATGAAGAAGCTTTCAAAAAAGTACTCAGCTTGAAATACAAGGTAGAGACAAAACCCCCTAGCACTTTGATTTAAACCTATGCTTAATTTCTTCTCTAAATTACAGTAGAGACATGCATATATGATGATTCAAGACTGGAAAAATGGGATTGCATGTTACGAATGCAAAAATATTTTATTATTACTTTGCATTTCTGTAGTGTACTTCAAAGCATCACACAGCACTGATAAAATGCTACTTATGCAGGGAAGATGACAGTGACGCTGTGTTAGACAGACATAACAACTATGACCTTACAGAAATGCTGCATAGGTCACTGCATTGTCATTGTATGTTTTCCTTTGCAAGAGGCTTTATACAGGAAAGGAATCCAGAGATAAATCTGCCTTATGTTACACACAACTCCAGAAATTCAGTGGTGAAAAGCTATGATGTAACATATCTGTGCTTTAGTTACCTGGCAGATGGAATAGTTTATCAAATGTCTGTTTTGCTAACAGCTAGAGATCCTTGAAAGAAAATCCTGCCAGCTTCCTTTTAGTTGTAAGGAAGACACATACAGCAATTATAGCAATTTATCAGATTATATGAAAAAACTATAGCAATTTATCAGATAAGAGAGTGTCTACTCACTCCTTTTCTTCTCTCCCTACCTTGTAGAGAGGGCCTAGAAGCAATGTGTTGAAGGAGATCCAAGGGTCTGCAGACACGCTAGACATATTATGACATGTGGGGTATAATGTAGAGGAGCCAACATGTGTGAGATGTTGCTTAATGTCGTGAAAACATCATCCCAAATGGACAAGTCTCATTTTGATCGTGAACTCACACCCAAACTTCAGCTGAAAATCTAAATGAAGCCGGGATGATAAGGCCAGAAGAAACTAATACAGTCTTCTAATGTGCTCTCTGGAGCATACAGATCTCAGAATGTTAATAATATTCTTTTTCATTTGCAAAAGTCTGCAATTCAATTAGCTCAAAGACTTTAGAAAGACATTTCTTCTTGAGTTAAAGGCAGACATTTGCAATTTACATACCCCTGAGTAAGGATCCAAAGGCTATTGAATCTTATTGACAAAACCAGTTTTGCATCTTTCTTCCTAATTGAATATTTCTCATCTCAGTTGACAGTTCACATGCCTTTGTTCTACAAATGCAGAAAGTAGTGGGAAAATAGAGTGCACCCATACGGTACAGCCTCTGATTTGCAACTGACATGACTTGTCTGAAATGTTCCAGATAATTTTCAGAGTAGAACTCATCAGATTATTCCTGTTAGGGCTAGCAAAATTCTTACGCAGATAATGATCTTGTTGCTTGGTCTTTGTACAAATAACAATGCTTCAGTTGTCTTTGCCATAGAAATCACAGAAATCACAGAGTGGTTTGGGTTGGAAGAGACACTAAAGATCATCTTGTTTCAACCCCCCCCACAAAGCTCAGTGAAGCCACCCACTAGATCAGGTTTCTCAGGGCCTCATCCAACCCGGCCTTGAATACTTCCATGGATTACAGGACACCAGGTGAGCAGGACTTTTTTCAAGGTTGACTGTTGACCTCAATTCGGGTAAAAGAAATTTCTCAGTCTTTCTTATTACACCTCAGAAAAGCTAAGTGAGTTTTTTCACCCTTTCTTTTACTCATGATGAAGGCGGAGGAAGCAGGATTTTGTGATAGAAAAGACTAGTAATCAATTCTTCACCCTAATCTCAGAAGTCAGGTTGCTGAAAAAGCAGTGTTGTATCAAGAAGAGTGTTGCAGACAAGTTTGAAAAAATGTGTCTCTTAAAAAAACACTGTGAGCAACTTTTCCATTTTCACTGGGAGGACAGAAAGCAGAAAGAAGTCACCAGGTGCAATCACAGGTAGTTCACAACAGCTTCTGCCACCATCAAAGCAAAAATGATAGGTCATTAGACACTCAGAGTAGAAAGATCCTGTTTTGGTGACAGCTGCTCTGTTGTGTAATGTGCTGAGGAAGATGCCATTAAGTGTAATTAAACAGAAAACCTAAAACATAAGGACAGAGACCTTTTTTCTTCTCAAGATGAAAACCCTCTGTGTACATACAAAATTATCACCCGTCACAACCGTCCTCTCTTTTTTCTCTCAGGAAAACAGACAGATGTCCAACTGGCAGGGAGTAGGAAGAGTGTTACAGTCTCAATTTGCTTCACGTTACCTCTTTCTAATCCCATTTGTGCACTTTCCCATCAATTTCTGCTTTGTGTTGGTTTCCCTCTTTCCCAGGCTGCTGCTTCTTCTCCCCATGCTTCCTACGAATTTGTTTCTACCTTCTCCTAAAAAATGATTCTGCCATGCCTATCTGGCTGTTTTGTCTGTATCATACTCCTTTATCTCCCATATATTCTTCCCATTCCCTGTTTTTTTTAGACCTAGCTTCTGGACACTTGTTCCCTAATATTGGATCTAGTTCCTTAGCTTCTCTGATCACTGAAGAGGTCGGATTCCTTAGATCACTAGTGCTAACCAGAGCAGGGGCCAGACAATTTCTTTTAGGTATTCAGACACTTTCCTCTATTCCCTGAGATCCCTGTTTTGCTTGATGTTCTAGTACTACTGATCTCCTTCTGGTGCCTCTCTTGCTGGCAGCGTTTTCTGGTACCTGACGTTCCTGGTGCCACTGGCTGCACTGCCTACAGATCTGCTCTAAGATGCACTCCAATGGAGTCCTCTACTTCCTCCCAAACAGAGGCATCCTGGCTGGCTTGTCTGTCCTCCAATGTTCACTTGCAGACCTACAGGTATTTTTTGGTAAAAAAGAGCCTAAAGAAGCATTTGATCATACAAGGAGAGGATGGTGTGTTGCAGTCAGTAATGTAACCCAGCTTCCAAAATTGAGAACAAGCCAGTCTTGTGCCTCAGCAGCAAAAGGGGCCAATAGCATCCTGGGCTATATGAGGAACATGGTCAGGAACAGAGCCCACAAATCCAAGTAAATGATTATCCCCCACTTGGTACTTGCTAGACCACATCAAGACACTGCATTCATCTTTGTGCTTCCCAGTAAAAGAAAACTGTCGATAAACAGTGGCAAGTTCAGGAGAGGGCTACCGGAATGCTCAGGGACTGGGGCATTTACCCAGTAGGGAAAGGCTGATAGAATGGGGCTTGACCATTCTGTAGAAGAAATGGCTTCTGGATCACCTAACAGCAGCCCCCCAGTGCCTACAGGGAGATCATTAAGGAAACAGGTTCTTCACTGTGGTGGATGATGGGGTACTGAGAGACAACAGGCATAATTGACACGAGGCGTTCAGAATTGGATATAAATAGAAATTTTTGCATGTTGTGCCACAGAACAAGGGCCCAGAAGCATTGTGGGACCTCAGATGGACCAATCAAAGCCCTTTGTGACAGTTTTAAGATGGAAAAATGGTAGTCTTAGACTTACAGGTTGTTGTATGAGGATAAAGTATTTCTTATGTGCTGCATTTCTCCTAAAGACCTATTCACTCGAGATAGTGCAGATGAATCTTCATTTCTTTTCTTCCACCAGAGTGGAAACCATGCCTCTGGAAAATGTTGTAGTCAACATATACAGTGCAGTGTGATATTGAGTAGTATGTTTGAGGGAAAATTTTAAGTAGTTTGCAGCATAAAATATTACATGAAACTTTTCTGGTTACTAGAGCAGGGACCAAAACTGGATGTTTTCCCACCTTATAATGAGCTTAATTACCAGTTTAGATATTCAGAGCTCTATTGACACCTTGCACAAAGCAAAGAATTGGTACCTTCTCACTCTCCTGTCCTGCTGCATTGGAAAACTAGAATAAAAAAATTACTTTACTGAGTCTGGGCTAGTTCCC
Source organism: Oxyruncus cristatus (assembly GCA_013399855.1). Lineage (NCBI taxonomy): Eukaryota > Metazoa > Chordata > Aves > Passeriformes > Cotingidae > Oxyruncus > Oxyruncus cristatus. The sequence goes on from VXAY01004090.1 coordinate 859,808, forward strand.
AGATAGATAAGTAAAGAGGACAGACTATCTCCAAGTCTCTTGATCTGTTGCTGCCTTCTCTCCACCTCCTTCTGCTCTGCTCTTGTTGCAAACACAGCTTCTCTGGCTCAGTGACCAGTAGAACAAAACAAAACATTCTTTCAAAATATAAACAAACCCAAATAATTTGCTAAAATCTGGCTATTTTGTTAATACAGATTTTTTCCCAGGTTTTCTTTTTGGTAAAGTTTGACTCACATCTTTTTCCATGGGTCAAAACAAATGAAAACTCTTTTCATGGCCCTAATTCAAACATTTTATTTGAGAATTTTTTGAAACATTTCTATTTTGAAATTTCTGGAAACAAAAATCTGTTTTGAATTTAGGACAATGATGGGAATATTCTGGCAATTGGTAATCTTTAAAAAAAGAAAAAAAAACCCCGTGAGATAGATAAAATCAGAGGCCTTCTGTTAAGATGTCTTTCCTTCAGGGAACTGACATTTTTTTCAATAAATGTGCTTCGTTAAACCCAGCAAAAGCAGATCACCAAAACCTTCAGTAAGTGTTCATGCATTTTTTTGTAGATTCACCCAATAATTTAGGTTTGAAAGGATCTCCAGAGGTCATCTACTCTAACCCCTGCACAAAACAGGACCAGTTAGTGAAGGTTGTTCAGAGGCTTGTCCAATTGACTTTTGAGTATCTCCAAGGACAGAGACTGGAAAACCTCTCTGAGAATCTGTTACGTTATCTGACCTTATTCTTGGTGAATAAAAAATAATCTTGCTATATAACCAGAATTTCTCATGATTCAGGTTGTGTGCATTACTTGTAATTTCATTGTGTGTTCCCAAGAAGAGTTTATCTTGATCTACACCCTCTCTGAAGACAGATTTGTGCATGTTAATATTTGTTGCTTGTCTACTGGCTTGTCTTTTTTCACAAGCACACAATAGACAGTTCAGTGTGGTTTTTTGGTCTTTTTTTTTTCTGTTCCTTTTTTTAAGTGCAACAGCCTGCAGTTTTTGTAATTATCTTAGTTCTATTCACTTTCACATGTGGATTCAGGTTAAAACCTCTTTTCACCACCATTTCTAAATTATGAAGCAATCACTTGCAGCTCTCTAACACAGTTCACTTCTATCTCTGACCTCCACAGAGAGCAGCTCTGAACTTAGTTCTTTTTTTTACTTCAGAGGGGTCCTCATCAATACTGACTTGCAATACTTTGAAATCAAAGGATGGGGATAAAGCATTCCTGTCAGTATTGGTCATTCCATTACAAATTCTTCACGGCTTAAAGATATCTTGCTTAGAAATAGAATGTGTCATTCACTTTACATGTCATTTGATTTCAACCTCTTTGTGTAACATTCATGCATTCTCCTGATCACTGAAGTCCTAATACTTCCCTGTATACATCTAAAGAGATCATTCTTTCCTTTTTGGACAAAGGAAATCAGACTTGTGGCAATATCAGTTAGAATAGTCAGCTTGCATAATGGAACATTTACTTAAAGCCTGACTTGCATATTAGTGAGTATGTAAATAAAAATCTGTCTTAAGCAAACAATTTTGTGGTCGGCAGGAAAAATATTGTCTTCCTGTCTGTCAGGTCAATGGATTCCCACAGTGCTACTATTTTACAACCTATAAGACCTAAATTTCTCACTAGTTAGGATTGTGGATGGGTTATATTTTACTCATCTTACATCATCAACTCAACATTTTTTAATTCTTTAGCATCAGGTCTGTGCTGTTTCCCTCTATAGTCAACGGAAATGGGTAGATTATCCAAAGTCAATACTTATCCTAGGATGGAATGAATCACCTTTAATACTTTTACACTGTAGGCAGAGTCACAATGGCCTAATTTAGACCAGGTGCTGTTGCTGACAAAAGTTATGAGAGATTCTACCTCTACTGCCATGTTCTCTGTTAACCAGTGTGTGTCTAGTTTTGCCTATCACTTTTCTCCAGTTTTGAGCCCATGTGTGCTATTAGAACTTAAAAATAACAACAAGTCATGACAATCCAATTACAAAAACCTTTGGAAAAACATCTGTAGTTTTGAAGTACAAAAAAACATTGCCAGCTTTCTTCCTGTGGGAAGCTGAGGTAAAATCTGTTGGGGGACAGCTGTAGAGAGCCCCACATGCCCTCTCTCACTCCCCCAACAAGTTTATGCAAGGAAAAAAAGCCCCTGTTTCAAAGTAGATGCGATCTGCTTTTACCATGCAGAAATCTTTTAGGCATTTTCCACACATAGCTGCAAAGCTTGTCCCCCTACGTAGATAGATTGTTGAATAGTAATAAGCACATATTTGAAATTCAGGCTCCAGCCTGCAGTGCTAGTGGTTGCTCCCTGATATCAAACATCTTCTCTTGCCTGGTTACCTCATCCCGAAATCAACAATATGCTTTTCTTTTTTTTTTTTTCTTTTTTTTTCTTTTTTTTAAAGCATATATAGAAACACAGAAATAATACTTCCAAGGAAAGATGGTCATGCAGGGGAACTCAATCAGCTTGCATATGTTTGCATTTTAAACTATTAAAAGCAGCTCTGCAACTAAGAACTAAAAAGCTGAATATGCCTGGCTCTTCCTCCCCCAGAAACTGCTGGAGACAAGCTTACAACTGTGACTAAGCTAATATCCAAGCAAAGTGGATGCAAAGATTTGAGAAGAGTCTTGGTCTCACACCGGCTGGACCATAATGCTGGAGTGCCAGAAAGTTCACTCAGTAGCCAGGATCAGTAAAATCAATCCTGTGCTCTTCTCCCACAGTCCATTCCTAACTGAGTGCTTGTGTAACTAGAAAGTAAGCAAGCTCCCAAGGTAGAGTATTGCTTAAAATCCTAATGGAGAGGTGGCATCTTTCCTGTCATTTTATTATGGGTTAACTAAACAGCAGCAGAAGTTCTTCTGGTATTAATGCACTGAATGAGACCTCTCAGGGTTTTAGTTGCCTGCTTGGGCTCACTGGGGACTTTGACCCACTCGTCTGAGCTATCTTTTGGGATATCTACCTTTTTCTTTGGGATTTGTTTTTAATGCATAGATGATACAGCCTTTTCTTGTACAGGACTGTAGGGTCTAAGCCCAGATACCCTGTTCTGAGGATGGTGTGCATAATTGAGCAGGTAAAATTATAGGAAATTGTTTTTCTGAAAACACAAGCAGATAATAGTTTAATATTTTCAAATAATCAGGTTTCTTTGCCAAAGTGGAGTTAGACTTGAGTTAATTTTTGTTTCTCATACCACTTCATTTATACAGCTCGTACCTTTTTTTTTCACTTTATTTCCCCACAGGGCGCACACATAAAACATTTACATTAAAAAAAAAACAAACCTGTTGTTACTTTATTAACATCAAATTCACTTCCACAGAACCTACTTAAAATTCTGCCCAGAATACTGCTTCACAATTCATGGACATCTCAACCATACCTTAAGCAGAGTAAAAATAGTGAAACAGCAATATTTTTTAGATATAATGAAAATATGTAGGTAGTGGTAGTAATTCAAGCTTTCTTGCTAATAATATAGTTCCAAAGCTACTGCCTCTCTTGGAGCCATTACTATTCAAACAACGTTGTGCAGTACTATTCATTTTGAATAACATAAATTTTGAATTGCAATTGTATGAGGAATTATTTCAAACTCAATTCTGTTTGTGCTGCAAACCTGGTATTTTTTTAGGTATGTGGATAAAAATGTGTACATGTATAGAAGAAATGGAGCAATTTTCAAAGGACTAGTGCATTAGCCTCACCACCTGAGAGTCACCTCTCAGATGAACATAGTCTGGAGCCAAAGAACAGAGCGTGCTCTTAAAAAAAATCATTAAATGACCGTTCTGTCCCACCAGTGTCTCTGCATTGGCCTGAAATTTTAGCAAGAGAACTCCAAAATAATTCCTTAAGTTAGTAACAAAAAGCATCTCCTACTTTCCTTAACAAGGGAAAGGAAAGACAAAACGCTTCCAGTCAGCAGCAAAACACCTTTGATTTCCTGTATGTATTATGCTGTAATAAACTTGCTTGAATATTCTTCAAAAATAAAGTACTCAATAAAATTTACTTTCAGTAAATAGCATATTTCTGGTCAGAGTGAAAAAAGTAACAGGTTTGGATAAATATTGCCTCATGCACAATGACAGCCATGCTGCATCCTCAGTAACAGTTAGTATCAGGCAATGCTTTTCCAAGTGTTAAGGATGCCAAAACAGGGCTGTAATGTTATTTTTCATCACAGTTCAAGAGTCTTAGGAAGAACTGCTTTTATTTCTCTACAAATTCCCATTGGAGAAATTCATCTAATGTATTTTCCCCAAATAAAATGCTTGATCTTTCACTTAGTGAATTTTATGGCTGTAGGAACAAGACACAACTTTAACCAGAGTCAGGATGAACACTGCCTCATGCTAGCACTCAGTATATCCTCAGGCAATACAGTGTGAAATCAGAACATATGAACCCAAGTCTAGTTGCATTTGTATTGTCCAGGGACTAACTCCAATTTTCTTGTTATCATTTTCTTTTTGACTAACAATCCACAGCAAACTGCAGGCAGCGATTCAAAGCAACAGCAGGATGGTCATCTTCAGGTGCGTTTTAATGGCTCACACTGAAATTCTGCTGTCAATATATTTTTACCTTCAGACTTTTCTTTTCTTTCTTTTTTTTTTTTTTCCTTGCAGAGATACAAAAGTAATGCTCACTAATAAGCAGACAACCAGATGTCCTCTATTGCTAGGTCTGTACTTCACCTATTTCATTAGCCCGTATGCCAGACCGAGCTGATTATTGAAACAGCAGTATTGAGTAGCAACATGGGGTGGGACACCAGAGCTCCAGGCTGTAACCAAGAGCCACCATGATAACACAGCAGCAGACACACTTTTTACTGTATCCTGTTCCCTTCATCTAATACACAGTTAAGACCCAAAGGGCAGAGTCTGGGACATTTGAATGGAAGAAATTTAAGAGAACAGCATTAAAAAAAAAACCCCAAAAAACAGACGAGAAGTGGTATGTGTTTTTTCCCATGTACCAAAGAAGTCAAACATTGCCAAACTGAAATCTTCAGTGTCCCGTCCCAACTCTTTCCCCCCTCTGGCTTTCTCCCTGGTAGGGTGGTTGTGAGGAGAAGACAATGCCTTGATTCTGTGTGAACAATGCTCAGCAATAACAAAAAGATTCCTGAATTATCAATACTGTTTTCAGCACAAACCCAAAACCCACAGTAGCTACTACAAAGAAAATTACCTATCCCAGTCAACACCAGCACTCTGTCAGATTTTCCCAGTGCCTTCAGGTCTCCTGGCTCCCAGCCTTGTGGGTTTTTTTGCTGTGCCATAATCAATCTTGTTACTCCATATGCAGAAATGATGGCAATTTAAAAGGAGTTTTAAGTCCTTTTCCAGCATTTTCTGTTGGAAACTGAGGCTTCACCCGACCTTACAGGTAACCCCTTTGCATGATTTTGCACGATTTTGCACATCTTCCAGATAGTCCTGTCATAGATAAATTTATGACATTTGTCAGTCTGTATCACCAGGTGATTTTGGTGCTGAATAGCTTTAGCATGTTAAAGTCCTACAGCAAGAATGAGAAATGTCTGAATATTATGAAGGGAGAAAGAAAAGAAGTGAAAGAATCTCTTCAAAAAGACTACCTGCTCCTTTTGGGGAGTCTTAACTACTATATTCTACAGTTCTGTTGTTGAACAGATAAAGATGATGCAGAGGTCACTAGGATTTCTACTTTCAACTTGCCCTTCAAAAGACTGGACTGAAAAAGGTTTTCTCCTATTGTATTCAAATAGGTTGGGATATCAGTCTTGCCAAGCACTTCCTATCAACCCAACTGATAATGCATCACATCATTATCATTCATTAGGGGCAGTGAGTAATAAAAAAGTGAATAAATGCATTCCATCTGCAAATCTAAAAGCCTGTGAAGCCAGAGGTCCTACTGATACATCAGTGCTTGAAGATAAATACTTTGGTTTAAAACGTCTGATTACGGACCTAAGTTACTTCTCTCTGAAAGCAGTGCAAGAAATATACGTAGAAAAGATCAAGAGTGCTGTACTTCCATCATTAAAGTGGAGAATGAAAGTGTCATAAGAGATTTTTCCACCTCTGGCTCTCAATGGAGGTTGGATGGATCTGCAGGAGACAACCGAACTGGTATTAGGAAAACAGTCGTGCAGTAAAACAGGCTCTAAGCCTTTGTCTCTTGTTTAGCCAAGACTCAGAAAGGCTCCTCAGGAAACCATTTTGTCTATTCCTTTGATTCAGTGAAGACTGGCAATGTTACGTCACTCTAGATAAAATTTCCGTCTTCTATTTTGAAAGAATTTCAATGGCAAAACCACCTCTAGCACCACTGCAGTTTGCTCTTACACACAGTATTTCCCATTAGAATGAGTTTACAAGTGCCTGATCTGAGTGTTTTTTTTTTTTTTTTTCCTAATTTAAAACTATACTTACTTGTTGAGTGTAAGAATTTATGTGAAGAGACTTTAGGATGGGGGTGTTGAGAGAAGGCTTTTATTCTTACCAAGAGCTTGTAATGATCTCATCTTTGCTCTGGCCTTGAGATCCTTATTTTTCCTTTCTGTGATTTCCCTGTTCTCCCACAGTATTTTCAGCTTCTTCCTGAACCCAGCATTTTGTCTCCGATAGTTGCCTCACATCTCCTCAGACATCTCCCTCTAAGACCTCTATGTCTTATTGAAAGTATCTGTGTCTAATATCTTATCTACCCATCTGATCTTCTCTGACTTCTCATTTCTAGAAGTCTTTTAACCCACGTACCTGCTCACTTCTTGTAGTACTTTCACTTCCAGAAACTCTTCCTCTGGAGATGAGAAAGGGTTTCTGCTTAAGTGTCCAAACTCAGTGAGTAGGCTTTAGTGGAACTGATCCAGACAGAGTTCTTATCTATGTTTTGTACTGATAATTAATTTACTAGAGATGGATAAGAAAGAAAGCATAGTACCATGTAATTGTGACTGTATGCTGCAAATAATCAATTAATATTCAGATACAGAATCTACCATATAAGGTTTGAAGACAGTTTTTTCTTCGCTCGTATTTTGGTATAGCTAAGGTCCCGTACATAAACTGAATCAACTTGTTCAGCTATTGCATGTGAGTTAAAATAAACTGACCTAAGAAAACAGCATCTGTTCCTTGTCACTCATCTTAGGTAGCTCTTGGAGAAGAACATGACATGGACTCCTTGTGGTCTTGTGACACCAGACAGTGCAAACTCTGTAAAGTCTTGTTCCCTGAGGCAGTCTTTAACAACTCTCTGCTGCTTCTATGAAACTTAAGTCAGTTTGCAAGTGGAATTAGGCTGCAAACCTGGATGCCAATCATTGCTGAGGAGAAAAAATGGGTTAAATTGGGAAGTTAAATCCCTCACAATGAATAATTCACCCTAGACTGGTCTTCTAACCTCTTTCTATCAGTGGTTATTCATGCATACATTGTGTGTATTATTTACACCTCTGTTTTGGACTGTATGATAATCAAATCATGCTTACAAATTATGCTGTAGCATATTACAGTACCTGGCACTTGGTATGGGATCAAGAGTTGACATCAATTTCATTTAAGTTGGGACTTGCACCAAACACTTCATAAGTCTCTATATAAAGTGCTGGGAAGGTGAGTTCTGTTATTGCTATTATTACTATGCTGCTACACTAACACTTTCTATGTGAAACAGAGATCTGGACTCCATGAGCCTAAACATTCTCTATGAAAGGTGACTCTCACAAATTGCTGAAGTTTAAAAGACAAGGGATACTGGAGAACAGATTTCTGTGTCCTGACCAGTGTCACAGTGGCAAGAAGCAAATACAGCTCTCCCTGCTCCCTTCTGTTTTTGCAATCTGGGAAATTATGGCACTTAGGTCATGCTTTGCAGGGACATTGTTCTGTATCACTGCTTCCTGTTGTGGAAGCCTTGCCTGAGCTTTGCAACACTCAAGTCTTGCCTTTGGCTTTACAGGATGCTTTGGAGAATCTGAGGAGTGAAGATAGGCTCCTTCCATGCCCAGGGGTAAAGTGATGGGCTTGACCTTACTGAATAGAGGCCAGATTTAGTTGCCTAATGTTAGCATCTGGTGTCATTTTGCTGCCCTGGGGAATTCTGCCTTATCTCCAGCTGTTAATCCAGAAGGGAAGAGGTCATGAGTCTTCTCTGCCAACCCTGTGTAGATGTCACAGGTACCCTAGAGCAACTAAAAGGACACTGGACACCTCCTCATGGCAACTGAATGTAACCCTTATTAACCATCGATGGCAATGAGAATATGGACACCTTGTACACATTCAAATACTCATCTAAATCCAAACTTTATAGTCCAGCTGAGGTTCAGGCCCCTCTCCACTGGCTACACAGGGAATAAAGGTGCATTTCTTAGGTTGTTTGTGTCATTCTGGTATGATAGACACCCATAATTTGGTTGAACATTACACACAAATTAGTTGTCTATGGTGGTGAGTACATAGCTTGTTTTGTCTCAAAGTGGTTCTCTTCCTAGTCATCAGTGTTAAATAATGGATGGGAGGAAGAAAACAGGAGAAGCTGATCTAAATGTTAAATATATCTTTAATAGCTGACTTTCACAAGTCCTTTATCTCAGATTGTTTCGTCCATTAGCACCTGCAAGTAGTTGATTAAATGAGACAGACGTGCCAGATTCATCAACACTGACAATTTTTTTTTTAATTGTATGTACCTACCAAAAAGAGATTGCTGCCATTTGTTATGAAAACGTTCCTAAATGCACCTCCTAGGAGCAAAAATAACTTTGTTTTTTTTATGCTCAATAGTTTCTCTTGCCCTTGATAGCATGATCGACAAATTAACAGTGATCTCATAATTTATTCCTGCAATGTTCATTTTATTTATAATCCAAAAGCAATTAAATTCTCTTTTATACCACACTGTCCTGGTGACAGATGTGTGGTTACCACTCAGACATTTGATGGCTGACATAAATCATCCTGCGATCAAAGTGTCTGTTGACTTGAGAGTCTGAATTTGCAGCAGATGCCTCCACATACAGAGTGACAAGAAAATTCTTCATGGGAGTCTCATTTCAGTTAAGCACCTTGTTTCACTCTGACTTTGCAATCTGACAGCCCGGTTATTTTATGACAGCCAGGAGTCTTCAAATGTATATTTACAAAACTACCAAATATGTCACTTTGTCACTTATACCAAATAATACCTTTGATAGAAAAGAAGTACATTAAAATTTATAGGGGCACAGGGCTAAAGGAGCAGGAATAGATAGTGAGTTTAACAATTTGACAAATTTATCCCCAAATGTTGGAGGAACGGCAGGATCCTTTTTTTATAATTTTGCTGAGAGCGATATCCACATGTAGTAACTCCCTTTTCTCCCTGTCCCCTCACCACTGTTTCTCACAGTAGCTATAAATTAGAATGCAATGAAAGCCAGGAGTCTTCGATTGCAATTAAAAGAGAGCCAAGTCCTGGGCCAGAGATATACAACTTGATTGTCTATTCCGTTAAACTGTGAGTAAGTCTCTGGTGCATTTTAAGCCATCCCAACTGGTTCAGGAGGTTCAAGAGTTAGTGTAGTCCAAAAAACATTCCCTGAAGTTGTTTTTGCTATGGCTACCCTTTTTTGAAGGGAAGAGGTGGTTTAATATTTCATTTTTTGCCAGATGGTGCCAGCGAGTCTCACTGTTGGCCAGAGAATGAGCTCAAGCACTGTTTAGTTTATTAGCATAAAATAATACAAGGCTATATAAAATAATAGTCTAAATGAGATAGCGTTAGCAGATGAGCTTGTGCAAATTGTCCAAAGCAAGGGTTTGTCTTTGGCCATTTGCTGCAGTGTAAGACAAAGATCACTTGCCAGGGACCATTTTCAGCCAACAACAGGGACAAGACCATGATCCCTTCAGAGACTGCAGTTCAGGACTATCTCAGCAGCTCTTATGACCTCAAATAATCCTATGTGCCTCCACGATGTGTCCCAGTACACATGCAACATCCATACCTTTTTATTCTGTACTGCAGGGCTCAGTGATACAGGTTCATTTTGTTTTGAATACTTTGGACAGAAAAAGAGAAAACTATTAACTATGTCACAGAGATATTACAGGGAGTCCAGAAGAGATTCAGGTCCAAGTGCTGTGAAATGTAGAGGGATATTAATTGACGTCATTTGGCTTCAGAGTCAAACAGTGAGCCCAGACTCTTTTTTTATTTGGCGATATGTGTAAAGCTGCAGAGAGAAGATCCCTGCTGCAGTAAGCCTGCACCCCCATACAGATTGAGTTAGCAATGGAATAACAGGCAGTGGAAAGGAAGAATTGACATTACAATTTCCTATTAATGATGGTAAGAGAGGACTGAGACAGAGATAGGAATTCCCCAAACCTATTTTTCTAATAAATAAGTAAGAGTTAATTGGTTATTAAATTTCTGATCAACCCATATGGGATGTACCTTCTGAGTTAGACCATGTTATGGAAGGAAGTGTGATAGATGAAGGATCACCAGACTGACACATTGCCTGGTATCAAACAGGTAATCAGCTGGATCTAATTTGTAGCTGGAGAGATGCTGTGTGTGAGTAAAAGGCAGCACCACTCATAGCAGGAACCTGAAATTCAAATTCAGTATTGATCTCGCTGAAGCTTGGTGTTTGGAGGATCTGGCCGGTTTCTACTCTGGGAGTTGTGTCTTCTAGTTGTGGTTTAGTTTATGTGCTCCCTGAGGCCACAAACTAAATTGCTTAAGCTTACTCTGCTGTGTGTCCTCTTAAGATGTCTCATGTTGATGCAGGGAATTAAGTGCTGTGTTCTCCTTTCTTCTCTCCTAGGTAAGTAAATAATGAGTGTTTCTTTGGTTCTCTTTCTTCTTTACTTACAAACTGCCATCAAAGGAGGGGTGGTGTGGCTCTGCAGTAGAAAACCAGCTTGGACCAAATGGGAGTTATTTAAGGGTTTGCATAACTACCTGCATGGGGTATGTGCTTCTTGCAGGACCTAGCCTCACAGCCTGGCCTAGTTCTTGTGATATTTGTAGTCTTTCAGTGCACTCCTTAGAAAATGAAAACCTGGGTATGCTCCTGTGCCCATGAGAAAGTTAATGACATCAGAGTTTTATTTTGTGCTATTTCTGGGAGGGTATTAGATCACAGTTGAGCTTCTGAATTCTCAGTTGAATCAAGATCAAGAACTTATTAAAACTGAGGAATGTTAATGTCATCTTTCTGTAGTACTTATATATGTATAAGGCATGTCACCATTCATTGCAAGATTTATCCTTTCAATTTCTAGTTCCATTGTGACTATGTCATGCTGTAGAATAGGAACATCACTCCTCTTTTTCCTTTTTATGGATAATTAATTCATAATGGTAAAGAAGAATTTACACAAAGCGGAAAAGCATAGCTTTAAAGAAAGAATCATTCTGTCTGGTGGAATGGGTTAAAATATGTTTTTTTCTTGTACCTGTGGGAATAGACCATAGAAAAAAGTAAATGTTTTAATGAGAGATTTTCAACATAGCCATTAGCTACTGCATTGAGTCTCAAGGGCTTTTGGTTTATTTGTTGAGATTCTTTCTACATTCTTAATAAAAAAAGAGATCACCAGAAAAAGAACATTTTTCCCTTTTTAAAAAATGGTTAACAAGTGTTAGAGGAAACACTAAAGAAAGTACTATGTCTGTAAAATAATTTCACACTATTGAAATAGAATCATTTATGGGGTTAGAGGCAGGGTGAAATGTTTGAAAGATCCACACTTCATTGTCCTAATATATGAATGCATGTCACTGCAGTGCTGGCTCCATTAACACTTCCCACTTACTATAACCTTGATGAAAGAGTGTTAAAATTATGAAAATGGTTTCCTTTTGAATTGAGAAGAAGCAGCATTGAAATTAACATTTTTTTCTGTTGATTATAGTAATATTATCTAGTACTTGAGGGATAGAGTACAAGTGTTTGTAGGCTGGAGCCTATTTCTTTAGGTAGTTGCTTTTATTTTGCTACCACTCTATAGATGCTTTTAAGTAGTACAGACATACATCCAAATCAAAGCTTGTTAAAACTCTTGGAATGCCACAATTATTTCCCTGAAAAACTTATTTCCTAGGGGGTTTCCATGACCCCTTCTTACTTCTGTGACAGCAGAACTAATGTAACAGCAAACCCTCTCGCCACTTCTGCTCTGCAATGATGTGCAACAATTGAATGTATGAAGAAAATAAAAATCTAAAAAAAAACCATTAGATTAAATATGAGGAAGAAATAATTTATGGTGGGAGTGGTGAGACAATGAAACAGGTTGCCCAGAGAAGCTGAGGGTACCCCATTCCTGGAAGTGCTCAAGGCCAGGATGGTTGGGGCTCTTAGCAACCTGATCTAGTGGAAGGTGTACTTGCCCATGGCAGAGGTCTTGGAATTAGATGATCTCTAAGGGTCTATTCCAAAAACATTCTATGATTCTATCAAAACACAACCCTACATAATCTAAAGGCATAAGGGAGAGGTGTGGAGATGGGCAATTTGTGCCAAGATATAATACTGGGACATTATTCCATACTGGGGATGAGGGTGACACGCACTGGACACAGAACTTGAATAACTGACTTCCTACTCATGCTTGTTCATACCCAGAATCAATGCTGTGTAACAGACATTTAGGTACTTTACCTACTTGCTGAGCTGCAACCAAGGAGGACAAACAGGAGAGAAAATTTAGAATTCCCTCCTCTACAAACCGGACGTTGAAGACCCTCTATGACAAAAGAGATTGGAAGAAATGTTGTTTGAAGGCTGATGTATAAAATGACACTACCTCTAGCTTGGGAGTCTGATACTTTGGCTTTACTGTAACAGTACAAGAACTGGTGCAGTTCTTTTGCTTAATCTTAAGCAATGGTTATGATCAGAAGTCAGTACATGATGGCCTTTTGCTTGCCCTCAAAGCAGTAGTCTTTGGGCCTTTCTGCTGTGTCTTTTTTCCCCCACTGGCTTTCTGAGCAATCACTGGCAGGTCCCCCACTCTGCCAGTTATTGTTCAGCCTCAGCTCAATACCTATAAAAAAATGCTGCATCAGCACCTCAGTACTTCTCTCCTTTCTATGACTTCCACACAAAGGGTGGGGACTCACTTCATTCTTTGATCTCCTATCCAGCTGTGTCTTGCAGGAGGGACAGTAGAGTGGAGTATGTGCAGGGCTGCCGCGTGGAAAGGGGTGAGTATATATCTAATAGCAGCTGGTGCTTCACAGGAACAATGGTTACTTGCTTTCCACAACTAGAAATTGTGCTGTCTTGCACTTTGGTGAAGTGGAGGGCTTTGGTTTTAGGAGTGGCACACTGCTACAGGAATGGACAAGGTGATTTTATACCTTCTTTTGTAGAGTTGGTTAAAATGGTGTCCATCTGAACTCATTTTCAATAAATCATGTTATATTCTACGAAGAAAATTGTGTTTCAAAACAAAGCATGAGCAGCTCATGTTTTCATTCCTCTGCCCTCTTTCAGTTTAAAGCTGTTCCATCTTGCCCTATCACTATATGCCCCTGTCAAAAGTCCCTTTCCAGCTACCTCATAAGCCCGCTTCTAGGTGCTGGAAGGTCTCCCTGAAGCCTTCTGAGGTCTCAGAGCACATCAGGTCCTCAGCCTGCCCCTTATCACTAACCTAAGGAAGCCATTTTTCACTTGAGTAAGTTTCTTACAGACTGGAATGTGTATCAAGTTAGTTCTCCTTTGCAAAAACATTTGGCATTAGTAAATAGAGTTTTGTAAATCTGCTTAACTTTCTTTTTCTCTTGCTGAGGCAAAACCAGCGTCAGAAAAAGATGTTCTGTTGGTATTTGTTCATTCAGTGCTGCTGGATATAGTCTGGGTGACTATCTGATGTTCAGGAACCAAGTTCAAGGCACATGTTATTCCAATAGAAGAAAATGAATTCCTATAAAGCTGTTGAAGTGGATGGTTCAGAGATAGATAGATATAGCTTCTGTATCACTATATCAGTCTGTTAATGTATTGTTTAATTCATCTCTGTCCTCAACTGATTTATCTAGAGATAAGGCAGTGAAAATTAACTTCCCATTATACTGCATTTGAACTCATTTACAGCTTTCAGATTTGTTTAGTGACCTCCAGATCAAGGACTTCATATAAACTTTTGAAAGGAACAAATAAAGCAGTCACAGCCGAACCTTTGAAATGCCTGTGTCAAAAGTAACGTGGGGTAGTATTTAGAACAGGGGGCTACAAATCATCTGCCACTCATTTCACATGAACCAGAGCATCATTATCCCATTCTTCCTTATCTTTATTAATATACAATGCTAATGATAGCTGCATACTTGGAAATAGTGAATAAATACACTTTGCCTAAAATTCTGTCATCTTTTGGTGATTTAGAAACTGGTGTTAGTCTTGTAGCCTCAAAATGTTTAGTATTCAGCTTTGATTCAGACAAGTACTTGAAAAATAGTAGCTGTATTAAAACAATGTAAAGCATTAGTATTTGCAAAATTGCAATTCTATGTTTTATTAAGTACTTCAGAATGTGTCCTGGCTGTCTTGGTATTCTCGACAAAATGCAGAGATTTACAAAAAGGGAAGATGATCTTCATAGAAGCTATCCTCTCAGAGAGTGATGGTACCTTTCAGGTAAGATCTTTGAACCCCGCAGTAATAGACCTGGTATGAATGGAAATCCATGGGCAGTTCTTTCTCATGGTTTGAATCAGGCCCTCACTCCTGACAGGGCAGAAAAGAGTTAAAACAGAGGAATTCAATTTAACTGAAAAGTAGAAGACTCTGTACAATCCATGGGAAAGCGTTTGGGTAACATATCTCTTAGCAATTATTTTCTCCTTCTCATTTAATTTGCCACAAACAAATAAACCATGAATTTTTTGTTTCATTAGTGTACATGTGCAAACTTAGAAAGCAAAATTTGCCTTATTTGAGACTAACCAGAGGTACAGAATTTAGTCATTGATTCCAGACCTTTTCTGAATAAAAAGAAAAGAATTGTATCCTGAGTCAGAGGATATGGGATATCTCATTTATCCCAGAACAATAACATTTGACAAATGTTGCTTCCTTCTATTTTGTAATTGTAATAGCTGTGGACCAAGTCTTTCCTTTCCCAGGAAGTGGGAGAGAGCATCTTAGTGTGCCTCTTCATGCGAGCAATGCCACACAAGCTTTAGAGCTGCACATCACACAAGGACAAGAACTGCTAATACTTCAGCATGGGCTGCTTTTACAAGGCAAGGCTCAGGATAAGCACTCCAAAATCATAGAATCATAGAATCAGACAGGTTGGAAAGGACCTCTGAGATCATCAAGTCCAACCCTTGATCCAACACCACCGCGGTTACTAGACTATGGAACTAAGTGCCACGTCCACGAAGCAGAGAACTGTAAATGTGATCCAAAAGGGAGATTCCCTTCCGCTGTTTTTGCACAGAGGAAAACCTAGCTAAGTTCTTGTATATTTAAGTGTAGCACAGGCATTTTGTGTATACTTTTAGTCAACTCTGAAGAAGCCTCTGATGCCTGTACACTAAATGGTGAACAATTGCTAAGTCAAGTAGAAGATCAGATGCTTAGGTATAGGCTTCTAAATATGGTCAATTTATGTAAGACATATTTAAAATTGCATTCATGTTCAATTATAGATTATGTATTTTGCCTATATAGGTAATATGCTTTATACTATATATATATCAGTATATAATTCTGCATATTTCACTGATACCTCAGCTCTTACATGTAACAGTTTTGTGTGTCAATAAAAAGAAACAAAAAAGTGAAAAAGGATGTCTGCTATTCTGCCTAACGCTGCACTGAGGCACATTGAGAGTGTTCTCCCAGGCAGCTACAATATTTCAGTTGTAAATGTAATGTAAGTAATAATGTAATACAAGTTGGTCAGACCAAAGCTGCATCTGACTCAGTATTCTGTCACCAATTTGGCCAGTGGGATATGATTGGGGCAAGTCACGTGACTCGCATAAAATGCCAAGCACATGTAAGACATAGATAAATTATACTCCTTTTGCTGTTTGCTCCCTGCTTCAATCCTTTAGTAGTTTAAGTACTACAGGATTGACTGCCACCAGCTGAAGGGCATCGGATTACTTTCTACAAAGCAATAAGCGCTAAGGAGTCAAATCCTTTTAAACTGTTTCCGTTCCATTTCCAACCCAAATCTGCTCATCTAGAATCATAGAATGGTTTGGGTTGGAAGGGGGTTTGGGTTGGAAGGGACCTTTAAAGGCTATCTAGTCCAGCTCCCCTGCCATAGGTAGGGATGTGTTCAACTAGATCAGATTGGAGAGAACCCCACCCATCCTGACCATATCCTTCATGTTCCCCAAATATCAAAGAGAGATCCCCTAAAAAAATCTGATCTCAGTGACTGGCATTTCATGACCATATAACTGGTGTTTGGGAACTATAGGGTTCAAATTCTGGCTTGCAATGTGCTGTGATAACCTATGTAATTTGCATGTGGGAACAGGAGCCAGCAGTTAATGCAGCATCAGGAATAGACTCTCAAAATCAGCATAGAACACTTAGAAGTCAAAATAAGCAATCTGACAAACAAGCAGTGTGCTGGGTCAGGCAATTTGGTGATGAATGCTGAACAAACAGGAACTGCAAACTGGTTCTGCAGGGAGGTAAGAAAACAGGGAGGGTAACAGGCTTTAGCAGCACTAAGATTTAAATGTTATCCTGGCGGAAACCTTAAGACCATCCAGACAGAAAAAACCCATCCAACTATCATATGACAATTGTTCTTTTCTCACAGAAGTTTATCAAATAGTTCTGGGCAAGGAAACTCACACAATACCAAAATCAACAGATAGCAAGGAGATTGAAAGGTATTTTAAGAAAGCTATAGTATATTAAAGTTCTGCAAGTTTGCTGGAAACATAATTCATAGTACTACCAAGGGGAAAGAACAGTATTAACTTATACATTTTATATAAACCCCTAAGTTTGGAACAAACCCACACCTCTTTTATCAAGTTTAATTTATATTGTAAGATGAAATAAAAATTTTATGTTCTGTGTGGAGTAGAAAAGGTCCTTAGTGAATGATCTTAAATTATCTCCTATTTGAATGAGTTCATTTTACTGAGAGAGTTCTATCAAACCTTTAATTAGGCTTAAATTCTACATCTAAAAAGTTGTCAAATTGACAGTGACCTCCTCAAAACACATTGATCCAAGTCAATGGAACAGAGAATGAAATGTTAAAAATAAAAAGCTTTTTCATTTTAGTCATGGGATTTTAGGTTTAGTGTGAAAGGCTGGGGCAAGCAACAACTACTAAAAAGATGATGTTTTCATTTTTTCTCTCTCTCAAAGAAGTTTCTAATGATAGAGGTTCAATTAGTTAATCTTTGCACAGCACTTCAATAAATGTAAAGTGCTCTTCTGGACTTGATCCGATTCTCAACAAATTTGTCAGGGGACTTTGCCTTGACTTCTGTGACAGATGAGCTACATTGCTAGACTCAAGCTCCCTGAACTGCTAAAGAAGAGATTTTGATAACCTCAGAGCTGTGAAGCAGAGTTTCAAGCACACTGAAGTCTTAATTTCTCATTTGCTCCATGATCAACCCTCAGTCTTTCAGAAACAGGACTCTTCAGTTTAAAATCTCCCTTTCCTGTCAAAATTGCCTTTCTTATTTCTTGATGTATGTCTTTGGATGAGTTAGACTCGATGATCCTTGGGGGACCCATCTGCCTCAGGACATTCTATGAATCTATTGTGATATTTGTATGCACCTGCATTAAAATATCCCTAAGCAAAAGCTCTGAAGCAGTCATCATTTACACATCCTTTTCAGTGCAATTTAACATGCTGTGCCTCCTGCTGGTGTTATAAGTAGTGGTTTTATAGTTTCTCTTAAAATGTGATGAAGATATATATAAACCCCCTTATCCTGATTTCTGCAGAACCCCATTAAGGTGATTCCTTGATGAAAACTGCTTTTTGAGGTCTGCCAGACAAGACAATTTGTAGCTGACTTAGGTGAGGCTTTTCTACACTACTGTACAAATAAATTATGGTTGAGGTGAACATCCAATATATTCTGATCAATACAGTTCCATTTCTTAGTCGCACTGAGAATTTATCAAGGACAACATGCAAGCTTATTTGAAATGTTATTTTTTTTTCTATAAAACTTTGTAGACATAACTTAGATTTCTGTTATTATTTTTTTTAGCTAATTCCATTTTTGCTTTTTTTCCTTTTCAAATTCCCACAGAAATTTTACAAACCACACTTTCCGTCTGATCCCAGTCATCTTGTTTGCTCTGTTTCAGTGTTTCAGAAGATCAATACCCACAATTCCAAGGTGTATTCTGCTTTTCTTTCGGTTTTTCTTGTTTGGTTGTTGTTTAAGTATATTACAACAGTTTTCTAAAAAAGTATATGTAGAGCACGGTGACATTAATTTTGTGCTTGATCTGCACTTCAGGCTTGCAAACTGTATTTATGATTATGAAATTAAAATTTCTTAGAAGAGAAAAGCTTAAACTTCATTCTTCTGGTTCAAAATTTGGGGAGAAAAAAATCAGTATCATGAGAATATCACCGATGAAGAGGATTCAGATCAAGATACTGATCAAAAATGTACTCAATTAAAATAAGAGAATTAGATTTTAGTATTTCTCATGTCAGTGCTCTGGTCTGTGGAAAATACTGTTCCAGACTCCTTAATTCATCATTAACTTGTCTCTTGAGAGTCAGTGCTGTTTCTAAATCAAATCTTTTTGGTAGATAGGAGTCAAATGGCATCATCCCCAAATAGCTCAAAACATGTACCAAATAATTATTGTGTAGCACTTTAATATGGATTTGATTTGCACTTTTTAAGGGGTTAGAGAGTTCACTACTCATTCCAGTTACTAGTGGAGTTTTTTGTCTTCCTCTGAAAGGACAGACTTGGGGATTCTTTCTTGAAGAGAGGTTAAGGATCTTAACCAGTGGCTAGACACTTGGCTGAGGGGTTTGTGCCATACCTCAGAGACAGAACAAGAAGACAGAGAAACTTAGTCCATTGCTGAAATGTTAAATGAGACAATTCAAGTGAAAACATTTCTCTTACACTTTAGCTGCCAGAAGACATCCTAAAATGAGACTCAATTTTAAATTTTCTACTTTTATCAAAGTAAAAAAAAATGATGGAAAGATAGTATTTTTTCATTATTTTTCAATTTGGAAAAGAAATAGGAGGTACTACAAAATCATACTATGTCTTATGGATATTTCAAGGTGTTTGGGTGCTTGTGAAAAATAAAATTATTATTTTTATCTTCATCCATCTTCAGGTATTGCAGTTACTTCCAAATGAAATAAATAAAATACATGAATTTAAGACATGAAAGATATTATGAATTAAATCATATATATTTACAACAAGCAAAATTATAAAATGACAGAATTTATTGTTAAAATTTTTTATTTGCTCTTTTAAGATAAATGTGCAGGCAGTGTGAAATAAGCTATCAGGTTTAAGGAAACATAAAGAAGTGCATTATCAGACAGTGCTTTATTAAATGCTGCAGCTCATTGCAACAGACAATGTAACAGCCAAAAATAATTAGAGATATAAAGAGGAGTTAGGCAAACTGGAAGAAAAATGGATTCTGGTGCCAATACAATAACCTAGGTACCTTCTTTCCTCAAACCTGAGGTTTTAATGGAGTGATATCGAAGTGACAGTCTTAACTTTTCCCTTCTTTCCCTTTCCCTTTCCCTTTCCTTTTCCCTTTCCCTTTCCCTTTCCCTTTCCCTTTCCCTTTCCCTTTCCCTTTCCCTTTTCCCCCTCTCTTTTGCATTCCCTTTTCCCGTCTTCAGTTTCTATGAGTTACAGCTGACTGAATTGCATGTCCTTGTCTTGAGTGCCAGTATTTTCTACAAGAAGCGGGAATTTTCAGGAGTTCTGTCACCTGAAAGAGCTTTCTTGAGCAGCCATCAGTTACCTTCATCTTGTCACGGGTAATGGAATAAGGTAGATAAGTAGAGAATAATATTTTCAAGAACCTTTTGTAATTCCAAGTGCTAAAGGCTCTCACAAGGTTGGAAAAAACCTATGTGCGTAAGGAAGTTTAGTGCTTCAATTTTTTCTCCATCAAGATTCTCATCTAGAATACCTGATGGTGAATGTGACTGCACTTTAAATTTCCAGTTATTTTAAGAAACTACATAGAATAGCTGTTAATATTTTTGTTTCATTGTTTACTTATTAATCTGAAGTGACATAATTACAAATCCTTGAAAAGGCAGTTGGGAATTACTAACATTTAAATTGGAATTTCAGGTCCTTCCTGATGACTTGACAGTAAGGACTAGCTTTAGTCTTTTAGCCATTGTTTGAAGTTTTTTTAATTCTTTGTCTATAAATATGTATTCTAATTTAAAATTCCTATCGCAAAATTTAGATCTGTAAGACTGTTTGGGGTGCTTAGATGTTGGTCTTTATTTCCAGTGCCAGAGGCATCATCTCACCAAAAAGGGAGTTGTTGCTATCCTGTGACTAGCCCTTTCCACTACCCAGTGCACAATAGACAGAGACTGAAAGTATTTCAGTTTTGTCACTGATTAATTGGGCAGACTGAATGGTACAGTGGGTGAAGGACCTTAGAAATCCAGAGCTTTTATATCTCTTTCCATCTCTCCAGCTTGACTACACAGAGCTGGTAGAGAACAGCCATTGGTAAATATCTGAATGGAGACAGTCTTTCTCCTCTCTCCCTCCGTGATGTTATTTCTTCCTCTTTTTCTTTTGTTCTGATGCAGCTTCAGAGAAACTGGACCAGTGATGATGAGTTGACAGTAACCTTTCACAGCAGATGATCAGGGGAAAACAAAACATTTTCAAGGCTCAGGGTGAACTAAAGGAGCAATTGGGATGAATTCACGCACCAAAAATATTAAAGAGGTTAAGTTTCTGTACAGATAGCATTCACTATAGGTGTTTGTGATAGGCACAATTCTCATGTCACTTGGACTGGTTTATGAATATCAAGTTAATAATGTGTTATCTTGAGAGCAGTACCCTGCTGAGGTAAGCAAATGTAACATGCAGCATTTACATTTGCAGTTCTGACATTCACATTAAAATATTTGTAGTACACTGTGGAAATGTGGATGTGCTTACTGTGCAGATTTCCATAAAATTATTTCCATGCTCAGTTGGAATACTGTGTAAATTGATTGAAGGCATCAGGTGACACCAAAAATTACGTTAACATTTTCTTTCTCAAAATGCAATGAAAAGATTTCGATATTGCATTTGGAGGTTACTTTCTCTTTGGGGCACGAAGTAACATGGAATGGTTTTAAGTTCTTTTGTTTTCAAATGTCCTTCAACTTGTTAATTTCCAGGCCCCACCACTGCTCTTTGTGATTCATTGCAGCAGCGAATAAAGAATGTCACCAAAATAGTGAGATCGCCTGAGCTATTTCAGAAATTAATGGACTGACTGTGATATACTGGAGCCTCTTTCATGCATCTATAATTGGAGTGCCAATTTATTTCCAATCATTTCAAGCACTGTAATTATAGTGCATCATTGTTGCCTGCTTAACATTCATATGGGATGCTGGCACAATAATGCTGGCAGGAGGCCACATATTTTACAACTGAAATGAATGGTAAAAATGAGAGGTAATATACAAATCAACAGAACTTTAAATTTTGTTTAGAGGTTTTGTTCTGGCTAACATGTAATGCGGTCATGGTAGAATGATGTGGACCAAACTCATCTTCATATAATTTCAATAAAAATATTTTCTGAATGGACTATGAATCAACCAGGTAGAAAGAAAGGATAAATCTAATGTTTTAAATAAAAATTCTGAAGTCTGTAATATCCAAACAATTATTCACATTTCAGCTGGAGAAAGAAGTCAAATGATTTGCCAGGAAAAAGAAAATAGAGCAAGATTGTTTCCTTTGTTTATAGCAGTAAAATAAGGAATCATGGGGATTGGAAGTGACCTCTCCAAGTCTAGAGTAGATTTTTCAGGGCTATGTTTAGTCAGGTCCATGGTCTTGAAAACCTCAAAATAGGATCAGACAGATCAGGTTTTTCAAGGCTATGTCTAGTCTCCACACATGAACACTCCAAAACAATGTATTCCATGCTATGACAACCTACAGAGTAAAAGTTTTCTTGTGTTTAAAAAGGATTTTCTGCATTTCAATTTGAGTCCATTGCCTTTTTTCGATTTATTGGACACAGCTGAGAGGAGTCCAGCTCCACCTTTACACCCTCATAATGAACAGTGAAAAGATTCACAATGGCACATATCTGAACAATTAAGTGGATCCACTCAAAAGCTTCTACCCATGTCATCCATGCTACAGATTACCCCCAGAGTTTCCTAGCTCCAATGCAGAGCAAAGCTAATAGTTGCCAGCTGGAGAAATCCTGGTGTGGAAAAGAACTTAATTCACTTTGGAACCTGTACCCCACATACAATACTGATGCAAGACAGAGGCCAAACCTATTTTCTGGTCACTCAGAACAAGGTGTAGCCAAAAGCAATTAAGCCCCTGGTCACTAGGCACTTCCCTAATCTGGTCTGATCTTTTTTCCAAGGTTTAGGAATAAGAGATAAAGCATCTATGAAAAAAAAAACACAGTAAAAGTCCTCTTGCTCAAGACTGCAGCATGAAATTACTGAGAGAGGAAATGATGGAGTTAGGATGCAGATTAGAATTCAGTTTCTGTGTCAAGGCAGGGAAGGAATTCCCTATCTGAGAGCATTGTAAAGTCTGAGAAAATGCCACCATTATCCAGAAAGGTCACCAAAAGAAGCCAATTAGAACTCTAGAAGGAATAAATCTTTAATAATGCCCTCCTTGGAAAGGTCAAATAGAACTCTGGATTGGTCTCTTACTCCCCACAAGGTATCTGCAACATTTTACTTGGTGTAAGTTATTATAAACCTGCAAAAGTTACAGAGAACTTGCTCTTTGTGTCAGTTAAGGACTAACACCATTTTGCCAAACACAGGCAAACCTTGGCTGCATCAAAATTGAAATAATTGTTTTTTTAAAGTAACTGGATCTTCTTCCACACGTACTACTGTGTAACAAAAGAGAAGTCCTGCAGCATAAAAATGCTGTGCCAAAAAGGATCAAATTTAATTTATGAAATAATTTTTGTGTGCCCTTATGTGCTGGGTGATATAAGGTGTAAAATGCTCAAGTTTTCTAAATGAAACTATTTCTCACCATACACGTGACATTGGAAACAACTTTAAAAACCACAGGATAGTTTTAATGCTTCCCTTAAAATATTTGAATGTGCAGTGAGAGCATTCTGTTGTGCCCAAAGCCAGAATATTCTCTTTTAATCCTGTGGGGAAGCAATTGGAGGGAATGAGGAAAATAGAGACATGGGTGATTCCCTCAGGGACAGAGAACAACCACTTCAGAAGGCTTTTGGTTGATGAAGACAGGGAGAATGCCTGTGTAAAACATAAAGCTGGAGAGTGCTAGGAAGAGATGGTGATGAGGAGATGATGAGCAACATGAGATGAGTAAGAGAGATGATTTGAAAATCGTTATAATGATGATATAATAAAAAAATCTACGTTCAAATAAATATTGGGACAGAAGTTCATAAAATACAGATGAAGAAAAGAAACAAAGATGGCCATTTTCAAGAAATAAAGACCCATTTAGTAGGCACTTAAAATTAACTAACCAGACCAAATCCAAATACAGATGTTTCTGCACGAATTCCAGAAATAAAAAAAATAAAAAAAGATTCACCAGATAGTATTTTATTAAAATAAAATATTAATCTCCTTGATTCATATGGTAGTTATTGAGACACCAAATTTGCAAGATGCAAATAATATAAGAATGACAGAAAAAGTTGTACTGGTGAAAGAACACCACTGTTTATAAAAGAAAACCAGATTTTGAGAAGAATATTATAAAACTGGTAGATGGAGGCTGCAAACAATAATTTTGCTCTAGTGAGAGGTAGATGCTTAGCATGCTCAAGTGGGATGGTAGGAAGATATGTACTTGGAAACAGATTAAGACTTATACCTGAAGACTAGTAAGGAAGGATGCCCAAGTGGGATGGTAGGAAGATATGTACTTGAAAACAGATTAAGACTTATGCCTGAAGACTAATAAGGAAGGAAACCATGAGCTCAGAGGTAGTTGATGACTCCTGGTCAAAGACTGGAAAGTTTTCAAGATTAGGACAAACCCATTTATTTGAATAACAGCTACTCTGCTGGGGTCTTTACAGACTACATCAGTGGTAGTCATGAGGGCATGAGAGAGGGTTCAAGGTCACAGTGCAAGTAGCTGGCAGAGAGGGCAGAGCAGCCAGCAGGGTGAAGTCCCATTTGTCAGTAATCAGATTTAAGAAAATAAGCTGTATACTTGAAAATGTCTCATCATGTGGGCAACTGATGGATCCCAGGGAGCAGGCTGCTACTATATTTTTAGCTGGTGATGCCAGGTTACATGTATAAGTACCTATATATATATACAGTGAATTAGTACCTGAGAACGGGGTAATCAGCCATAATATAAATTAAATGACTGTGTGGTGAAGCTCAGAAAAGAATATTCACTAATCAAGCATATAATTACTGAACTTTCATGCTTATTACATGGTCATTACATTACAATGGTAGTATAACAACAAAGAGGGAAGCATTTTATCAAGAGCTATCTGAAATATGCAAAGGGACTTGTTTAAAAAATGATGAAACAGATAAAATCCTTACACAACAGCAGTTTTGTCTGTTTTGCCAGCTGCTTATCGACAATTTTACTCACATGCTGACCTGGAGAATTAAAGAATGGCTAGTGTGGTAAGAAAGCAAAGAGAAAGTCTCCTTTGTGGATTTGTTGAGAAAATGAGTCTTTCTCAAAAACATTCTTGAGTTTCTTCTAATGCAGCTATAAAAAAATTGAAACCATTGTTTAACCAGGAAAAAGCGTCGGCAATCAGAGGTAGCCATTTTCCAGGGAGGTTAGCAGCTCTACTGAAACGTGCTACAATGGCAGCATATAGACTAATAGAAATATATAAATTAATACCAGCATATAAACTCAGCCATATCATATACTTGGGACTAGGATGCACTGTTATGCTGCCTAGACATTCATAAATAACACAACATTTCTTCTCCTGCCTCCAGCCTTGAGTTTGAGTAAGAATCATGATTACGTAACATATGGATTCCTACTATTTCTTAATGGCTTTGAAGACTGCAATATTTGCATTTTCTTTATTCCCTTCCCTCCAGCCCCACTCCCCAAAATCACAAGACCTAGAAAAATCCATTATCAACACTGAAATTGAGTACGCTCATGTGATCAGAGGTTCCTAAAGGTTGGGACTTTAGAGAAAAAAATCCAAATACCCTAAGAGCTATTACACTGAAATGTGTTCACTGAAACAGAATAGACAGAAAAGTCCTATGAAGCCAACATATCCAAGTAACACTGGAGCAGTCTTGCAATGTTTGATCTCAAGAATAGCACCCTCTAAATAACTCACACCTACACACCATGTCACAGCTAGTGTATTTCCTGATTAACTGTGTATTCACACAGGCTATTTTCTTCTTAAACAGAGATTCTTTGACAGTGAAAAGGAATCAGATAAGGAAACTCCTAATTAATTAAAGTGCAGTCCCAGGGCCCTGCTATGTAAACAGCTGTCTTCTGGTCATAGGATCTGAGTATTTCTTATATCTAAAATGTACTACAACAGGATAATTTATGTTTATCCCAAATACCTGGACTCTCTGGCTAGCCATCTACTAGAACATTAAATATCCTAAGGATTGCTTTCTGGTGATAAGGACTACTGGCATGGAGATATTGTTAAAACCTCTCAGCCTCTGTTACAAGATGCCTGCTTCCAAACTGCCTATTGAGAGTGATCCCTGGTGTGTGATAACTCCTGAACACTTCCCAGAAATTGCTCAGGTGGGCACTAACCAGGCAGAGGCCAAAAGCATGGCAGGGATTGCTATAACAGATTGCCTACAGAGCTAATTGAGTCGCAGGCCCTGAGGATACTTTCTGGTGCTGTTTATCAGTTTAAATGTAGCATAAATGTAATTTATCAGTATAAATGTAACCTCAGTGTTTTGGACAAGTAGTCTGGGTTTTATTGTTTACTTTTTTCTTGTGAAGTCACGGTCTGCTAGAAAACATGGCACTGGACAAACTAGAATTGAAAACAAATGAGGATGCTAAAAAGAAAATAAATTCAACTTTCTAAGAAGTTTGGAAAAAATAAAAAAAATTATCACATTTTGATTCAAAACCTGATATCTAGGTTCTTTTCTTTAACAAAATGAATACAATAGTCCCTTGAATTCTGCTCATTTATGCAGAGCCCATTAAAAATAAAGGAGAACAACAGTCTTAGCCTATCCTATCTTAAAAGATAGAACACAATTTTAAAATATAACATGTGCATATAACATTTACCATGCAGTCCATTCTGGACTTAATGCTGGGACATCCAAAGAGTATGACCCGAGCAATCTGAGCTTTATATAACTCCCTATGACCCTCAGTTCAAGATTGCTTGGAGTTCATTGTGTCACTACTTGAAACTGGGAAAGGTGTTTTCTATTCCTCAGGAATGATGCACTAATATCTCTATACATTTATATACAACTGAATGACCACTATCCTAAAGTATCTCAGTGCTTTCAGAGTGGATGCACTCAATATTTTAATAACTAGAGTAAATACATAGACTGCCTTTTTTTTAAAAAAAACTCTAAATGATTAAAATTGAGGTCTACGAAGACTTGTTGGTACATAACTGCCAAAGGAGTTAGACACTTAGAGACTATTTTTTTCTACTGGAAATGAAGAGCTAAAATACCAGGTGTAAATCTCTTTCTGAATGTCTGAGAATCATCAGCTGACAATCAAACTGACAAACTCAAGATGATGTGTATAGCAGCACTGGGGTGAAACAGCTCAAAAGGAGAACTGTTATTTAGGTGGTGGTAGAGGTTTTTTTCACTACCCATATATCTGAAGACACAACATAGATGTCTTGCCTTGAAATCTCATTTTTAATGGAATTTTACATTATAGTGCTCCCTTGTGGCATAATGTTTAGCATAGGAAGCAACTTAATGGACTAGTTCTCAAGCTAGATACATTTTAAATATAAAGCCTTGTTACCTTAAGGAGAAAGACACCTAACTTACTGAATATCCCCATTTTTCAGGTACAAAATCAGCGTTTTGAATGCTACAGTCTCAGTTTCCATAAGACTGTGCAAATTCCAACTTTCAGTGGCTTGTTCCCTAGAAAACTGAATTGTCGAATATGGTTTTCAGCCCAGCAGCACGTGAGAAGCATAGAAAGGCAGAAAAAAGTAATTTAATTTACTGTGACTTATCTAATCTGCTTTAATGTTAACATGATCATTTATTTTATGTTCTTTCCAAGCCTGTTACATTTTCTATAACTTAAGTCAAAGATGTATTTCTTAATACTTCAGCAGTGCTTCTGTTACTGCTGCTTCGGGGAAGTTAAAAAGATTTTGATGCTTCTTGGAGTATTTTTGGAATATTTATCAATTCTTCTGGTTGATCAGCACTGGTTTGTGTAGGAATAGAATTGGGCCAACAGTTGAGGTCACAATTTCGCAAATATTTAGGTACTGAAAGAGACAAGTAAGCCTGCAGTAAAATTTACACATGCATCAAAATATATTAGGGTTCAGACTCACAAACATACAAATCAGCTGATGAGGAGTGTGACAATCCCAAAACAGAATGTTTATCAGGGAATGCCTGAGGTAGGTGATAGGAATGGCTGAAGGAGGAGGAGGAGGAATCTGAAATACAACCTGTGGGCCAAGTTTCATGTTACATTCTTCTCTAGATGGGTTAAGATACTTCTGAGGTCTGAGAAGTAAGTTTGGTCCCTTATGTTGCATGCCCTTTTTGCTACTTCTAATTCTAATATCTACCAGTTGAAGTCAAGGAATAACTTTGGTATTGATAGGGCCACCTGCTACAAAAGGCAATATCTATTTCTTAGTACTGTACAAAAACTGTCTCAGCCAAGGGAATTTAATTTTTATGGTTGGAAAAGACCTCTGAGGTCATCAAGTCTGGCTGAGCACCACCACATTTACCACCAAGCCATCTCCGTAAGTGCCATATCCGGACGTTTTTAAACATTACTAGGGCAATGATACCCCCAATCTCATCTGTATCCTCTATTAATCCAAGCTTGCTTCCCTCCATTTTGTCCCTCCGGTACAACAAGGTAGATAATTCAGCCCATTGATGTCCACTGGAGCAGACTGTTAACTGGTTCTAGCTACACTAAGATTTGGCATGGCTATGGTATAAATCCATGGGAACCAACGTTTTGGTTCTTGTCTGTGCCAAGTTTGGACTTGGGGTCCCTTGTAGAGAGTTAGGCCCACAGCCTGTCCTGACTGGGAATCCATCTCTTACTAGCTATTTTCATTGATAGTTGCTAGATTTATTTGTTAATTATTATTTAAATAGTGAGAATTGTTTGGAAATAGCTTGTTTTCCTTTTTATAGCTCATTTAAGTTAAGCTTCTGGAAGCAGTATACAAGAACAGTGATAAACAGACTTTAAATGCATTTTCCTTATATGGTTCCTTTAATGGGCTCATAAATATAGTTTCTGGTTGTTTATTCTTTCATTACTGGGATCTATGGTTTAACAAAAAACATCCAGTGAATCTGAAAATATCTGTATTTCCTTTTATAATGGTTATAGAAAACTTCAGATTAACTCCAAGTTTGAGCTCATAATGCCACATGATGTCATGAGCTTGGTAGTGAAAATGGAGAAGAGATAATGTCCTCTCCTTCCTTTGCTGTGAAGGAACCAGTCTGGAAGAGGGAAGCAGAACAAATCATGGAGAGGTTTGTTGGCCTCCCTGAGACCCAGACAGTGGGTAAGATCTGATGCTCCATCATATCTATATATCTATATACATTTATATCCATCAGATGTACTGCTATCCATCTTCCTCATTTCTCTGTTCCATAATTTTAAAAAAGATAAATACCTTACCATTAATTTTCATGAATACAGGTATGTATAACTAATAATAATGAGCACGTTTCTGCCATATGACATTTCCTTGTAAGTGGGATGACACCTGCTGCATGCTATTAAATGCCGTGTTAATGAGAGGTGGTACCCATTTCACTTGGAAGGAAAGGTGAATGAGAAAGGAACTTTTTCTAAAACAGACATTAATACATTAAGCCTTGGGGCCACCCTATGCAGCAAAAGCTTCTGAACTCCTTTATACACTTTAAAGCTGAGTTCAAAATTTGCTGTCCTTGAGGGTGAATAGCAAAGATAATAAAATTTGAAGAAAAATGAATAAAAGTTTGTCTGACTGCTTCTTTAATTGCAGCTTTTGGTGTGTGAGCACTTCCTGTCATGGTTATGTATATGTGCCCAGTAGCACAAGGTCTGCTGCCCTTCTGTGCCTGGAAATTCTCTAGCTATGAAAATAAATGTACAACACATTTTAGGATAATCACTGACTTTTTCATTTTTATCTTCCCCTGTTTCCTTTCTGCTTTGTGGTCTCCAGATCTCATTTCTCTGAAGAAGGTCCTTACATAACACATCAAAGCTTTGATATGAACTACTGCCTTGCTTCCCAAGAGCCAGGCGTCTTATTTCTCTTATGGGAATGAAAGCAAAGCTATAGGCTCTCATGTTACATCATAGAATAGAATAATAGAATCATTAAGGTTGGAAAAGAACCTCTCAGTTCATTGAGTTCAACTGTAATGCAGTGCCACCACGTTCCTCACTAAAGCATATCCCCAGCTGTCACATCTACATGCCTTTTGAACGTTTTCAGGGATTGTGACTCCGCCACTTCCCTGGGTAGCCTGGCCCACTATCTGGCCATGCTTTCAGTGAAGAATATTTTCCTAATATCTAATCTAAACCTCCCCTGCTGCAACTTAAGGCCATTTAAGCTGAAGAAGGGTGGATTCAGATTAGATATTAGGAAGAAATTCTTTATTATAAGGTGGTGAGGGAGTGGAACAGGTTGTCCAGAGAGGTTGTGGACTCCCCTTCCCTGGAGGTGTTCAAGGCCAGGCTGGATGGGGCTCTGAGCAAATCGGTCTAGTGGATGGTGCCCCTGCCCAGGGCAGGGGGAGGGAACTAGATGATCTTTAAGGCCCCTTTGAACCCAAACCATTCTATGATTCTATTATGTGATTCCTCATTATTCATTACCAATCATTATTTAGTATCTCCAAAAGGCTCCACCTTTAGGGTGATGGAGGCATCCTCCTGTATCTCTCATAAATAGCGAGATGTCCTCCCATATTTCCTCATGTTCTCTACGCAAGATCGCATTCATGGTAAATGCAATGTATGAGGTCTCATATTCCTGAATCGCAGGAATGAGCTGGAAAACAAAGTTAAATTTCACTAGGTATGGTTACACTGGGATTTAAACCATCACAACAGTTAGATGTTTTGAGAAGTCTATCCATATCCATGTGGTTTTTTGCAATTTACTGTTAATACATACTCCTCAGTATACACAGTATGCAATGAAGACTGCCTTAGAAAGAATGAATTTTGTAGTTTGTGAGGATTCTTTCTTCTTAAGGTGCTGAAATGAATATGTGAAATACTGCATATTGTTTAGTACTGGTAGAACATTATATATTACAGAGACAAATGTCACTGACCTTGGAAAATTAGGGTTGTTCAGCCTCAGGAAGAGAAGGCTTCAGGGAGACCTTTGCTGTGGCCTTTCAGTACTTAAAGGGGGCTTATAAAAAAGAGGGAGACAAACTTCTTAGCAGGGCCTGTAGCGACAGGAGAAGGGGTAATGGTTTTAAACTAAAGAGTGCAGATTTAGATTAGATCTAAAGAAGAAATTTTTTACCAAGAATGTTGTGAAACACTGGCACATGTTGCCCAGAAAGGTGGTAGATGCCCCATCCCTTGAAACATTCAAGACCAGGATGGATGGGGCTCTGAACAATCTGATCTAGTGGAAGATGTTCCTCCTTATTGCAGGGGCGTTGGACTAGATGGCCTTTAAAGGTTCCTTCCAACCCAAACTATCCATGATTCTATGATTCTATGACAGCTGGAAAGGTTTTACGGAGGGTTTCTAACTAAGAATTTAAAGTCCAGTGTGTTTTTTTACCTCAACTGTAAATTCCCTGGCTCTGTCTATTAATTGCTTTATTGCCTGATTTTAGAAGTCAGTTGTAAGTTTAATTCAAAAAGCTCATTCTTTCCCAGTAAAGCATGCCACAAAATCAGTTGATGAAAATACTGTTTTCAGGTTTAATACAAGACTGCCTCAATCCAGACATGGGGCTTAAATCCCTTTTTGCTGACTTTTTTTCTTACCAGGAAGGAATTGGAGATGGAGAAGAGAAAAACAATGGCAAGCAGCTGGCTTTTGTGTACAAAACACAATGACGAAATCTCATGTCTTACTTTCTGAAAGCTCTGACAGCTGCTAGGACCAACTGCTTTGCTATGAGAGCCACATGGGGTAAACAACAGCCAAAAGTAATATTTGAAGCTACTGAAAATATTTAAATTCCCCGATTATCTCTGTAAGGTGTCAACAAGATACTTTGGGAATCATCCTACCCACATGGGTTATTTCTTTTTTAAGGGGGAAAAAGATCATTTGTGTTCAGAAGGCCTTCCCTACTTTTTTTTTTAAATCAGTTGTTTTTACAGCAAACCACAAAACTGAACTTTAAGCACTTTAGAAGAGCTCTGCCTGATGAATATTCTGGGTTTGGAGGACAAGAGATATCCCTAAATTATTTTGACCTGCTTAATTATACGGACAAGTCATTCACTACTTTTCTGCTCTGCTCCTCTGGTATGTTTTGGCACTGTGAGGTCTTTGTGCAAAGGGATAGACTCTTGCAGGGTGTTCAAAAAGTCTGAGATCCAACAGACCTGTAATTGCGACCAGGGCCTCTAGGAGCTATGTTCATTTAAAGAACAATAATTCCAAATCAGTAATTATTCCGTTCCTATGGAATAGAATAAGTGTGGAGGAGGAACGAAGGGAGTTTTTCCACTGACTTTGCCCACATCTGGGGTGTGCAGACCCATGCTGTGGGAGACCACTTGAGACAACTACTGCTACTGGATTGCCCCAGAATAAATGAAGGGCTGAAGAAAGAATAAGTGAAGTCTTTACTCTGGTTACTTCAGAGTTCTGCTAGAATTCTGGCAGTTGTTATATGTAAGGACAACCTTTGCACATCCCAAGGAAAGGGACGTATGCAGTGTTTCTCTTCTGAAAATGATGGAATCTTCCCATGGGAGAGATTCCATTGCTGACCAGTCATATAGTGGATTTGAGCACTTGGGTTTTGGCATTCTCTCATTTTGGAGGAAGTTCGGGCATTTCTAACAGTGTTCAGGGAGGAAGTTTTTCATCTATGAAAAAAATCACAGAACAAACAAAACACTTTTTTATGGCTATAGGGTAATAAGCCATCAAGTGATTCTTTGTAGACTGACACCTGATGAACTCATGGCACATGCTTCCCGCAGTGTTCTAAGACCTCAGTCTGTGTGGATTTTGGGCAATCTGACGATTAGTTCACACCACCCCATATCTGCCTTGAAAGGCCAGACTTCTTTTTAAAATCTATCTGATATATTCAACACCATTGTAGTGATGCTGAATTTTCCAGCAGTGAGAGCATCAGCAAAGACCAGATGCATAAGCTTTGTAAAATAACAAAATCCTTGCACGGTGCTGGGATAAAATCAGGCTAACAGATGTCATCATTACTGACAATCAAGAAAATTGAGCCAGCATTCAAGCATCTGTGTGAGGGTGGCATTACCTGACACAGAGAAAGCAAATTACCCGTCCATCAGTGGGGAATCAATCCAAGGACTATCTCTTTGGATATAATTTGCATAAGCTTCAACTTAGAAAGGGCAAAGGAAAAAGATTGTTTTATTAGTGAAAGGCTGGGTAGCATTAATCTGAGAACTGCGGAGAATTCTTAAACACAGAGCATTAATGTGGCAGAAAGAATCAAAATTAGCTGAAAGGTTATGCAGTGAAGAGAAAGATTTGTCCTACAGCTGCAACTAAGCTAACTGGAATTTCTTTCTAACAAATTATGATATATGTCTTTACCAGGGTGTTAATTTTAAGAAGAATCTTTTATAAAATGATGGTAAGAGTTATCATTCAAATCCCAGTCTCTCCCTTGGTGGTTTCGGTGCAGTCTTTCTGCACCACACTTGAAAAGCCAGACATCCAAACACCTTTGCTTGCAGGAGAAACACTAAGCTTATATCACCTCAGGATTTCCCTGGGGTTATGTAGTTCTCCCAACCTAAACAGCTTTTAAATGCCTTCATGCTCTGCCTTGCCCTATGCCATGCAAATGTGCCTCAACTAATTCGTGTGAGCTGCCCCATCACCTGAAGTGGACAAGCCATTTTTGCAGAGACCTTCATGAAAAATGTTCAGCTGATAAAGGCGTTTTGATTTTCTCCATGAACTTGAAAGTTTGAGGAGAGCATTGCCTTCTTCAGTTTTAACTCTTGTGTACCCAAGTCTCTATTTCACCAATTTATCCCCACACTGCAGCCTGTGAGTGAAGTTTAATGGCAGGGCACTGTGCGAAGCCTGCAGGAAGTCATTTAGCATTTGCTGGCAAATACTTGAAGATGAAGAAACCATGACTGCTTCTGGTATTCAGCCTTGCTATGAAAAATTTATTGTGCAATCATCAAAATGACTATACATGATTTTATCTTCTTGCCGGACCAGAAAAGCCCTTTAGTCACTGATACCTAGATCAGGCTCCTCCAACATGAATAAGGCATCCCTGTCTAGGTTACACAGCTTTTCTGAGTTCCTTTTCTGTAAACAGTATAGTTTTCCATTACATGTCACAACAGGCAGACTACAGACCTACTGACATGTTTTGTTTTACAATTTATCATAGTAGCATCAGCTCTCTTTCATCCTGGTTACTTCTGTCTTTATATATAGAAGGAAATAGTTTTCCCCTTTTCCTCATATACTTCTATGTTTTTATGGAGAGCTGCTTGCAGGTCTTCCACCTTATCAACCCTCTCCAAATCACTGTTTTTCAAGTTTAGAGATACATTCATTTGTAGGTATGGTTCACATAACAAATCCAGGAGAGCCCTTTCAGAAACACCTGCATTCAATGATGATGGCTTTACACTGACACCTCTCTTGTTCATCAGCAATCCTGTTTTTAAACCATTTAATATGTGCACCAGTGATATTTTTAAGATAATTTTCCATCTGAAGTCAAACCCCTTAATAAATCTAAGTATGTTATCAACTGCACAAACATGATGAAGTCAAATAAGAAAACTAAATTTGTTTCATGAACTTTTCTTATGATACTGTATTGACTGGTGTTAATTATAGTTCTACCTTTAACTATCATTAACTTAATCCCATATCAACTTCAGGATTTCTTTGCTGGAGAGTGAAGTCAGATTAACTGGTCTGTAGTTACCTAGATCCCTTTTTCCTCTTTGAATATTAACAAGAAGTAAGTCTTACTCTGTTCTGATGTGTATCGAGACATATTTTAAGCAACTGCCACAGTGATGGAAATCTTGGAAATTTCTTTCAGAACTCCCATCTGTAAAGTTTCTTTAGATTGCAGTTACCTGAAAACTTCAAATATTTGACCAGTTGATTCCCCAGACTGCCCAGAGGCTGCTGTGTTCTTCACCCAACATGACACCCCATTCCCTTGTTGTATTAGTGGCTTTTCCCACCTCCACCTGGCAGGCTGCTCTCAGGTGACCTTACTCTTTGGCTGACTGCCTAGAAACATTGGTGGGAAGCCAGCCAGTGAGTCAGGCAGTTGCCTTGCAGATGGGACTAGTGTAAGCTCCTTGGATGGCTTCCTAAGGGATCAGCTTTCTGGAAAGGAATAGTTCTATTTTGCAGGAGAGAAAACTTGCAACAGAAAATCAAATGCCAATCAGCCCTAATTTCTCTCCAAATACAAATTGTTTTTTTT
>VXAY01004090.1:895016-1084919 GCA_013399855.1 Oxyruncus cristatus
AAAAAAAGAAAACTCTTCCTTCACACCAAGAGCAGAAAATGATAAAACATAATGAGCAGAAAAATTTAATCAAGAAGGAAAAGTATCTGCAATTGTGACCCTCAGCAGAGGCTGTAAGATGTCAGATCCAGAGGGCCAGAACCCTGTAATTAACTTGGAGGGTTATTTCACACATTTCTTGAAATTTTTATCTACTTAATAGTAGAAAAAAAGACATTCCAGCATCTCTCTTTTGTCTCTGAAATCCATTAGCAAGAAATGGAGGGAAATACTGGATTTCTCTAGGTAGTGATTTTGGATACAACTGAAAGAATAAACATGACAAACAGGAGTCAGCTAAAATGCACAGTTTTATCAGTATAAAGTGACTGGAAATTCCTTTGGAAGGATTTGAATAAATCCTGAATACTTTTGGTCTGATTATACGCAAAGCTTAAAATTTCTGGAACATGTTAAAAAATGAAACTCCAGTGTTTTTTTCTGAATACATATTCAGGTGTTTTGTAAAGGAGAGAAACACCATTAAAAGTATTTTGGAGAACATGAAATGGTAAGAAATAAAATGATACGGTGCGTGAACAGCACAACAATAATCTCTGTACTGCTAAACTGGGAGTTATGGCTGCAAAGCATGTAGATGATCTGTCCAGTGCAATCTACGAGGAGTGTCCCAGAATGGGCAAAGCTCTGAGGCTAACCTGAGGAAAGCTGTTGTGTTTTACTTAGTTCTGTCTGATGGTGAGACAAAAACTCAGACTACAGAAAGTCAGTTCAACATTTTTGTTTACTGACTGAATATTGGGATGAAAGATTTTCCTGCCATGCAGTGATCTGTTGTTGTCAGACCAGTCCAGAAGGCAAGAATAAAACAAAGAACAAAGCAAATGACACAGATGAGAGCTGGTAGGGGAAGACAAATACCAAAAAAGTAATAACAATAATGATGCCAAAACAGGAACTGAGAATGCAGGATCAGTTGAGCGTAAATGAGGGAACAAAGAAAGTAAGATAGTGGAAAAGAGAGAATTATCAAAAGAAAGACAAATAGTGGGATGTGTTGAAAATTCTGCCCAAGTGATTCTTAAGCTCATACCATTGTTTTGAAGAACAGCTGTGTAATATTTCTGGGCCAGGTACTGACAAACTAAATACAATACCTACCAGTGTGGGTTCATCTGCAGAGAAAAATGTAACAAATTGATCTTTAGTGTACAATTACTGGTATATTTGTCCTTTGGGAAAAGGTAATAATTTTACATTTGTCTCATACTCATCATTATTCTTAGATCTGCGACCAAATCTTTCAACTTTGTCCATGTTTCTTCTTATCATGGCTGCAGACCACACTGAGAGGATTTATTTTGGGAATGCACGGTTCAAGTTTCCCGTAAGTGCATAGTGGTGTGTTATTTTAGCCATTAGTGACATCCTCCAGTAAATAGCTCAGGTGCTGTTTTAGCCAGTGATACCCTCTCTTTCTCAGGTTTGCTTCTTGCCCATTTATTTGGGTAACTGGTGTTTCCAGCCTCGTTCTCCCTTTGTAGGGAGGTTTTAAGTCCCAGTGAATCGGATCACATTCACTCTTGTGACGCCACGTGGAATGTAACCAATTTTTGTGTGTCTGGTTCTGTTACTGTGAAACTTAGCTCAGCAGCTACTTGTGTTTTATCAGTCAGCTACATGGTATGTGCACAGTATGCAGAGCAGGCTTTTGGTTGACTAGCAGAGTCATGAGCCATGTACAGTATTCCACAGATACAGTCTCTCCACCATCCCGATTTTGTTAGATGATAAATCTCTAATGTTTTGGGTTTTTTTTCCTTCTGAGTTTTTTGTGTTAGTTTGTGTGCGCAAGTGTGATACAATCCTTGTCTAAACGTTATTGGTTCTGAATATATTTTATTTTAATGTTGAGTTTATTAATTTTAGTATTTATCAGTGAGACAGGGCTGAGTAGGAAGGAAGAGAAAGCCCTAGCTATAAGAATGACCTTGTTTTGGAGAATTTGTATATGTGTCACTAAGTCAAACAGTGCCTTGAGCATATTCCCAAAAAGCACGTTCTCAATTTTCAGTGATGTTCCTCATATCTCTAGTGAGGGAGAGGGTAAACCAAAGGTCTGAATATCCAATAATTTGAGTGCTTAAAGGATGTGCCTTGGCACCCAGTCAATTTAGTATATTCTATGTAAATATAACTCAGGCCTCTCAAATTTCTGCTGTCCAGCAGTGAAACAGCTCCAGTAGCGCTTGAAGGGCAGGTGGTCGTGCAATCAGTGAATCACAGAATATCTGTAGCTGGAAGTGGCCTCTAGAGGTCCCAAGCCTCACGTTGAGCCTACTGCTCAAAGCAAGGCCAGGTAAGAGCAGTCTGCTTAGGGCCCTTTCAAGCTACAGTTTGTACTTCTACAGGGATGGACACTTCATTCTTCACTCTTTGGGCCTTTTTCATAAATGTGACCATGCTCAGGATGAGTTGTTCTCTTTTTTTTTTTTTTTTTTTCCCCGGTAGCTAATCAGTCTTTCAGGTGTTGCAGCTGATGTTCACTGTCTTTTTTGCTATTGCTATGCCCCTCTGGGAAACAGGAGAAGTTCCATTGGTGTTACACTCCCTCATTAGGCAGCTGTAACACTCTGCAATAAGACAGTAGAAAGATTCTCCATGAGCTTTGTCCAGGC
Source organism: Oxyruncus cristatus (assembly GCA_013399855.1). Lineage (NCBI taxonomy): Eukaryota > Metazoa > Chordata > Aves > Passeriformes > Cotingidae > Oxyruncus > Oxyruncus cristatus. Next base: position 897,695 of record VXAY01004090.1, read on the forward strand.
CGAATAACCCACTTCCTGCAGTTTCTCATCTATTTCATGTGTTCCAGGTTTCTGACTGTCTTCACGGTCCTGTGCTGGACTTGCTGTGCCTGTATGTGAATGTCAATTGGCTTCAGTGTTCCTGGGCACCTCCAATTAACTGGCACAGACATGAGAAGCTAATATGGAGCTAATATCACCCAAGATCATTGTATGGTTTTAGGAAAATATGCAGGTTGTACTGGGGAAGTATGTGGAAAAAAAGAATCCAGAGAAATAAAAAATACTTGAATGATGAGGAGGAAACTATCTTATACTCAAAATTACAGAAATTCTTTCTCCCTTGCCTGAAGCATGTCCCACAAAAGAGTATGAACAGGTGATCCCATGTTCCATGAAGGGTAGGAATGAATCTGTAACCATCAAAACCTGGTGGTTTGAATCATTGCCTGAAGGCAGCATCATTAATCAGTTGTATCCTGATGACCTCCAGTGATTTTTCCACAAAATGTTTTTTACTTAAATAATTCTACTACATGGTTCTTCTCTGCCTTTTGATCTGGGCAAGACAACTTGGGATGGTCAATGCAAAAGTAATGTTTCCTACCTCCTTCCAGAATCTTTCTTCAAAGAAAGTCTATCAACGTGCTTTGGTGCCCACGTACTCCCAATTATACTCATGTTTTCTGTTTTTGTTTACTTGTATTTATCAGTTGTTTTCTCACTGCTGTGGTTTAGTTGGAGAAATCTTAACAAATGTGATTTCAAATTGAACAGAAATTATGCTCCAGCTAAAACTCCCCAAAGAAATACAAATATTAAGGCAAACACTCATCTGCTTTAGAATAAAACCAAATCCTCCAGCCAATGTTCAACCTGTTGTCAAAGTAATTAGCATATTAACAACAAAGTCATTTAACAAACTGATTTTTAAGACAACTAGATAAGGCAAATTGACTTTTGAAAACGTGGACCTAATTCTTCCTTCTAAAATATTCAAATTTATCTGGCACAAAGACTTGAAATTAAACTTTTGATGAAAACAGGAAATAAAAGCAACAATTTCTTTAGTCTAAGTGAGGTTTAAATACTATATTACTTTATTTCAAGGTTTTCCCAGTGAAAGACCAACTGAGTTTGGAGTTACTGTTTAAACAGAAAGGATCCTTCTACTACCCAATGGTAGTTGCAGATATTTGCTATTGTTAAGCAATGTATTATTGTGGTACTCAGCTCCTCTATGCCTAAATACTGTATATGTACACTGTGACAATTTCCGTCTCAGACAGCCAATTATCAAAATAACCCAAACCGATAAAGTCTCATTTAACATTGTAGCATCTACAGCTTATAAATCGTAGATTAGGATGTACAGAGAAACTTGTGGCTTTCTCATAAAGGATATCTAGATCAGGTAGGAATTAAAGAGTCTGCACATCTCACTCTAGTGCCTCTAGAAGTTCAGTCTCACTGCAACAGCCAGTCCCTTAAAAGCGAACTTGACAGTCATTTTCTGGGAGTGTTTTGTCCCACCATACCTCCCACTGTGCTGGAGACAGTTGGGTTACCCTTTCAGTGGACATGGAAACAAGTATAGTGCTGTTCTTTTTCAAAGCCTTGTGATATTTTGATATTTAAGTAGGAAAAAATCATGTTTTCAGGGCATCCGGTTTCCCATCTCAAGGTCAGCACTACCACTCTTAATGTCACATTTCTCAGTATTGTTTTAAGAGTTTCCAGTGAACATTGTTAAATCAAATTACAGTAAGAATCAAACAGTTCTTCTATTTGAATACGAAGTCAGTGTTGTTGTCAGGGTGAGATCAGGGACAAAAGAGGTCACAGCGTCTCAGGCCATGCTTGGGGAAGTTTTAAGTCAAAGTCCACCGACGTGGGTTGCTTCATGTGAGCAACATTTAGTGCAATGTCATAGAATCATAAAATCAACCCCTCATCCAGATCATCAATAAAGATATCAAACAGAACTGGGCCCAACACTGATCCTTGGGGGACACCACTGGTGACCGGCCGCCAACTGGATGCAGCCCCATTCACCACCACTCTCTGGGCCCGGCCCTCCAGCCAGTTCCTAACCCAGCACAGAGTGCCCCTGTCCAAGCCGTGGGCTGCAGCTTTTCCAGGAGTCTGCTGTGGGAGACGGTGTCGAAGGCTTTGCTGAAGTCCAGGTAGACACATCCACAGCCTTCCCCTCATCCACCAGGTGGGTCACCTGATCATAAAAGGAGATCAGGTTGGTCAGACAGGACCTGCCCTTCCTAAACCCGTGCTGGCTGGGTCTGATCCCTTGTCCATCCTGTAGGTGCTGTGTGATTGCACTTAGGATGATCTGCTCCATAACTTCACCAGGCACTGAGATCAGGCTGACAGGCCTGTAGTTTCCCAGGTCCTCCTTTCAGCCCTTTTTGTGGATTGGTGTGACATTTGCCAACTTCCAATCATCTGGGACCTCCCCAGTGAACCAGGACTGTTGGTAAATGATGGAAAGCGGCTTGGTGAGCTTTTCCACCAGCTCCCTCATCACCCTAGGGTGGATCCCATCTGGTCCCACAGACTTGTGAGGATCAGTGGCTCAGCAGGTCACTAACTTCTTCCTCCTGGATTACAGGGGGGCTATTCAGATTCCTGTCTCTGTCTACCAGCTCTGGAGGCCATTTGTCCTGAGGACAACCTGTCTTACTGTAGAAAACTGAGGCAAAGAAGGTGTTAAGTACCTCAGCCTTTTCCTCATCTTGTCATTGTGATGTGCCAAAGAGGCCTCCAGGGCACCGATACCAATTTTATTCTGCTAATGACCATCACAAATAACAGTGAAGAGATGTCAATTCTGAAGTAAAAAGTGATTGTTTTGTCACATACTCGCTGTTCTCTTCTCAGTTTTATCACTATATACCAGGAGGAACTTAAATAACACCAAGTAAGTATAAATAAACTGAGTAACATGATTTCTACACTTTTTGTCCTGCCTGTGAGCTGTTGCTTAGCTCAGCACATCCACTTTAGGAAGCAGAAATCTTGAGATATCTGATGGTGAGGTGGGTTATAGCATTTTCTGCTTGACACGTGACTGATCTATCAAACATGACAAAAAGCTGAAGACTAGCAGGTTCAAGTTTTCCTCTTGAAGACTTTTTTCTCTTTTTTTGGTCAGACAATCCAAGGCTGTTCCTGAGGTCTTTGCTTGTTTGTGAAGTGGGTTGTGTTAGTGTGAATGGGACATTGATGAGAAGACCCGTGGTTCTTTAATAGGGAAAATTCCCTCAGTGCCTGTAAAAGAAAGGAGAATAACTACATTCTAAAAATGTTGGGGAATTGTTGAATTAGGATCATATCTCTGCCTAATTTTGCTACACAGAAATGATCTGGTAGATCGGACCCAAGCTTGTAAAGAGGTTCTGCTTCTCTCAGAGCTTCAAGGTCTAAATTTTAAAACCACCAAGGGAACTTAATGTTACAGAATATATTATTTGTGTTTGCATTTGAATGAGTGCATTTGAGTGTGCATTTAATCCAGCAAGCTTGGATTAAATGCATAGGATCTCTATAGGATGCTAAAGAATAGAGAGGCATTTAGGTAAGAAGCTTAAGCACATAAAAGAGTAGTCTAACAACCCTGTTGTTCCTGAGCAAGTCATCTCTTAAGCTTTCCTCCAGTAATGTCCCAATTTTTGTAAGCTAGAAGTATAGTATCTAGCTGGGAAGAAAATGCTTAAATGTAGTCTGTTTTGATATCTGTTAGGTATTGTGTGCAAAATACTAACAGAAAATAAGACATGTTAGGATGAATGCTTTTGCACAAGGATGGGGTGTGACATAATTCAGTCAGGATTTAGTGATTTAGAAAACGCCTGCTGAAAGCATTGAGAAAACCTTTCACCTATCTAGTCTGCAGATGAACACTGGGATGCAAATTCTTCAGGTGAGGGATTTACTGGAACCTGGGACTGTCTCATACTGGGTGAATTAACTGACTCCTGATTAAGAAGAGAAATTTGGCCCGACTCCTGATTTTAAAAACAATTCTGCTTATGTGTGTCCAGCACTTGGTCTGGCAGCTGTGAAGTGAGCAGGCATGTGAAAGCAGTCTATGCAGAGAAAGGCCTAATGAGGTATTTGAACAGTATTTTGGCATGAGAGAAGTTTTGATGTGCTCAGCATCATGAATATTTCAGGAGTGAACATTTTCAGACACTTCCCAGAGAAAAGCTGAGATATGTTGACTTTTTTGGAACTTCAAGGGTTATCTGACAGTCAAACAGTGTGTTTGGGGATCTTCCTCCTGGGCATCTTTTGTGGACTAGTTAGAGTAACTGCATGCCTACGTCCCATCATCCAGCTAACTCAAGCACATTAAAACCAAATTACTCTTGAGAGTCATTGTTCGTGCTATTCACCATGGACTTCCAAGGGCTGCCACTGGGAATGCCAACACTGCTAAATAGTAGAGGTCAGTGATCAAAACTAAATAGTACAGATGGGCTCACATCAAAACTGCTGAACAGAACTGTCTTAGGGAGCACTAAACGGACTGATTCAAAACAGGGAGATGGAGTGAGAGAATGAATGAAACAGTGTGGAGGATCAGGATCCAATGCTTCTGCTGCAATTCTCTTTACTTTATGGGTGGGAATGTATCCAGAGTGAAGCACACTTGGAAATGTTTGTGGTCATGCACACTAGCAGTAACAGAAATATATACTCTAATAAACTGTCTTGGCTTCAAAAACAGGGTGGCTTCATGCAAACTACCTTTCAGAAATGGTTCCCTGAGGGTCTCAACAGGTGAACCACGTAAGCAACTGTTTGTGAGACTGAGAGTTAGACTGGGATAAACTCATTTCAGCAATGCTTTGGCAATTTTTAAATACTGATCATCGTAGTGTTTTCTGGACAGTTTTTTATAGTCACAGCCTTACTGACTTGTGTGGAGTCTTATGCAATTGCATGGTGTCCCCAGTTCTGCATCCTGACTGACACCATCAAGATTTTCTTCCAAAGGTACAATAAAAAAACCAACTTGTCTGTCACTGTGGTTGTCCAGAGGAGTGGGTTGGGGAGCTGTGCGAGGCATCCCCTTGCAAAGCGCAGAATCAGCATAAGAAGAGCCTGGGCAGGAGGACCTTGTCATCTACGTTTCTTCAGCTTTGTAATTCACTAAGACACAGTCTGGAAAGAAAAAATCTTAAAACCTGCATTCAAAGGATGTGTCTACACATGTTGCACAGAAAGTATGTGGTAAAATAGGGAAAATAGAGAGAAACTCCATTTTTTTTCCACGTGAGTACCTAAACCCTGAACCATATCCTTTAGATAATAATAATTCTTCTAGTATTTCCCTTCACATTGCAGGTTTGTTAGAGCTATGGCAGGGCAATTCCACTACATACAATTTTGGAGGCAAGAGCTGCCCTCCAAGGCCATCTGCAAACTGCTTAAATTAAGAAAGGTTAATCCATTTATAGAAATGTGAAATGGAAACATAATTTTAATGTACTCTGTGATATGAAGCAACTGAGCTTAGATCTTGAGCTTTGCTGTTACCTAGAAGAAATAAGTTCAGCAAAACCTCAAATCGCATTTCCATATATATTGCTAGTCTTATCAGTGTTTTGTCTAAAATGTTAAAGTAATCTTAATTATCTGAATGACAATCAAAAATAAAAGTCAGCACTCATTAAAATTCAGGGTTGGGATAATGTTGGTTTGGAAAAACCTCGTGTGTATGCCATAAATTATACTTTGAAGATTCAAATAAATTACTTTCCCAGTCAAATTATTTCCCCATGTGTAAAAAAGGACATTGGAAAACTTTTCTAGTAATGGGTACATTTAGAGTTAATTTCTGAAAAACAGTAATTAATATAAATGAATAAACACAGGTTTTTTTTCCCCTAAAATACTATCTAGGAATTAATACATGTGGTTTGCATATGCAAATATTATTCTTAGCTTCCACCAATTGATTTTGAACACTTCCTTCTCCTGGGTATGTGCATCAGTTTCTCTGTTATGAAGCTGTGGCATTCAATTGTGAATGTGCAAGGTTAATAAGTATATTGAACCAGACTTTCTATTGTTCCCCGTGATGAGGTTATAAAACTTCTGTTAACATATTTTTTGCATTCCTAAGAATTTTGACTTTTGCCTGTCTCAGTTTTTCATGTGCAGAAGGTAGATGTATGCCTGGTGATATACCTGCTCTCAATTTACACATTTCTTTTCTCTCTATATTGATAGTATATGTTCATAATTGCACATTGCATGACAAGCAAGGTACCATGCCCTAGACAACAGATGTGAAAAAGATGGGACTTACTCCTTGTGTTTAAGCTTTTCAACCATTAATAGATAAAGGGTGAGAGCAAGGAAATATCTGTATTTTTTCCCTGTAGACAGAGATTTCTGCCTACAGCAGAGAAGAAAGTCAAGCCCAGACCATGAATTCAGTCCTTCACCCCAGGACTCTACTTCTACTCTCTCTCTGTGCATGAGTCTCATTTCCATATTTCATCACATTAATGATTGTTTTCTGCTGTTGCATGCTAATCATCCTGCCAGTTAAATAGAATATCCAGGTTTATATCATCTGCAAAGAAATTAAACTGCCTACACTCTTGACAATAGATTGTTGTATTTACGTTACTGTTCTCATATTCAGCTGCACCTGGATCAAATAAAACCCTCTTTAAGTTGAATGACAATATTTTCTTAAGACCTATGAGACTATTACTAGAGAGTTTAAATGAGTCAATCCAGTTTCTTCTATAATTCTGTAATAGCAAACTGCTTTCCAGAGGTTTCCTGTCATTTTTCACTCATTTAGAAATGCAAAACTGTAGGAAGAATAAGTTTCAGATGAACATTAATTAGGGTGAAGCAGCAGAGCTATGTAAATTATGAAGGAGGTGTTTTTCTTCTGAGTTACAGATTGATTTTTTTTGTAATCAAATTCTATTTTCAATACAGCTTCTTTTTAAAATGAGATAGGCAGAGAGGAGATAAGTGTCTAGTGAAACACAGTACTCGCTGTTGCAGATTCTTTTTAGGTGGTTGTATAAATGACATGGCTCAGATTAAAAAAAAAAAAGAAAAAATAACAGAAGAAAATAGGTCAGAGGTTCTCAGTACCAATTAATTTAGCATTCAAAAGAGAACAGGGATGGTTAAACTTCATGGCAAATTGAAACAGTTCAGAAATGTGAATAAAATACTGTCTTAGAAAGATAAGAGGAATAATCGTATTTTTCATTTTTCTTTGAACTTCTTTATGCCATCATTCCAAATGAGACCTTATAGACATCAGATGCATAAAACTCCCGAGCCCTCATGGAACTGTCAGGCTATTTCCATTATTACCTGTTTAAGCATGCAAATTATTTTATTTTTCAGCAGTCAAAGAAACATCACATCTTCTGCAACTATTCTTATCCATTTCCCTTACTGAGGGCTGCGTGTGCACCTGTCATGTGTAGTATTGCTTCCCACCTCTGAAATGCAGACACCTCCAGGGCAATTTGGTCTTCACTGGTGCTTAAAAAGGGAGGGACCAGCTTCCTGACATACTTCCAGAAATCTAGACCAGAAAATTTTCAGGATTCTCGTTTATCCCAGAAGTTTGTTTGCAAGTGGGATTTTCCATCTGCCTCTCTCATATATGTACAGGAAAATACCACTAGTGCCTCAATAGGTGAACAGGAGACAGGGGGCTGAGCTGATACATCCTATCCCTTCATTGAATGCAAAGGTTCAATCTCCACCTCATGACAAAATGAAAGCTTGTTTTTCTAGTCATTTGATTAGAGAGAAGGGCGATCTGTAGAGAAAAAGAATATAACTCTTCTCCTGCTTAACTCAGAGTTAAATGCCTTCTGTGAAGTCTGAGTTCAAGAGAAGGGTCATTGATTCAAACTCTTCTGTACAAGGAACTATACCTGTAGTGTTGATGGGAAGAAGTTACATGATGTTACATTCATCTTACAGACAGCACCCTTTAATCAATGGCTATGGATAAAGGATAGCAGGAACATCTCATTTTTTTTCTGAAACTTAAATGCAGTAGGGGATGCTAAATTTTACTTTCACTGTGGTTTGTTTAAATAGGACCTTGGGTCTAACTGTGACACCTGGATGGAGATGAATATTGCTAATATACTTCAGAAGTTCCCAGAGGTAGAGGCTTATATGGCATAGGATAGAGGAATTCAAATTTTCTTTCTCAAATTAAGTACATCAATATTTCTCTATCTCTTTACTAGTCAGAATGGCACAAGTATGAAAACTCTATGCATTTGTTTAGTCTTTCCAGATTCTTTGGAACATGCTTCATTAACACTCCTCCTCCTCATCCTTCTCCTGTCAGACTTTTCCAGTAATGAACAGTGTCAAGCCGTCAAGGCAAAATCAGTTTGTCCTCTAACATCCAAACTTTACTGGATACATCTACAATACAAAACTTATATGCATAAATATATATCTATGCGCATATATATAAACATGTACACACACATACATATACATATATAATGTAAAAGTGAGCATTGCCATGTAGCTCCCATTAAAAAGACCTCACCCATATGTAGCACCAAATTGAAGATTTGTATAGATTGGAAGGAACCTCTTGCAATCCCCTGTCCTAATATGCCTACTTGAGCAGCGTCAGCTAGAGCAGGTTGTCCAGGACCTTGTTGTGGAAGCAGGAGTTCTGGGAACCTGGAAATTAGGTACTTCAGAGTTTCAACTCCTTAGAGCTCAAAGCGTTCACAAGTTCTTTTCTTTTGACTTTTTTATTTTTTTCCCCCTTATTATTTGCTTGACTCGTGTAGAATAGAATAGAGCAGAACAGAATAGAATAGACTATTTCAGTTGGAAGGGACCTACAGGGGTCATATAGTCCAACTGCCTGACTAGTTCAAGGCCATGTAAAAGGTAAAACATTTTGATAGGAGCATTGCGCAAATACCTCCTAAACTCTGACAGGCTTGGGGCATTGGCCACCACTCTAGGAAACCTATTCCAGCATTTGACCACCCTCTCGATTACGAAATGATTCCCAGTGTTCAGTCTGAACCTCCCTGGTGCAGCTTTGAACCATGCCACCTCTCAGCACCTTGCTTTCCATGTCCTTTCCTCAGAAAGCTTTAGGGAGCAATGAGTTCACCCCTCAGCCTCCTTTACTCCAGACTAGACAAACCCAGAGTCCTCAGCTACTCCTCACAGGACATTCCTTCCAGTCCTGTCACCAGCTTTATTGTCCTCCTCTGAACACATTCAAGGACCTTCACATCTTTCTTAAGCTGTGGGGTCCAGAAATGCACACAGCACTCCAGGTGAGGCTGCACCAATGCTGAAAACAGTGAAACAATCATCTCCTCTGTCTGGTTGGTGATGTGTTTGATGATCCCCAGGATGAGGTTTGCCCTCTTGGCTGGCAGGACACGTTGCTGGATCCTGTTGTGCTCCTGATGGCCAGCATGTCCAGATCCCTGTCTTCAGGGCTGCTCTCCAGCCATTCCTCTCATAGTTTATACTTGTGTGAAGCCTTACTCCATCCCTGGCACAGAATCCAGCACTTTGACTTGTTACATTTCAACCCATTAGCCATTGTCCAGAACTCCAATCTATCTGGGTCCCTCCCTTCTAGGTCCTGAAGAGGGTCCCTCGAGAGTGTCAACAGCACATCCCAGTGTGGTAATACCAGCAAACTTGTTGATAAAAATATTGAACAGAACTGGCCTTTGAACTGAACCCTGAGAACACCAGAAATGTTTTCACTTGCTTCAGCGGCTGATGCTTTCCCTGATCCGTTGTGTTTCCAAGAGCACTTTTCTTGCTTTGTGTAAGGAGAGTGAGGCTGTCACTGGATTACACTGAAAGTGCAGATTTTGCAGAGGGGAGGTAGAAGTAAGAGATCCCAGTCTGACCTGGATGTGTCTTTTTTCCTCTAATTTGTAAGAGAGCAGGAGGGAGTGCATAGAGCTGCTGTTGCCAGCCCAGTCTTATGAATCACCTGGAATGTGACTGAGTTTCAGCAGCCTGGGGGCATTGATTACTTGTAAAGGAAAATACTTGGAGACAGGCATCACAAAAAGGGGAGGGAGAAAAGAGGGAAGATACAAGAGAGATTCATCTGATGAAATAGTATCTCTGTTTAAGCCAGGCACTCAAGACTTCTGTTATAACCCATGAGTTAAAATAAGAACATTTTTTGGGTTCTCATCTGCAGAGTTTGCATTTCTCCTCTTTTTGCCTCAGGGACGCCCTGATATGTTATACACCCTACTTCCACAGTGACATTTCTTCCACTGCTCCTCAGTCTGGAAACGAGACTTTTAATCCATAATTTCAGGAATATTTACCAGCACTGAATTTGAAACTAAACCAGGAAAGGAAGAAATGGCCACAAAAATGGGATTTAGATAGAATGGTCCATTCACAGTCCTCTTCAGTTGATGGTCTGCCTTTTCCTTTTTTAGTTATCCAACTTCTAAATAAACGAAAAAGACCCTTGAGTAACCTGACCAGGGCCAGGTTCTTTGTGAGGCAAGCTGGGGTAAATTAATTTGCTTTCTTTTTTCTTTTTTTTGTTCCATCCTGGTACATAACTAGTTAAAAAACAAATTTTCAAGTGTGTGGTTCCATAAAAATATGCACTTATGTAACTTATATACACTGGGTAATTAATGACTTGGTTTGTTTAGTTTCACTACCATAAGGATAGTCTGCAGCCTCATCAAAGACAGTAAACTGTATCTCAGTCATCTCTACTGTTGTATTCTGAGCATTGTCCCTGGCATGGTTTTGGCTGGAGGCACCTAGTGCTCTGTCAAATGCCTCCCAAGCCAGGTGGGGAGGCTATGAGTGGTGATTCCCAACAGGCGCTGTGAATATGGACATGCTGCACCGGAGGCTGAGAGAGTTTAAAAGGATGGATAAAAGCTGTACTGCCCCATTTGGCTTCAATGTCAGGCAACAATGAAATAATATTTTATTCACTAGTACAGACACAGCTTGTGAGTGCTACCAGCTAACAGAGACCTACCATTAGCTTGCAAGGTAAAGAACTAGGCATGAGGTCACATCACTGAGCTATGAAGCATTATTACAATGACATAGGATTAATATTTATCTATCTAGCCAGGTAGAAACATGCATGAAAGATCTATCCCAGATACTTTTTTAAACTCTGAATGTATATGATAGAATCATTGTAGAATCATAGAATGACTTGGTTTGGAAGGGACAATAAAGACCATCTAACAACCCCACTGCCATGGGCAGGGACATCTTCCATTAGACCAAGTTGCTCAGAGCTCCATCCAACCTGGCCTTGAACACTTCCTGGGAGGAGACATCCACAACTTCTTTGGGCAACCTGTTCCTGTGCCTCACCACCCTCATAGTAAAGAATTTATTCCTAAACATATACTGTACATTATTCCTAAATAGATACTGTATTCCTTTATTCCTACTCTATTCCTAAATAGATACTGTACATTATCTATCTATAGGGGGTGTACATTAGCACTAGACTTGACACACAATGGGCTTATTAGACAAAGTAGATTGCAAAATACATTTATTCCTTCTTACACGTGTAAGATCTAACACGCAGCAGCATGTGAGCTACAGCCACGTGGCCATGTCTGGGATTGATCCACGTGGCCATGTCTGGGATTTCTGAATGCCCACCGATCTGGTATGAATGTCCTAAACCATTAACTTTCACCTGTCAAATATTCTAGTCCATAAAACTAGCATGTAGAGGATGTACTAGTGCAACCCTTGAAATTACGCATTAAATTCACTTGCTTGATCATACATTTCTACCTAAAAATCTCAGAAAGTTGCCCAAGCAAGATGACAGTGACTTATCAGTGACAGCATTGAGTATTTGCTAGCTGAAGAGGTGAATGGGCACTTTCCTGTAGGTTAACAAGGACCTAATTACATGCATAGTTGCCAGCGTGGACTGGAATTAATTCAAAAGCAAACTTTGGGATTGACACTGGTCTTTAATATGGTCTAAAAAAGTAATGTTATTAGCTTGGTAATTTATTCAGACTGAGCAAAACAGAAGACAATGAACTTCATCTCACAGATTTTAATGTCTCATCGTGTTTCAGAACAGTATCAGACTTCAGAAGTGAAAGTGACACAGGGATGTCTGGAATACAGTATAAACCAGCTAAGTGTTTTTCCACCAGTGAAAGCTCCCATCATCTATTAAAAAAATTCGTCAGTATTTAAGGACTCCCTCTCTGCCCTTTGCCTCCCAAGACAGAGAGGTCAAATTAATTTGCAAAAATGCTGAAGTCCTAAAATTTAATGATATCATTACTATTCAATTGCAGTATGTTGTTGGACAGAGATTCATGTAGTGAATAAAGTTCTTCATGCCATCCCGATCCAGCTTTAAATATATGACTGGTTCTTCTCCCTTCAGAGGGATCAAACACAGCCTTCATTCAAAAGGAGCACCTAAATCTGTGTGAGTAATTTGCATTGAAATCAACAGTTTGTAAGGTAAAAGCAGTCACATTCTTAGCTGCTTACTTGGGAGTTAAAATTAAAGCATGTGCTTGAATGTTGTGATGAGGTGAGGGCACTACAAGTCCCTACCAGACCACCTACCCCGGACACCCCACCCATGGCCAAGGACTCCACTTCAGACCAGCCCAGGACAATCATTTCCTACCTTAGTGGTGTTGCAGGATAATGATTTGCAGCCCTAGCACAGTTCTGTCCTGTATGGCCCAGAATCATGGGCTGATATCTGGACCTGTCCTCATCCCAGCCCCATCTCCATGGACGTGCTGAGGAAAAGAGAGATGAAAATTTTCAGTATAAATTCTTTCACAGTGACTCTAAAAATTGTCAGGGTATAATCCATTCATATGGGAGCTGCATATCTCATCTCAATTTTTAATATTATGTATTTGAAGTAGTTTTTTTTTTTTTAATTATACAAATCAATTTACACCTCTTTGTAATTAGAAGTAGCAATACGAATAATAGTTAACGTTATACTGGAATGTTCTTTTAAGCTTTGTCATGTAATGTTAAAAAACTTAATAGATATGTTGATTGGTATCTTAATTCCATTGTTACTTGACTTGTGGGCTACTTTTTGACTTGCTTGAATAAATAGCTGAGTTGTCTGGGATGGAATTGTCTTCTGCTAGGGCTTTCTGTGAATATATTTTTAATTTCCAAGTGGTTCAGCTTCTGCCCTGGCTGTTCAGACACTTTTTTTCTTTTTCTAATAGTATTATGGGCAATAATGCTAACTGGGCAATACTGCCGAATGAATCATACATTCAACACGTATATTGTAATTTTCAAAGGTCTCCCTGTACTTTCAGTCTCATAAATCCCCATTTTAACATGAAAATGAGAATTATTATCCATATTTTACAGCATTGAAGTGAAATGCTACATTTTCTCATTCCATTTCTAGCTGTCTCCAGACAGATGCTTGTGAATCTTGTGAGCCTGTCATTTCTTTGCTGCTCTCCTGTATGTTGAAGACATTGCTGAACTCCTGAAGACTACCTCCATCAATCTTTGGTGCTCTGGTTATGTTTGTTCTAGTGAATAAAATGTGTGTGAGACCACTTTCTCTCTGTGAGACCAACTGGCATAAAGTGATACATATCTATGTCAATTAATTGTCTTGACTCCAAATGGGGCCAATCTGTCTATAGAATAATAAATGAACTCTGGTTTATACTATCACTGGTGCCAGACAAATGTCCTGGATGATGCTAGCTGCCCTTTTCCAAAACCTATGCCATGGAGTGTTCTATTCAGTAGCATTGTCATATTTAGCAGTAGAGTCTCAACTTTTGTATCTGCATCTCTGAGTGCTCATCAAACCACACACTGAGACACCACACTGTTCTTCAGCAGTTATGTTATCACATATGAGACATTTTTCCAGGTGGCAGAGTTCAATACTGACATGCTGAGTGTTGATATTCTTTTTTGATCTTCATTCTAGTCAAGAAGCTGGTGATCATCAATTTGAAAAGTAATCTCTTGCAAAGATCCTGGGACATGGGACATACAGGTCTAACATCAACAGGTTTGCCAATTTTGGCATAGACAGCAGGAGAGGCATTCAGCATTTCTCTATGTACGGATGGTCACTAGTCAGAAAGTCTTGGTAAAAATAGTTTTCTGTGTGCTTTGATACCTGCACATCTCAGTAAAATCTGTGATAAGTCTGTGCCAACGTACTGTGATTTTGAGGAATTGTCTTCCCTTATGTTCTGTGAATAGGGAAAGTTCTGAAGGGACTGTAGCAACTAACTGTTCCCTAAATTTCAGTTGACTAATTATGGTAGCATTATATTATAAAAAGAAGAACAAGAGTGCAGACTTTTACTGAATTGGTTGGGGGTCAAGGATGCCAGGGCACGGCATGAAAATGTGGCCTTTGGGATAAGGTGCTGCTAGATGTAGTACGCTTCAGGAGATGAGCTATGGAACTAGGCATGGGGACACCTTGGAGCAAGGGCTAAGTAGCTGTGCTAAGTACTTTTGCACTTGGTGTTTCTCAGCTGATGTTTATAATATCCCTCAGAGGATAATCTGAGGGACTGACAATGCGGATAAACTGGTAATTTAGTTCCAAAGGCACAGCCAAACATAACCACCAAGACACTGGAAATACAGTGGAGTGTATAATGATGACAGTCTACCCCTGAAGAAAGAATCATACCCTTGTGTTATTGACAACGGAGAAAATAAATGGAACCTGTTTGTTTTCTGCATTTAAAAGTAGAAAATATTATTTATATATGATTATGTTCAGTTGAGCAGGTAACTTTTTTTTGCTTTTTTTTTTAATTCTATCTGACTTGGCTATCTGTGAATGTAACCACTTTTGACGCAGAGATCTGGAATGATATCTCACTGTAATATATACAAAGATAATGAGACCCTTTGTGCTGGAACAACTAAATCACAGGTTTGGTTTGCAAACATACAGATCCCACAGTATTTGTGTGTGTTATAATGACTTACCTTGGTTGAAAGCATCTGACCAAGGGACTTACTCTTGAATTATTTTATTCAGCAGTGTACTAGACCTTGTTGGGATAGAG
Organism: Oxyruncus cristatus; assembly: GCA_013399855.1. Taxonomy (NCBI): domain Eukaryota; kingdom Metazoa; phylum Chordata; class Aves; order Passeriformes; family Cotingidae; genus Oxyruncus; species Oxyruncus cristatus. Next base: position 912,799 of record VXAY01004090.1, read on the forward strand.
TTCACTTTCTTCATAGCACATTGGATGGTGCTGTGTTTTAGATTTGTGATCAAAACAATAGTGATAGCATAATGATATTCTAGCTCTTGTTGAAGTGTTTTCATGGGATCAAGGATTCTGTTCTTCCCTCTCCCCCTCAGTGAATACAATGGAGGTTGTGCAATAGGTTGGTGAACCAGACAGATGATCTGAATTAACAAAAGAGAAAGTCTGTGTCATACAACATCATACTAAGCAATAAAAAGGGAAAAGAGGGAAATTTAGGAAAGTTTGGTGTTTTGGTTTTTTTTTTGCTTGGGAGCTGGCTGGGCGTTGATCTACCCACGAGAGGTGGTAAGTGATTGCCTTTGCATCACTTGTTTTCTTTGTCTCTTCACAGGTGTAACCTTTGCTTATTAAACGTGCTTTTACTTCCATCCTGAAGTTTTCCCACTTTTATTTTTCCATTTCTTTCNTTGCTTGGGAGCTGGCTGGGTGTTGATCTACCCACGAGAGGTGGTAAGTGATTGCCTTTGCATCACTTGTTTTCTTTGTCTCTTCACAGGTGTAACCTTTGCTTATTAAACGTGCTTTTACTTCCATCCTGAAGTTTTCCCACTTTTATTTTTCCATTTCTTTCCCCCCAACCCAGTGTGGGTTAGGGAGGGGAGGGAGTGAGCGGCTGTGTAGGTCTTAGCTGCCTATCATGGGAGCAGGCACATAACAAGCAGCTAGACAATACATTTGATTGCAGAAAATGCAACTTCAAAACAGAGTGCAAAATACTGACTCTCGTCTAATCTTGTGCTTTGCTGTAAGCTCCATGAGATAAAGCTTCTTCTTGAGGTACAGGAACTAGTGTTTTCTTCCCTAGAGACGGGGAGGTATGTCTGCATTGCACACTCTGAACAAGCTGGTTTAGGAATCTGAGCCATGTAACAATGGTGGGATGGAATTTCTCAGCAGGATTAATTAGCCTGGATGAAGCATGGTTTCAGTGCTCTGCTTCTGGTATCCTGCTACTGTGTGGTTATTTGTATAAGCATAATTCTCTCTGCATCCTGTCTGACCTTTTGGCACCTCAGTTTTCCAATATCTTCACTCTCTCTGTATGCTTAGAGCTTGATTTCCATAATGTTCCTCATTTCTTTGTGTCAAGCCCTGGTTATGACCTCTTATTTCCATCTCTGATATTTTTTTAAATCATGTTATTTTCCAGGCAGGTTAAGTTTGAATGATGGTGATGTTGCTAACCAGAAGCTGCTCAGTCTTCAGAACATGTGAGCAGTGCTCTGCATGACATGGCTTGTTGTGGGGTGAGAAAAGTGAATCATTCTGCTTTCATCTCATCTGACACACCACATCATAGGGGTACTGCTGAAATTCCTCTCTTATAGATGGATATGTTACAATCCATGCATTCATGTAGTGGAAGAAACTGATACTTTTTTAAAACCAAGGGCAAGGCCCGTTTCCCACTCCTCATTACCAGAAGAGAACAAATCAGAATGTACCATCTCTTTACATTCAGAACTAATCTGTGGTTTTTTTTCATCATGGAACTAACTTCACCTAACCTCAGGCATGTAAATGTCAGACAATTAATCTAACTAATCTAACTAATTTAACTTTAGATGCCTTAAATATAGGTGAGATGAGTGTCAATTTAAAGAAGATTTGCTATTCAGTTTCAGTGCTTTGTTGCAGCATGAACATCATGACACATTCCAGCTGTGGATGCATTTTACCTACAACTATATACAGCAGTATTGAAGTCTCAGTCATTCTCATGTGGACTCAGTGGTAGCGAAGTACAGATTTTATTTTAGAGATAATCAGCTGAGGCTGATATGCCTTCAATCTTTGAATCATTGAATTTGTCTTTGTATGGCTACCTGTCAATTTGAAAATTCCTTATTCAGGCACTTTAATAAAAGCAGACCAATTTATTGATCTCATCTGTAAATGTTGTTTAAAATGCATTGTTTCTGTGATAGAATAGCAGGTTTGTTAATTAAAATTGTTAAGTAACATCCCCCCTGGAATTTGTAATTTTAAGTACTTGGGATGTGCTGATCTCATGTTTCTACACCCATTTGCAAATGCACAGAAGTTCACAGACACACACTTGCTTCTTCTTTTTATTATTTTCATTTAAAGAAAAAAAAAATCCAATGACTGAGGCTGAAAGTTTGATTCCTTTGATTATTACAACAGGCTCAGCCAAGTAGTCAAACACTGTGAGACCATTCATTAATTTTCTGGGTTGTTCCAATTGAGCTTTAAAGATTTTTATTTTTAAACAGTCCCTGTGCTTTGACTGTGTGCCCCCTTCAGGCAAGATTTTTTGCAATTCTGAAAGCAGCTTTACCTGGTAAAAAAGAGTTTGCAAGGGTGCTTGCCAAGGATAATTTTTAGATAAACAGAGTATTGATACACCAGTGGGAAGTGCAAGAGAATAAAAATGTGATAGTTTAACACCATCTCCTTAACACTACAGGGTGACTAGAATTAGTCTTCATGGTCTTTTCTACATGGACATTTCTACAATAAAATTCACATAATCTTCCAGAACACACATAAAATAATCAGATTTATTGCCTGTGGATGTACCTGTTTCACTGAGTGAAAAGCCTAAATGACTGTTCAGATCTAGATGCAAACCTTGAATGCCACCTCCTATGATCTCTGAAGCACTTCTACATAGCCTATTGCTGTTGGAAGAGCCGAGTGATTCATTTCAATGAGTTAAAAAGAAAAATAAAGTACTTTCAAATTATTTTAATGAGTGAACAACTAAACATGAACTCCTAGAAAGAACCAGTGAAGAAAGATAATATTCAGATGAATAACTATGCTAGAGAAGAGATTTTAGTCTAGGATACAAATATATACAATGTGAAACTCAATGTCCACAGTCAAAAATACTGTTAAAATTGGAGAGGATGGAGAAGAACCTTAAAACATATTCAAGTACTGAAGAAAAAGACTTACAATGAGACAGCTTAACTGTGTCCGTAGGTCAAAATGACAGAAGGGCATGATTATGGTATTTAGGAAGAAAATAGTGACTGGTTTAACAAGAACCTAGATTAGAATTTGAAATCAGGTGGACTTAAATGAGAAACTAGGAGGGAGGAGTGATGTTCTCATGGAAATAAACCTCCCCTCATATCTTTGGGTTAAGTCTGGATATGTTGCCAGAAGTTGTTACACCAGACAAAAATTGCTATGATCCATGGAGGGTTAAATCTCTGACGCACCGGAGATCAGACTAACTATTCCCATAATTGCTGGGATCTTAATCTCTGCAAACTGCTGAACTCAAATAGTGATGCTATGATTTTTTTCATAGATATAGGGTTGCTTTATAGACAGGGCTAGGTTAAAAATCACCAACATTTTCTGTGTGAACAATTGAAAATATGCAGTGTTTGACTGTTCAAGAGTTTTAGTAGACTTTTATTCAAGGGGAAGATTCTACTGGCTACAGATGTCACTGTGAAACTTCTGAGGCTTGAGTTGGATTTATATAAAAGTTTGATGGTTAAGGCTTTTCTAGTATTACCTAAAAATACCTGGCAGAAACAAAGATAGAATGAAGTCTGGCTAGGACAAATTTTAACTGTATGTGGTTAACAATGTCTTTCCTTTTTCTGTTGTTCCACCTCTAATATATTTAGTTGCTTGATGCCAATCCACTGTCTGCTCTGAAAAGCCCCTTAATAAAAACATTGTAAGTGAAAATTTTGTAGGACATTCTCTCATGTGCTAGGAGACAAAGTATTGCACAAATCCCAGCAAAGATTTTACAAATGTGCTGACATAAGGCACTTTAGTTTCCTTGTCTATGTGAAACAGCACTCTCCCTTTAGGGAAAATATCCCCTTTAGGGATAAAAACTGTTCCAGTAGGGATAATTATGCTTTGTAGTAAATTCATACTAGATGTTCTTTGGTCTAGGGCATACTTTGTAGCGTATACATATATTCAAGTCCCTGTTCATGGACATGAAATTTATCAACATTTATCCAAATTCTATCCAAAGCATTGTATGCCTCTCACCTCTTTGTCATGCCTATGTCGGTTGTTTATTGGGAGAATCTAAATGACTGTCTTACACTAAATACCCGATGTAAGAAGATGGACTGAATGCAGCTTACTTGGTTAATTGCTTACTTAAAGCACTTACTTGGTTAATTGTAATACAGATACTTCATCCTCTGTGTAGAGAGAAACAATCAAGTCTTCTGCACTGGATTTTGTATCATTTCTAATCAGCTATTCTAATCAGATACTGATATGCATCACATTATGGAAACAATAGGCACATGGAAGAGCCAGAAAAAATAATGGAATTTTAAATTCCAGAATACGGAGCATGACAAAGCTGTGAACAAAAGCAAGCAGCAAGAAAAGGATGACTGTGAGTTGAGAGTTGCAATATATCTGTGAGCCAAGAAATAATACTGGTATTTAGGGCGGATGCAGCACAGATGATATAAACAAAAAACTCAAGGTGATAAAAAAAGTCAGATTATTCTTGGACAGAGTCATATAGACTACATAGCAGTGAGACAAAATAGATCAAGAAATGCTGATAAAGAAAAAAGGAGTTTGCAAGGTTAGAGGAATTTTAATCATGGAGAATTTTAATTACACTCATATTGATCAGTATCGCAACTCTGAAATACGCTTCCCCCACACAAATTCTGAGCACTGTGAACACTTTAGGGAATGAGTCTGTTCAGGTATTTTTTTGAAGAGGCTGCAGAATGTGTGCCCAGTTGCCTTTTTGATCTCATGAGAAATGAATCGACAGCTTACACTGAGAAGACTGGTCCTTTGGTGGGGTTAAATAATTAAGGAATGCAAGGATTCTTTTCTTCTGGAGCTCATAATCATTTTAGTGTAGTTAAATGTCCTTTACAATGTAGAAAATTAGTGGCATTGCTCAGTTGCTCGATGTTATTGGTTGAATCTAGTGGGACAACAGGTGATTACTTCATAATCATGAAGTAGAATGCAACAGATCTCAAAATATTTGATAGCTACCATAGCGCTCTTGCAGCGAAGCAGAAACCCTCCTGCAAGGACCAACTGCACTTTTCAAGTTAAAGTCTTCTTTCGTTTTTTGTGATATCATAGGGAGTATAAAATACACAGACTCATGCTGCATAAATTCACAAGACTGCACTTCAAAATCTGTAATCATGAGCAAGAACTTTGAAAGGAGCACTTTAAATTTTTTTTTAATAGAAAGCATCACTAAGAAGTTCATCTGACACAGAGTATGAACCAATGGCATTTTCCATGTATCTATCTGAAATTGGTGAAATATATATTTAACATAGGAGGAACTACCGTCTTGAGGAAGCTGCTAGTACCATGACTGCAGCCTTGAATCTGAATGGGACCTGAAATGTTTGGAATTCAAAGTGATTAAGTTTTTTAGGTCTTAACAGGAATGTGACAGGACCCTAAATTATTGTAGGTCATAACACGCCTATAGCAGCAACTCTTATATTGTATATGGAACTCATTTATTGTGAAAGGCTATTAGTGAGTAGACTCATCATCATGGCCAGGCTTTGCTAACGAAGATTAGAGGAAGGACTCTACCCACGCTTGCTACAAGCACGTTGGTGGCTAAGAAGGCCAATGCAAGATAGACAAGTCCAGTTGCAAAAGGCACAGCGGAAAGTCTCCTTCGGTGGTACTGGCAAGACTCGGTTCTTTCTGCATTGCTTTTTCTCCTCAGAAATGAAAGGCTACTTAGTGAGTAGACTACTTAATGCAGAAATAGACTAAATTCAACACAAGCACAGATTTAGGACAATGCTTAGATTTGTACCTTTTTTTTCTAATCCCTCATTTCTTCTTGAAATAACTTGGTAAATTTAGTCTGTAAGGTTTTGCCCTACCTAACTGCAGACATTTACAATGTAGACTTTTTTAGGCCTACATCTAGAATGTTATGTTCTAAATATTTCATTTACTGCTTTTTTCTCTATAACTGATGGTAGTGTGAGGGTGTCTAATTTGTTACTATCGGTAAGATCAATCTTTGGGTCTAAATAGAAACAAACACAAGAAAGGCTGACATCAATGCAGAAAAAAAGCCCAAGAAGGTAGACCATTTCAATAGACAGGTCCTCAGCTCAAAATCATATTATGATTAATTTAGTGAAATATGAAACCAATTAGTAAACTTTTGAATGACGTCCAAAGACTACTAGTATGATGAGAAGCAAAAAGGCAATTGGAAATAATTCAGCACAGTACAAGTGTTGCAGACTGTTGATGTATATCTTGACAAAATTCAGCGGCTGTTAAATGTAATTGGGATTAGGGGCCATTTCCTAACTCTGAAGAAATTCTCAGAATTTGTTTTTGCTCTTTGAAATTCCAGCACAAGCCTTAGGTCTAGTTATTTGTAAGTAGTTCTTAGGTTTATTACCAGAACATCAGTTTCATTTCAAGTACTATACCTTCAGCTATTTTCCTTGCTCTTCATTGCCTTCCATCAGAAATGGAAGACCTATGAATTTAATTTTTTACCTGTTAAATAATTTCACGTCAAAAACTTGTCTGAATCCCAAGTTGTTAAATCTAGTGAACTAAGCTTACTCACAGTAGCTGACGGTCTATATGGTGTAACATGATCATATTCAGACCAAAAGGGTCAAGACTTTTAAATGATTACCAAAATAATTTACAGGAAGCACACTTTTTCCCCCTACCTCTAAACTGATTTTTCTCCACAAAAAGAAGTCTGTATGTAGACAAGAGGTACTACATTCCCAGGAAATAAATCAGAAAGCCTTAAAACCAGTTGTATTATATGTGGACTTTCACATTTTTAAAATTAATTTATTTGAGATATGAAGAAAATTGGAAGAGTGAAAAAATTTTTTTTAATGGTCTTGTTTACATTCAGAAAGATTATTACTTCTGAGTGAAAGCATAGGAAGTTACACGGTTCAATTAAATATAAAGTATTAGGCAGATAGTACTACTCCATAATCTGAAACCATAGATAACATCTAGTAATTTCTGCTTCTTACTTAACTCCTTTGTCAGGTCAGGCTGCTTACAACACAGCCTGTAGCTTTGTCAGACAGAGCCAAGTCTCTTAAATAGCATCAAGAAATCTCCAAAATGGATGCAACATCTAAGTGGTCATGTGAATACATGTAGTAAACATCTAAGAGCTACACATTGTTTAACTCTGAATATTTAGTGGTTCATATTGCGCAAGAGAGGTATTTTGAGCAGGGAAAGGAACACAAAACCTATGCTACACTTTTTTTTTTTAAATCCAGCCTTAAGAAAGAAAAGGCGCTCATTAAGAGAGATGATCACATTTGCCATTTCAGAGGAAAAGGAATTAGGAAGAGTGAACACCTCATCATTCAGTGAAAATAGAAGTGTCATCTGCATATAAACGCACAAGGTTTTGCACAGCCCTGATCCGGGTTTATAATAATGAGAAAAGTACAGTAAGAAATATCACACTGACCCTGGTGATACAGATATTCAAATGGTTTGGGGAAAATCAGTCTTAAAGATCTGCAGGATGAGTGCACCTGTGGGGATGGGAGAGAATGGACACCAGACTGAGACAAAAAACAAGCGTCGGGTTGAGAAGCAGTGGGAATGAAAACTTAAGTACCCTCCGTGTTGTTTACCTCTTCTTGTTATATGGTAGAGGAGATGTGATTTTCCTTCAGGAGTGATGAGTTTGGAAATAACACAGATTGCTGAGCGGGTAAAGATTTCAGCCAAAGGTTTGCTGCTGATGTTTCACCATGGACAGTGAGAGACCTTCTTACTGAATTCGGCTAGCTAAACAGAACATGTGGTGCTGAGGGCTGTGCCTCGTGGTACCACTCTGCAGAAGAGTCAAACAGCTCCACAAAGAAACTGAGCCATTTAGGGACTTGGGAAATTCCACATCAATGGCTGTTTTGGTGAGAAGAACAAGGAATAATCTTACTTTTCTACTCATCAGTAGAAAAATGCTGGAAATTCTTTTCTCCATTTTACAGGAGTTCTTTATTTTGCCAGTGTGCTTCTTGGTAAATAAACAATCTCAGGAGAGTTGTTTATAGCTTCGATATTGTTGAATCATCTACATATACATGCTGGAGAGCAAGACCAGTCTTAGAAATAGGTTAAGATAAAAGTCTTACAAGTTGGGGTGATGACACAGACTCTTCCTTTCTCTCATAAGCAACAGAAATGTGGATTCACATAGCTCCTCACTATATTTAATGGAAATACTCCTCACTGCATTTAAGTTGAAAGACATTTTTTCCTTGTCAAAACTTGCTTTAACCAAGCGAGGAAGTTTTTGGATAAGGAAGAACTCTGCTCTGCTTCTGTGTTAGCTCAGGTTTGGATTCATGAAGGTAGGAAGGCAAGGTATCCCTGTAATTCATGGAGGACAGATTTAAAAGCTGTGTTAGATCTGAATTTTTGAAAACTGGTGGATCACTGGGTGATCAAGGCAAAAGTGGACCAGAATGGATTACTAAGATTTCTGGAGGACACCAGGATATTGCTTTGAAAGGAAAAGAAGCACCTTAAATCCCTGACCACTGTCCTGTTTTGGCTTAAAAAATGTGTAATTGAATGAAAAATAAAAATCAATGCCCTCGGTATTGATGGGTTGATTCAATTTATCCAATGCCTTAGAACTTTCAGGCTGCAGAAGGTTTGCCTTTGTTATACAGATAGTTGCCTTTCATTGCTAGAGAGTTTTTAATATCTTTTCAATTCTAGAACTGGAGCTTAAAAAAACGCACTTAATATCACTGAGAAGAGAGAGAGAGAGAATCATCATGATCTTACACTCAAGCTTGGCAGCTCAAGGGAATCTCTGACATTTCCTAACAGGTTCCTCGATTGCACAAGATTTATATTCTTTGCCTCTCTTTGACCCAACTCTGCAGATGGGATACAGAAATAGAAATGGTGCTTTGAATGAAATTTTCTGCAGAGCTTTTCCCACTTCTCAAGGGTTTCCTTCTTTTCCTGAGGGAGGACTAGTTCATGTTTTTCAACCATATATAAGGAGGGGAAAACTCAAAATAATTTTGCATCCAAGAGTAGGCATATCACTCCTTTGCAGTTACATTTGCATTACATTTCTGGCAATCGTCATCAATGACTGGCATCAGCTATGACTCATTATTCACTTCTTGAAGGACTTGGCATAACAACAAGAGGCAAAACCAAACTCATTCAATTTTGTATTCTTTCTTCTGACAGGCAGTTTTACTTGAGGAATCATCTGGGGAATGGGAATGAGAAGCCTGAAAGTCCCAGGCTCCTGCAAAGAAAGTGGCTATCATCAAGAGGACCACAAATGACAATGTTTATCCAGCTCATTCAAATAGAAGTCAGACAGCCAGTAACCACTCCGGACAGTAATTGTAATGGAACTCCTTCTGGTGAGTCACAAAACAGGACTGCAACAGAAGAGGGGGATGAAGGGAATGATTACACAGATCAGATCAAGGAAGTGACACGTGACAGGAACTGAAGGTGACTGTTAGAGCCAGTCACAGAAATGTTGGCAATCTTTTCCATCTTGATATTCTCTGTTCTTATACCGTTTACTTCCCTTTCTAGGGGCCTCTTTTGAGCAGACTTTTAGTAAAGAAGTAATATAACTCTCAGACTTATTAAGCACTGCAATAAGCCCTGATTCTTTGTTTTCGTAAGCCTGTCACATGCTGCCATTAACAATGAGAACTTTCTTTCTCCTCTCCCTTGACATCCCCTAAAGGGTCTGTAAACATCTGTGGGCTGTGCCTTCATAGGCATGTTTTAAGTATATTCCATCAATCTTAGCTGACAATGTTATTGATAAATGCCTTTATGACATCATGACAAGCTAAATTAATATTAGCAAATGTGTCAATTAATTTAAAATACAGAGAATAACTCCCCTTCCTTTTCAAGAGATACGAACACAGACAGAGACAGGCAGAGTCATTAATCAGTTGTTTCTCCTCAATTCAAGACATCTTCAGTGATAAACTCTTGGTTGATTAAAAGGCACAGTCATTCATATTAACTATGGCAGATAAGACCATCAACACTCAGTTGATCATTTACAGCTTTAGGAAGTAGCTCTGTAAAATGAATCCTTAAAGCAGTTTCTGTCACAGACAGCTCTGTAAAGTGAAGTTGGCTGGGCCTTCTTTTACCAGCTCTCAAAATCCTCCTTTAATCCAAGACCTACTGGTTCAAGAGGAGGAGGTAAGCCTTGCAGTCCTTCGGCAGAGAGCAGAGAAGCCTGCAGATCCTCCCATCAGAAACAGATACAGAGGGCAGCATTCAAGCAGAGGACTGTGTGCCCTTGAGATCTTTGCCCCTTCAGAGAAAAATAAGAGAACCAAAAATGGCAAACTGCATTAAAAGATCTCAAAAGCACTCCTTTCAATGTCAGAATTAAGTACAACCTCAATTCAGTGCTGCAAGCACATATTTTAAAACTATTTTTTGCATCACAGAATCCCATATAGTTTTCCACATGGACTCTTGACTCACTTTCAGAAAAATGAGACTCAGGAAGTCACTTGGCATATAACAACACAGCCCTAACAGTTAAAGTTCAGCAAGGTCAGAATCACCTGAAAACAGGATCTTATTATGGGAAATATGAGTTAACTGCAGGAAAAGAAAGGCCCACCTACAGCTATTAAAAATAGATGGAATATTGTCTCCCTCCAGAACATTGCTACTGATGTTTTTTAATTACACTGATGTGAGTTTTAATCAGATTGAAATATGTCTGCATAATGAGCTATAGGAACATTTGACTGATGTAGCAACATCAGCAGAGAAGGAGGAAGAAACATAACCATAATATCTATAATGCTATGATAATGAACAATTAGAAACAGCAATGGGTTATCTGCATTCTAATTGCCCTTTGTAGTGCTTAGAGAGGTTTGATCAGGGATGTGGTTTTTGCTTAGATCCTTATGCAAGGCCCATTTAAGCAACAGAACATTTTATGGTGGCTTTTGTGGGCTTCGGGTGAATCCTTCTTGGACAAAGAGAAATAAGAGCATAGAAACCAAGATTAGAATTGCAGTGTCTTCAGAGTAGCAGCAAATCCAAGACCCCTTCCCTATGTCTGAGATTTAAATTCCTTCCACTTTCTAGCTGAACTATAGAGTTCTGAGGCATGGCACGTTTGGAAGGTCCTGCATGTGTTGTGCTGTGCTGGTATTTCTGTGTTAGCATTATATTCATGCGTTTGTCCGTGACATTTTGTAAAATGAAGCCAGTTCTTAATCCTAAACATTATAGAGGCAAGGGTTTGTAGGCTTTTCAGTTAGCTTCAGCTTAATTTAACCTGAAAGGGAGGGCTATGGGCCCTCTAAGAAGCTGCTGAAGAATGGAGCTCGTACACTAAGTTTTCTGATCTGTCATTGGCAGAGGTTATGGTAACCCTATGGATAAACCAGATGGTGAGATAAGAGGGAATGAATTGCTTGCTGGAGAAGGTGGTCCTATTTTGGAGTTTATTGCCAGGCTCAGTCCCAGCATTGGCCCTATAAAACATAATTTCTGGGGATAGTAGACAAAGTCACGCTTTTAATTCCTGTTGGGATGGCAGACAGTCTAGGAATGATGGGATGTTCAAACTGCTGCAACGAAATATGCCTGAATCCACTGGAAGGAAAAACTTGACTTTCTATGAGCAAATTGAAGAGATGAGTCAGATCCAGAGAATGAGAGTTTCCTCAAAAACATCCCTCAAGAGGCGTCGCAACTGCAATCTGTCGTGTTTACAGTGGTTCACCCATACCTTCAATGTGAAACATTATCTAGTTTGTCTCTGTAAACACAAATTTTTGCATATTTTTTTTCTCATTACAGGTGAATGATTTTTGGCAAAGTCAATAACACTGTGAATTAGTTGCCAGAGTGAGGTATTGATCACCTTTTTCCAGTAGGAGTTGTTGAACATTTTTCTGTTAATACATTAAACTTAATGTTGCAATTAAACTTCTTTGAGTTGGAATAATCAGTGTTTTAAAAATACTTCCTTATCTTTATTGTAAAAAATTCTATGTATCCAAACTTCTCTGGTTCTATATTTTGTCTACAGTCAGGTCAATTAATGAGCTGACAAATATCCATCCAGATAAAACGCTGGCAGCTATTTGTATACTTTGGGCCTTTTCACCAACTCACTCTATTATCCCAATTTGTAAAGCTGGCTAAGTGTGTCATCTGTATTACAGTGACACATCCTATAATCAGTAGAAAGCAAAACAAATCTCCCATAACATAACAGTTCAGTCATTCTGCTACAAGAAGCAAAATTAATGTTCCATTTTTCATTACTTATTTGTGGTGGATACTTGTTTATTTGTAGTTAAATTTCTCCATTACATGCGTTAGGATATATGAAGCAGTAAGAATAGTTGTATTGAATCGATTACATCTTTTAATTAAGTCTTGGGTTTTGGGGACCTGTAAGATGCATTTTTAATTTTTTGATGTGGGAAGGGGGAAGAAACAATAATCACTGGAACAGCTAAGCACCTTCAATCTCAATAGGCTATGTATGGGGAAAAAAGCAGAGTTGACTTGGAATAATATCTCCAGAGAAGAATATCCATTGCAATCAGGGATGACAAGGGCCATTAGACCTTACTTTTCCAAAGTCCTGTCTATATTGTATATTTACAAATAGGGTCAGCTGCAAGGTCTTAACATTCAGGTTTCCCTTCTCCTTGGGCAAGTATTCCCACAAGAAAGCTTCTCCTACTTTACAGCAAGTACATCTTACCTGCCTTCTTCAGACTGCTTATAGGTATCTGTGTCAGCGCACATAGATCCAAGCCCAGCAGTTTGTTATGGTGGGCAGTGCAAGGATCTTTTCATCCTCAGCTATCTCATCTTTTCTCAGTTTTTAAGAGGAACTATGAAAAAGGCATAGAGACCTGTCTGTATTAAATGATTTCTCTTTACCTCCTTATTTCAAAGTGCACAGTTTACAAACTGAGATTACAGATGAGTTCAGGTCTGTGTTGGATTATATGATCAAACTTGTGACTCCTGTAGACATCGTAGAGGAGAATGGACTGTAAGTAGAAATCTTAGGTTCATACTGCAGTCATAGAACTCTCAATGGGGAACTTCCTACCGGTGAACTGTCTTTGTCTTAAGATTGCTTCCTCAATAGAAATATTAATTTTTAGGCCCTCTGAGGCAAGAGAAGCCCTGACCTGAAGAAAATCTTAATAAGTATCTTTCTGGGACCAATGGGAATATAAAAGCCTTTGTGGTTAGCAGGACTTTCGGAATGCTGTAGTATCTTTACAATGCACATGCCAGATTCTGTCTCAAATTCAGGTGTGAGCATTATTCAGGAGAGATATTTTTGGTTTATATTTTCCCCTTCTCTCATTTTAAGAACTGCAAAGTGTTTCTGGCAAATGAATAACACTGCATGTTAGTTAATGGTTAGTTAATGATAATTAATGGTCATTAACCAAGTCTTACTTAATGACCCCTTTCAGTACTGGAAAGAACATTTGTTTACTCACTATTTTTCCAAGTACATTCAAAATAGCTGTCAGTGACCTTTGAATTTGTTCCTGACTGCTCTGGGAAAACATTTTAATTATTAGATGATTGAGGATAAAGTTTTGAGGTCCTCCTAGCTCTGTTTGGATAATAGAAATGGGCCAATCTCTCTTACACATGTGAAGTCGGGTTAGCTTTATTAGAAAATAAAAGAAAGAAATAACACATAAAGAGAATTAGAAACATTTGGTCACTGTTAAATATCAGCCATGACATTTCATAGACCCAGTAATTCCTAACAATATATTGTTAACTGCCTTGTAATATCATGTAAATAATTAATTGTATTGAAGTTTCAATAGAAATTTCTAACTAGACGTTACTTGAAAAAGAGATTATCCATTAGAGCAGAACAGAATGTAATAGAGTCATGCATTGCCATTGGTGACTCTTAGTAGATGTGTGTGGACTTTCAAAAATCTTATTAATAATTTCTTTATATATTTTATTAATGATATTAAAATAGTCAGGATAGTTTATTAATAATGTTATTAATAAATAGTACTACTCCTGACTTCTAAAAATTATAATTTAAAAAAGGAATGACTATTATTTGTGGAAAAAAATATACTGACAGATTTTTTAATGGGGAATTTACAGGAGGCATGCATGTGGTCTCAACTCATTAGCAATGAGTATTCTTAAAGATAATTTTAATAAAGGATGTGTAAATACTTGATAGTAATGCACATTGTTAATTTGAATTCTTGTTTTGGTTATGTTTACTGAGTATTTTTCCTCCAACTGCTCACAAAAATTATTGTAAATATGTTCATGTTTATCCCTTTGGTGAATAGCTGCTGTTGTTGTATCTAGTCACGTATGTATATGAATTTGGGCATCAAATATCTTGCACTTGTCATCCTTTGCTGAATATTATCACCAAATGGTGTGGAGCAGAAAAAATGCTAGAAAAAAGCCCTGTGTGATTTGAAGGACCAGCTTTACAGCACAAGATTCCTGGCTTTACTGGTATTTGACTAGTGATCAGATCTTGTTCTAGAAAACTTTCAATTTTACCCAGAGTAAATGAAATGTGGAGCCAGGGAGCTATTTGTCAAGAGTTTGAACTAATGAAAGAAGAAGTAAAACTATGTTCAGGAGTCATTGTCCAACAACAAAGAAGGGCTAATTAGTCAGATTGACTGATTTTATCAAGCCTATTGAGCAGAATCTATTGCAAAGGAGTGGCAAAGTATTTGCACCCATCCAGATAATCAATAAGTATTTGCTTATGCACTGAACCATTTGGAAATTTTGGAGTATTTGCCAGTATTTAAAGAATTTCAAAATCTCTGAATTTCTAAATCCTTGGCATTTGACAAAAAAATTGACTTTTTTTTTTGGTAAGAAGGATTAAAGAATAATAATTTCATTATTTACTTTGGGCTTCTCTCTATTTCCATAAAATAATACAGACATAATATTCATTGTGTATTTCCATTAGCAGATCTGTCCACATTTGACCTCTGTCTCCTCAACTTTTCCCTTATTGAGATCCAATTAATTTTAGAAGCATCCCTGTTTGTTTTTTTGACGAATAAAAATGTAGTCAGCCTTTCTGGAACATCTTGACTACAGTCTGAACAAGAATGCAGGGAGAGGGGTTTCCATGGGGCTGGGAGAGGCTGACTACAAACTTACCTAAATATTTATAAATATTCCCCTAGGAAGAAGTGCTAGGCAGTGCAAAATAATCACATGTGAGAATTTTCAAGACTTCTCCCAAAACTATTGTACTTTTGAAAAATTTTGTTGTTAAACATTATAAACAACAAACTAACCTTTGGTGGGCAAGGGAGCCTAGATGAGCGCTTACTATGTTGCCTGAGCCATTTTAAAGCAATTAAATCAAGAGTCCACTGTCAGCCTTACTACATGGTGACCCCTTTCTAACACACATATCCATAACGAGGGCAGTTAGGAGCCCAAGCCTTAGGATGGCACTGGCTAAATGAGTGTCTTCTTTAGCTTTTTGCTGCCTACAAAAATACGGGCTTATGGCTTGTAGGAATATTGCTGGGGAATGTGAATAATCATAAGGTGTCCTCAAAGCCAGAAAAGAAAAAAATAATAATAAATAAATAAATAAATAAATAAATAATAATAATAATAATAATAATAATAATAATAATAATAATAATAATAATAATAATAATAATAATAATAATAATAAAAATATTTTTTAAAAGGGATAAAAAACTTCAGAAANAAACAAAACAAAACAAAAATCCAGAGATAAGAGAAAGATAATGCTAAAGTTATCATTTGATTTTTACTAGGCAATGTGGCTAGGTAACAAAAGCTTTTCAGAAGTTCCTGAAGAGTACACAAATTAATTTTTCCATCACATGATGAGGAAGTTATCTTTCTGCTTCAGAAGATCTGAGCGGCTGTGAACACCTACTGCTGTGTTCTGTGATTACATTCACTTACACAAAGAGAACACATAAAATTTGTTGAAAAGATCCATCAGCTTTGGCGTGCTACTGAAGTTGTATCGATCCCATGACCACAAGACAGGCATGTCCCCCTGCATGCTGGACACATGGACGGTCTAATGACAAGTTGTTCTATGATTCCTCATAGTTTAATTCCCTGATGTGTACAATTCCCCTGCATAAGGAAAGGTATTAAAAGGTGGGGTATTCCTGCATATTGATCACAAGACAGATACTTTCTGGTCATGAAGGAAGAATGTTAAGCTTCACAGAATGGAGAAATTACAGTGTTTGAGAAAGGGGAAAGAAAGAAATAGGCTGCTAGAACAATTCATATCACTTGTGACCCCTTCTGCTGGTTTCTGAGTTTCTTTCTTCTAGAAAACTAAACCCACAAAACAAACTCCATCAGAACTGTGGTGCCAAACAGTCTATGGTTTAGATTTGTTGCTCTGAAAATCATATTGAGCTCATGAACTGGTGTATTTGTGTCTGTGGGTCTGCTACATCCATACAGTCCTGATCGAAGTACAGGTAAAATAATTCCTAATTGGGATAGTCAGGTTTTGGATTTATTGGTTTAAAAGGATACAAAGGAGATGCTCATTCAGGTCTGCCAATTATAGTCTAAAAAGCTAGCATATGTGCTTTCTATATATTTATATAATACATAAACCTGTCAAATTCTTTAATTCTCCAGCTTGTCAGTTCCTGAAAAAATCACAACTACTTCTTCACTTTGTCAGTCTACCTCCACAATACTGCATTATAAATTTTTCTCAGGAATTGCATTAACCTTTGTGAGTTCTGATGCTTTGTTGACTTAAAGAAATAAGGCCAAGTGCAATTGTACTGACAGCAGGAGACTGCAAATGATGGCAAGAAGTTTTATAAACCTCCAAGCCTTTAAAATCTATTAAAATTCCTTTTCTTTATCTTTTCAGCAGTTCAACTGCCTCATAGACTTCAATTGTCTAATTTTCCAGCTAGGGAGACAGCTTCCTCTCGTGTTGCAGCTCAAAATTTTTTTCCCTACATTTCTTCTTCTGTGCTTTTGAATTTAAACTTTTTTTTTTTTCCCCATACACATACTGACTTCAATTCTTGATCTCAGGCATAGGAACCTACAATTCTACATTCCATTAAAAAAGAATACCTTAAGAATACCTAAAGAAAAAGAATACCTAAAAAAAATTACCTTAATACCCTAAGACATTCTTTATTTGACTCTAAAACACTGCTGTAGCAACTGTAATCACAGTAGGGATCCTGAAAGAACTAGTGAGAGCTGCAGTTCCTCTTGCAAAATATCCAAAATCCAGTAGCTGGGCACAAGTTTGCTCAAAACTATTATGACAATCCTGATGTGATAACCCAGGTAGAATTTGTTTTCCCTTTGAGTACTTTGACTCAACATCTTTTTTTTTGTTTGTTTGGTTCCATGTCCCATTCAAAAATCTGTACCAAAATTATCCGACTAGAGAGAAATGGTCAAATTTCTCAGAAGTTCCTGTACCAATCTAAGAATCAATTCGAACTAGTTTACAGTTTAATCAGAAGGCCTTTGAAGTGAGAAGATGAATTTCTACAAAAACATTCTATAGCATCAGTGAAATCTGTTGTTTTTTCAGGACAGAATGAATATCAGAAGGCAGTAATGCTAGATGCTAAAAGGGTGATAGAGTGCAGCACATTATATAAGAGTTTTCTCTTTGAAATAGATTTTGAAAAGCTCTAGCAAACATATTTAAACATAACAAAAATTAAAAAAACACTGTGAGGGTTTTTGAATTCTGGAACAGGCTGCCCAGAGAGGTTGCAGAGTCTCTGCCTTTGAAGATATAAAAATTCAACTGGACATGACCGTGAACTTCTTTAGCTGACACTGCTTGAGCAGAGGGCTTGAACTGGGTGATCTCCAGGGTGGTCTTCTATAAGCAAATATTCTGTTCTTCTACATTAATGGCACTCACTGACAGGAGCAAATGAGTGCTCAACTACCTATTTCTGGGGACATGAAAGAACAAATGGAGGAGTCCTATATTCCAAGTTCAGCCTGTAGATAATTAGTTGACCCAAAATGATGTTGGTTTGGTAGTGGTTTCACTTTCTCTAGGGATCTAATACTAGAAAGATTAGGGAGAAAGTCTCAGGATTAGAAAATCAGTAGTCTTTGAATACATGTCTATGCTTTTAAGCATGATTGCTATTGCAGTGAGGAAAACTATCTACCAGTAATATCCCACTGGTTGGTGTGTCAGTGTGTTCATGCTGCCACCAATTTCCCAAGATCTTCCCCTCCCTTCATCTTGTCATAAAAGTAGAAGTTGACCTCGTTAACTTATAATGTTTATTTTCATGCTAAGTCTGATTCCGCAGGTTGTGAAGAGAGTTCCGAGGTCATTACTGTGAGCTCCTACCAGAATGGATGACTGTAAAACTGGATCTCTAGCTGTCTGTTCCCAACAAAGGGTGATTCATGCTACAGCTCATTTGAAAGGAACATGAACTGCTTAAATGTGAGAGCAGATGATGTATTTAGAACATACCATGCTTATGCAGCCTGTGCAATATGAAAAGGGGGACACTTTTAATATGAGCATAGTTGACAGAGACCATATAACTTGCTATCGAGTCGGCTTAGGAAGTGTGTAGGACTTTTTTGAAAAACAATGCATTTAGAAAATGTAGCCCTGCAGCCAAGTAATATTGTCTTGCCCTCATTAGTAAAAGATCACAGGTTTTACACTGAGTTTACAAGGCCATGGGACTGAAGCCTGTCAGGCTTGGTCTTTCTGAACTTGTTCTGACCTGATTACAGCTTTGTTTTACCTTGTTTTAGCTACATAGGCAACAGGCAGGTACAGAGACTGTAAACAGAGATTATAAACAGATCAGATATGGTCAGTTAAAGAAATTCAGATGAGGAGACAAACAAAGCTGGATTGGAGGATAGAAAATAGAACAATGATTATGCAACTTGTGTAAAACAGCATTTATGTATTAAATTTGCATGTAGAATAGGCAGTGAAGGACTTGGGATGCTCTACGCCCATCTCCCCTTACCTGGCCAACAGAAAGCATGAACTCCAAAGCCTGTACAACAATGAAAAGGTAAACATAATACCAGGAAAAATGGTAGGAGATGGGGACTGTGCATATAAAAATCATCTTAGCTAGTTTATTATTATTATTATTGAGACCTTTTCTTTGTGGTGGTATTCTTTAAGTTCTGTTATTTTTCTTTTTTCTTTTTTTTTTTTTAATACATAGACTAATAATAACTCTTTGATTGTCTTGTAAAGTTTTCAATTATAGTAACAGTAAGTTCTTGGCTTTACATACAGACTCTATTTCTCCCTTTCTATTAATAGAATTTTGAACTTACCACCAAATCATTCTCTTTTTTTTTTTTCCTAATAACTTAAAGCACTTTATAATTCTCCACTCCCAACCTGCAGCAAACCCAATTATGCAAGCATTTCTATGCCCTGCAGTAGGTATTCATTATGCCCTCTGCCAGCCTTACAGACAACAAAGAGAAGTAGGCATTTTCTGAGTCCAAACTACCTGATCAATTTTATCTGTCTACAATGATACAAAAGTCTCTCGCTGAACTCACCTTCAGAGACAGCTGAAGTCTTCTGTCTGGTTGGCCATTTGGTCCAACTTTCCCCAGCTGGTCTTTCAGGGATGACTGAACATTTAAATGCAGCTCAATTTGATGCTTTTTAAAGAAATTACATCACCAAAGTGCAGCAAACGAAACATCTGCTCTCAAACAGACAGCACAAATAGACAACAGGAGAAGACAAAACACGGAAGTCTTCCACTGTATTTTCTGCACATTTGTTCATTCACTGGTCATGTAGCATTTCTTCAGGAGACTGGTCTTTCACAACAGTTAGAAATATTATATTTACATTTATCCTATGCTTTGTATCTCTGCATTTCTTCCTTGTGCCTGCAGGGTTACCTTGGTAAACATATCACTCAAGTTTTGACACATTTTGCTGGTTCAGTGTGTGGGATGCTGACCTCCAAGATTCCTGACAACGCCAGGCATCCTAAGTTTGTCAGACTTTTAACCAGCCTTCTTGGTTGTACAGTCCGTATGTGTATGGCAAAGAGAATATTGTCAAGTGAGGTTAAAAGTGTCAGCATTCTGTGGTATTTCTTCACAGTCCAAGCATATGTTCTAGCTTGGGAAATGATTTGGCACAATTTCCATTCTTGGCACTGAATCTCACTCTTCTACTTTAAAGGAAAAAGAAGGGGAAAAATAATCCTCAAACACAAACCATCTATGATTATCAATGGGAGATGTTTTCAGCCAGGAATATTTATTTTTAGACCTGCATCTGTGCTGTATGATACTCATATACAGATATTTGAAGAGAATGATAATAAAAATACCTCCATGTGGCTGATTGTTCTTGGCTCTCCCTGGGAGCTGAGAGCACTCAGCCTCTTTATGTAGTCATAGCAGTGCAAGACACCCCAGGAATGGAGAGTTTTAAATTTACAGTCTTCTATTGCAAATAAGCTCAGAAATTGTGTAGAGAGCTGAAAATAGATAGGCATGAAAAGAAAGGATATTATTGTGACTGACTAAATCAAGGCACAATGACAGCAGAACAGCAAGAGTCTTGTTTGAGATGTGAAGCCCCAAGTGGGAGCAAACACAGGAGATATATGTGATCAGCAGCAGTCCTGGACTTCCATTTTCCAAAAGATTTGAATTTTACAGGCCTCAGGAGCCATTAACGTCTTGTCACAGCAAAATTCATGAAGGCTAATATCTAAGGAAACTTCACATGGAGTTCTTGTCCCAGGAGCCAAAAGATCTTTCTGTTATCAAAAGCAGCATTATCATAGTGAAATGAAACAGCATAATTCTAAGGGGACTTGCAATGCTGCAAATACAAGCACTACATTTCTAGGTAGGATGCGCTTTCAAGGGTGCACTAGTACCCTTTGGGAAAGAAATTCAACAGCCAGATATTCAGTGTCCATCCCAATAGCTGCAGAGCTCTACTGGAAATAACTATTCTCATGAATATTTGAAAAAACATTCTCAAAAGCTTTTGGTTTGTAGTAATTTGTGATGACACCTGTAATAAAATCTTTGTCTTATGAGGTGAAGAAGAAAAAGTCACAAACAGACTTTTTTTCATCCTGAACTGGATTTTCAAAAATTACTGTTAAAGTTAGGTGCCTTTGCAAGCTTCTTCTTAATAAGACTTTTCCTTTGCTAGAGTCACAGAAAAATAGCCCTTTAAAGTATTGAAAAAAATCACTGTTCCAACTACCTGCCTCAAGGCAGGTAGTCAGCTATTCCTATGTCATTCTGGGGACTGTTTGTGTAATTTTTTCTTAGAATGGGTTGATGGTTGGGGTTCCAAAAGCTTCTAGAAAATCTGCTCCACTCCTCTACTGTCCTCACTGACCTATTGAAGTATAGATACCTCAACTTATTATTTTCTGGTTGTAGTTTCAGCCCTTAATTTGTCTCCTGTGTATCTTGGATATAAGATCCATATGCAGGAATTTCAGGCTTTGAAAACATTTATGATGTTATCTCTCAGTCTTCTCTAGGCAAAAATGTCACTATCCCTTCAATATTTCCATACAGATTATGACCACTAGTAACTCTGCACTTTCCCCTCAGCATTCTCTAATTCACCCATACTTCTCCTGATATTGAGTATTCAGAGCTGAACATAAGGTTTTTTTAGATATCTTATCAGCAGTAAGTGTAGTGGAAATATTAACTCATGTATGTTATATAGCACATATTCGAGTGTAGGTGTTTCACTACACCATCCACATGTATACAGACAGTTGTGATCCAGTAGGATCCCAAATATTTTCCTGGGTTTCTGGTTACCTAAGCCATCTTTTTCTCCAATCCGTTTTTATTTGGTTGTTTATATTTGTGTCCTCTAATTGTTCTCATTAAGTAGCAACTGGTTTTTTTTTTTTTTTTTTTTTTTTTTTTTTTTTCCCAAAGGTTTTTTCCTNCTTCTCCAAACGGTTTTTCCCTTTGGAGTTTTAATCCTGCCTTCTGATGTGTTTTCAGCTTAGTATCATCTCTGTATTTAATAAACACAGTCTGTATTCCTCTGAGCAGATATGTAAGAGTATTAGTCTAAAGATGAACTCCTTGGGAGCTCCACTTTATGCATCATTCCACTTTAAAGGCAAATCCTTGGTAACTACTCTTTGAGTATGTCTTTCCAGCCACCTTTATACCAAATTTACAGACCTTGCCTAAGCTTCCTTCTGAGAATAGTATATCAAACAGTAAGGCTAAAATGAAGATACATATTATCTATTGCTTTTTCCTGTCTGTAAAGGGAAATTCCCTGTTTGTAAAAGAAAAATTTGTCTCCCTACTCTCACCCAAGTTTTTATAATTAGTTTATTTATGATTGTAAATTCATGGGACTTAAACCTCCCCTATTCTTTTTCTCCCAATTTAGAGGCTGTCACTTCATTTTTCTTTTTTTTCAGTCTTCCAGAAATTTGTGCATTTTCTGTGAGATCTCAGAGTGGTTCTAGGAGTACTAAAGAGAGGTTGTAATTGGGTCCAGCTCATTTGAGAGCATCTGTGTTTCTAACAATTGTTAAATGTATTTGTCCTTTCTGCTTTTGTTAAATGTCTGGCTGCATTTAACTTTTTAAAGGAAGACTGAGGCAAAAAAGACATAAGAGCCTTCTCCTTTGCAGTGGTAGATTCATTGTACTGTAGTCATTGAATCAACTGTTTCTTGGTTTATTCCCTTACTGAAAATGTACTCACAGAGAGCTTTTACTTGTTTATTTGTATATCTTTCTATATTTTTTATTTCAAAATTTATTCCTAAAATCCTGCTGCAATTATATTTTTATTTACACATGAAGTGCAACTTTGTTTTTGCTTCCTATTTTCCATGGGGAAAGTCTCCAACGCAGCTTAATCAACCTCATACTGCATAGAATCAGAATCATTAGGGTCCGAAAATACCTTTGAGATCATCAGATCCAACCGACAACCCATCACCACCACCATGAGCACCGTTAAATCATCTCTCCAGTGCCATTTCCACATGTTTTTTGTATACTTCTGGGGATGATGACTCCACCATTTCCCTGGACAGTTTGTTCCGATGCTTTACAATCTTTTCCATGAAGAAATTTTTCCAAATATTCAATCTAAACCTTCCCTGGTGCAACTTAAAGTAATTTCCTCTCATCCTGTCACTTGTTATCCAGGAGAAGAGACTGACCCCCACCACACTACAACCTCCTGTCAGGTTCTTGTAGAGAACCATAAGGTCTCCCCTGAGCCTCTTCTCCAGGCTGAACACTCCCAGCTCCCTCAGGTGCTCCTCATCTGACTTATTCTCTAGACCCTTCAACAATTTTGTTGCCCTTCATGCTTTTGTTGCTCCTTCATGCTCCAGCCCCTCAAAGCCTTTCCTGTAGTGAGGGGCCCAGAACTGGACACAGCACTCCAGGTGTGGCCTCACCAGTGCTGAGTACAGGGGAGGAATCACTTCCCTGTTCCTGCTGGCCACACTGTTCCTGATGCAGGACAGGATGCCTTTAGCTTTTTGGCCACCTGGGCACACTGCTGGCTCATGTTCAGCTGCTGTTGACCAGCAACATCAGATCCTTTTACTTTGGGCAGCTTCCCAGCCAGAAAGCTTTCCAGCTTTCCATGCATGTTATGTTCTTTATTTCTCCGCAAAGCAAGAATTTCCATTTCTGAATTTAATGTTTTCTATGAATAGAACTGTCTCAGCCAGTCATCTTTGTGATATTTATAGTCATTTCCTGGATGGCAATTCAGGGTTTTGTTTCCTTTTCCTGGATCTGCTCATTGAACAAGACACTCTCCTTGGCAAGTTACTTTGCCTCAGTTTCCCCATCTGTTAAAAGCGAATAGTAATATTTATTCCTTTACAGAGGAGCCTTTTCTCACCAACTACTGAGACACTGTGGGGCATTATTAATTAAGAGAATTACTGAAATTCCCTAATGTCTTGAGGACCAAGACACTATAATAAGCAAAATGGTTTGAATTAGTTTAAAGCTGCCATTTTGACTATTTAAAGTGTTTTGATGAGCTGTGCTTAAACAAGTAAATGGTTTAAGGGAAGAGAGTTGTGAAATATAGTCTTTAAATTTAAAAAAGTTGTTGGACTCCACTGGCTATTTCAGCTGAAGCTTCAACATTATATCTAAAACACAGGCATTTACATTAATATTTTTTCCTTTATCTTGTTTCCCAAGCTGGTTACAATGCTCATTAATAATTAACTGGAAATGTTAGAAACTGCAAAACTGCAAGGTTTTTGTCGCTATAAAGTGAACTGATTTTTCTACCTTTATCTTGAAATCAAAACTGTTCAGGCTGACACATCTATTAGATACTGTCACCTATACTTTAGTGTTTTTTTGCAAATGTTGGCTACTGACAGAAGAACAAAGTAGGGTGAGACTGAACTGTATGGCAGACCATTCTGTGTCTCAGGCATTGCTTCAGTCGGTTAGTTGTGCCAGCCAACATGTTAAATTCATACCAGTCAAATTTATTTACTGTCTAACCCTTTTCTCCCCTTGCTTTCCTTTTAATCAGTGGTTCAGAGCCTTGAGGGCTTACAGAAAGAACTATTGTTGACCATAGTGCTCTCTGTACATCTGGGATAATTCATTGTTAACAGTGACATTTTCAAGTCTGTGTTGAGATCTGTTTATGAAGGAAACACTGTGCTGATGCTCGAGGGACTGCAGAGGGGGAAAAAGAAAAAGGACATGAAAAAAAATTAGTATGCGGCTTTTATGGAAGAAGATGAAAGGTTTGTTTTGTTCTCGCTCTTTTTGCCTACATCAAAAATGCTGTTTATTGTGCAGAAGAAGGTATGATATAGACTTCAAGATCTGATTTCTTCGCATTTGCTCGGCTTTCAGAATAATATTGACAGGTGGAATGGGGACAAGTAGGGAACATCAGGGACCTGTATCCTCATGAGAGGTGAAGCAGGAGTGTGACTCCCACACAGGGCAGAATATTTTGCACGGGCTACATAACTGATAAACTTTCAGACTTGTTTTCTTCTTTTGGAACTGAACTCTGTATGGGAGAACTGAAAAAAAAGGACTACCATGCTTTTATTGTGCCCTCTGCAGTTCCCTTTAGATATATAATGGTGACTGTTTATTTAGGGTGGTTTATTTTGATATTTTTATTATGATATTTTTTTCCTTTTCCAAATAATCTAGTTTTAATCATCCTAGCTACATGGAGTTCTTGGAAGCAGAGGGTTCTGAGAATGATGATAATATGACTTTCAGCTGTGAAAGCTGAAGCAGTGAGTTGAGACTAGAGATACTGTAGCATGTGGAAACAGGGTAGTATCATTCCATCAGATGTTGTAGAATGGAAGAGCAGCTGTCCAGATTTCACCATTTGTTGAGTTTTTCAAGGTTTTTCCCTAGTGAGGACACCTTTTGAAAATCAAACCTGAGAAATTCCTTATACCAATTCTACTGTATAACTTTTCTATCCATTTCTATCCATTCTATCCATACCCCACATGGATGGACCCATATACAGGTCTGGAGTCAGCACAAGAAAGACATATACCTGGTAGAGGCCACCAGAAGACGCTCAGAAGGCTGGAGCACCTCTCCTGTTAGGACAGTCTAAGAGAGTTGGAATTGTTTAGCCTGGAGGAGAGAAGGCTCAGGGGAGAATTCTTTGACGCCTTTCAGTATTTAAAACACTTAAAAAAAGAGGGGCAGTGACTTTTTTTCAAGGGTAGATAGTGATAGGACAAGGAGGGATGGTTTTAAAGAAAACGACAATAGATTTAGATTAGATGTTAGGAAGAAATTTTTCCTTCCATGGTAGTGAGGAATTTGCACAGCTTGCCCAGAGAAGCTGTGGCTGCCCCATCCCCGGAATTGTTTGAGTCTGGGTTGGATGGATCCCTAGCAACTTTACTTTCACACTGTTCCCCTGCTCCAGCATAGGCTCTTTCGCACAAGAGACAGTTCTCCATGAACTGTTCCAACCTGGTCCCTTCACACAGGCTGCAGTTCTTCAGGAACTCAGTATAGGTACCCAAAGGGTCAAAGGTCTTGCCAGAAAACCTCCTCCAGGATGGGCTTCTCTCCATGGCTAAAACCCCTGCCAGGAGCCTCCTTCTGCAGGGGCTCTCCAGGGACTGCATCTTTGAGGCACATCCACTTGCGGAGGCGTGGACTTCCACATGGGCTGCAATGTGGGACATCTGCTACGACATGGTGCTCTATTGGCTGCAGGAAGACAAGGTACTTCGCCATGGTCGCCCCCACTGGTTCCAGGAAGATGTCTTCTCCAGCACTTGGAGCAACTGTTGCCTCTCCTTCTTCACTAACCTGGGTGTCTATAGAGTTGTTCCTCTCCCATTTTTTCCTCACTCCTGTCTTTCACACCTGTTGTGCACCATTTTTTGCCCTTTCTTTATTATGATATCACAGAGGCACCATCAGGGTCACTGATGGGCTCAGCTGTGGCCAGTGTCAGGTCTGTTTTGGAGATGACTGGAACAGGCTCTGTCC
The DNA here is from genome assembly GCA_013399855.1 of Oxyruncus cristatus. Lineage (NCBI taxonomy): Eukaryota > Metazoa > Chordata > Aves > Passeriformes > Cotingidae > Oxyruncus > Oxyruncus cristatus. The sequence continues at coordinate 939,435 of VXAY01004090.1, forward strand.
TGCATAGGGGCAGCTCCTGATCTTTTCTCACAGATGCCACCCCTGTAGTCCCTCCACTCCCAAAATGTGGCCATGTAAACTCAATGCACAAGTAGAACATTAGAATATTTTCACAAAATTTAAGTCCATAAGGGACCAAACACAATCATTTGTCACAAACCATTACGTTTATCCAGCTTCCCTAGTACAAGGCCAGAGTTAAACCAAACATTTTCATTTGGGCAAATATAAATCACATTTACAGAACAGGGGACACTAGCTGATGATAGTGCCTGAAGACCTTTAGAACACCAAATTAATTAGGCTAAAAATGTCCTATTACAGCAGACACAATGAACCTCATGAAGAAGACAAAAGCAAAAATGTCTGCCAAGATCTCAACTATATTGAGGTAATAAAGAATTGTTTCTGGCTCAGGTGAGCAGTATGAATAGATGAACAGTACTATCACACGCATGACCAAGAAAGCTCCTACTTGAGTGCTGCAGAAAGAGGGATTATTGTGGGTAGAGCTATGGTGAAACTGATGCTTCAGGAGTGAGGAACTGCTAACTCCGAAAGAGTACAACACTGAAGAACCACTATTTCTTTGCTTTATCTCCGCCTTCATCTCTACATAACTAATTTTGGCAAGGTTTAACAACAACCTTGGGATCCATGAACCTCTCTGCTGACATAGTATGGTTGTTTTCTACGTGTTTATGACAACATGACCATACATCTATCCCCTTCTACCACCAAGAATGAAATTAGGTACATTTGTTCTTACATCTAACTGAAATGCTTACCCCTGAGATCATACCATAACTTTTGTCTCATTATGGACTCACAAATGTTAAAAAGGCAACAAGGACAGTACAGACAGCAAACTAGTGGACTGTGAGCTATAGATATTGGGCCAAAATAATTGTTGTAGACATGCAGACCTCTATCACAGGCATGGGCTGAAGAATGTTTCCAAGATGATGGCTCCAGAGTTATCTTTCAGAAAGTTGTATAATTTCTTCTCTCAGATCTGAGGTGACTGGAGCCAAGAGATTCTAAAGTATGCAGGAACAGAGTAATCTCCCTTCTATTTCTTTAGCTCTCACAACAAATCAGTCCTATGTTTCCCTGACTTCAGTGGTAGCAAGTTACATCTTATTTCAATGTTGAATTTGTCTGAGATCAACTTCCAGCTCTTGGCATGGTAATAAAGTATGAGAATAGTATTATAGTCTTGGTATAGTAATACAATAAAATTTTATGAAGCTATCATCATGCCTTGTAAAGTAGCAGGAAAGGACACAACCCTTTTTTTTTTTTTTTTTTGCCTTCTTTGCAGATCATCTACTACAATGACAAGAACAATTTTGGAAACAATTATTGCAGGGAGAAACAATGATACTGAGGCTGAAGTTGCTCTGCATGAGCCTAGTTTTACAGTAGTTTAACTTCAGTAATATCAACCACAGTAACAGGAAAGGGAAATTGAGTGAAGAGGATCCTAAAATCCATCTTGATGACCTGAACAGAATCCCAACTCCTTATCAGGCTTGACTGAGTTCAATAATATTATCTTTATAATTACATGTTAACTCAGTTGCTGCTTACAGTCAGTGATCAAAATGCCTGAGCATGTTGCTAGTACTGACTGGGGGCTGTTGCTCCTCATGGGTATCATCAAATAAATGAAGGTCCTTGGGTGTTCTGGAAATATATTATTTTTATTATGTTTCTCTGCTTCAGAAATCTGTTGTTTTTTCAAATTTTGGTTTGCTCTGTTTTTTAGCTTTTATATTCTGACAAAATTCTAGTAAGAATTATGTTTCCTGCAGCAAAACTATTACAGTAGTAGTTTCTTTTTGTTTCATAGCATAAGTTTATCCATAACATTGCTATGGTTTATTTAAAATTTGCCTCGTTAAGAAGACATGAAAATAAATAGTTTTCTGTTAAGCACTGGTCATGAATATCAAATATTTTAATAAAACTCTTTTGTAGCTAATGCAAATAAAGGCTGGAAGGGGCAGCAATTTTTATTGACTTAAAAAACTATTAGATTGACCTAATAGGTTTTGCATATTATTTCATAAATTACTGATTTATTAACTCAAAGTTTATCTGCCTCTAAAATTGGAGTTAGAGAATAACAAGATATTTCAGGAAGCCAAGAAAACCCATAACAAAGATAGATTGGCTAAACACATGGGTCTCAGTGGACTTTAGCAAAAGTGGTGTGTAGATAGCACCTCAGTGAATCTGACTAGAAATGAGGACTGCTTAGAATTGAAATGGAGGAACTGCAAGTCAAAGAAGATCACCACAGGAGATGGTATAGAAGAAGACAGTCTGTGAGCTTATTAAAAGAGCAGAACCTGTCTTCTCCAGTTCACTGTTTGCTGGCTGAATGCAAATTACGTTCTTTCACATTAGTTGCATGCCAATAGAAGATAAGATACAGACTCTCAACAATATGCCAATGCTTTCAGTTACCCTGAAACTAACAGAGACACAGTCTTTACAATCTGTTCATTTTTCTTTCTTGCAGAAATGATTAACATTAGGAGGAAGCAGGGTCAGTATTGTCCAAAAATCCAACATGGCATTTAAGTCAGAAATTAAATTATAACTTAGCTCCAATGCATCTCCATTGTTTTTGTTCTTGGTTATGTGCATCCTGATTTTCCATCTGCTTCAGAAATTTAGACTTAAACTTCTGATAAGGTGACAGGACTGCAGCCACAAATATCATGCCCTAAGTTGTCCCACAACCAAGTTTTCAAAGTGTGTCCTACTTTTCTGTACCTAGAATCAACCTGACCAGAATCTGGAGAACTTTTTTTTACCTATGGCTTGGATTTTTATGTGCAGTTGGTCTGATAGAATTACAGTTTAGTAGCTCTAATCTGATCTGTGAGACACATAAGATGCCCAGACAGATCAGTAGGTCATTCTGTACACATTATATCCAAAACATCCTGAATACACATGGCTGTCCGTGTAGCTTCTGTAGGTGAAATTCATTGGAGTTAGTCTAGAATCAACAAAGTTGTTTTAAACCCAGCCCACTCCTGTGTTTCTCTCTGCAGTCAATGGAGAAAAGTGGACACTACTGGCACACAACCTCTATAACTGGAAAGAAGGGGGGGATTTCGTTGTATAAGTGTAGGAGGTTAATCTGGTGTCCTGCCCAGCCTGCAACTGTCTCTACAGAGCAGTGCCAGTACCTTATAAGTCTTTTGATAATTGTCATGTTGATGTCTTGAAAATCTCAGGACCCCACAATTGCCTAGAAATGCTTATTTTTAGAAAATGAAATTCCACCCTGGGAAGGTATAGACAGGGAGCTTGAGCTGTGTAGTGAAAGGAGGGCCCAGAACCAGTGGTGCTTCTGTTACACCTCCAGACTCTGGGAAACAAGCACTAAGAGATAAAAAAGAGGATTTCTGAAAGCACTCCAGCTGGATTATGTTCTCACTGAATTAATTGGCAAATATCTTAAAATGTTGAAAAAAAAGTTTTTCTGTTGCTACTTAGCATATTTTGTTCAGTACCTGATAGTGACTGCATTCCTCAGTCTGCCTGTGTTCCTTACTTCCACCAGACTGACCTGCTCACTTCATGAACAAACAGCAAGGTATTTTGTCCCATGCTGATTTTTGAATTTATAGGGTCATCTCAGAAACGTTTAACAAAACACTTATTTGTGACAATGTATTTGATTTATGTATCAAGGTTTTGGTGGCGGGGAGGCTACAGGGGTGGCTGCTGTGAGAAGCTGCTGGAACCTTCCCCTGTGTCCAAGGAGCCAGTGCCAGCTGGCTCCAAGATGATTATGCTACTAACCAAGGCCAAGCCCACCAGTGGTGGTGGTAGCACCTCTGGGATAATGTATTTAAGAAGTAGCAAAAAAACTGCACAAAAAAGTCTGCAGACAAAGAAAGGCATGAGATACAACTCTTCTGACACCAAGGTCAGTGAAGAAGGAGGGGGAAGAGGTGCTTCAGGTGCCTGAGCAGAGATTCCTCTGCAGCTCATGGTGAAGGCCATGGTGAGACAGGTTGTCCACCTGCAGCCCATGGATGTCCATGTTGGAGCAGTTTGTGAAGAGCTGTAGTCCATTGAAATGGCTCATGTTGGAGGAATTTGTGGAGGACTGTCTCCCATGGGAGGGACCCCATGATGGAACAGGGGAAGAGTGTGAGGAGTCCTCTCCTTGAGGAAGAAGGAGTAGCAGAAATGCCATACATTGAATTGGCAGCAATAGTCATTTCCCGTTCCCCTTTGCTGCTGGTGGGGAACAGGTAGAGAAAATCATGAGTGAAGCTCAGTCCAGGAGGAAGGGAGGGAGTGGGAGGAAGGTGTTTTAAGGTTTTACTTTATTTCTCACTGTCCTGTTCTGATTGGTAATAAATTAAACTGTTTTCCTCAAGTTGAGTCTGTTTTGCCTGTGGCGGTAATTTGTGAGTGATCTCTCCCCATCCTCATGTTGGCCATGAGCCTTTCATTATATTTTTCTTTCCTGCACAACTGAGGAGGGGAGGGGTAGAGTGGCTGTGGTGGCCACCTGGTATCCAGTCAAGTTAAAACCTATCACAAACTACTTCCTTGACATTTAATAAACTACAACGTCTCTTCTAAAACTGCCTCTTGCGTGGTAGAAGCAAAATATTTGACTCAGTAGTAGTAGTAGTAGTAAACTCATGTTATGAAACCCACTTACACTGAGCAAGATAATCTGCTTTCTTATGTTGTCTTTTTTTAGAACTTTTTCATCTTTTCTTAGACATGGGCAGAATTTGTCTAGTTATGTGTGTGTCAGCACCAAATGATAGGGTCTCATCATAACTAGGGTTTGTACGCACTATGTAACAAAATCCAATTCTCTTGATCAACTTCAGAACTACAGTCATCACAATTCCCACTTTGAGATTTCTTCCAATCAAAAGCCCTAATGAGCTGATATTTAGGTAGTGACCAGATAGATTCTGGACATTTTAACAGGGTGTGAAGATAACTTCAATTTCTTCTCTGCATGTAGGCTGCAAAAACATGATCCTGGACGAACGCCATAAAACTTTTACTTCCTATTGAAGTACTGCCAAATGTTGTCATGTGTATTACAGTGGGAGGACAACTGATTAGCTCTATTAATTTACATACAGAACAGTCTTCCTTTCACATGCTTATTAATAGAAAGATTACTAGTCTAATTGACCAAATCCACTCAGCACAATTAAAATGGATTTTAAGGGCTTTGATGTACATCACTGTAAGCAAATGAAGCAACAGTTAAATCCCCAATTAACACAAAGAAAATATGAGACAGGATTTTGTATCATTTCATTGCAAGCAAACAGAAAGGGAACAAATCCCCCTTCTGTAATGTAGTTTACACTCAACAACAAGGAAAACCGATTTAAAGCTATTGTAAATCTTAAATTATTCATTTTATTCTCAATAGGTCATTAAAAAGCTGCTTCTAGCTTCTAACATTTGAGTATAGTACTTGGTTTATGGTGAAGAATGCACAAGGGAGGGAAAGAAATGAAAACCCCAAAGGAATCTAAAAGTTGAAAACAACAGAGTGAGAAAAACAAAGCTGAAGGTCTTTTTATCCTTGGGATTTTCTGAGGTACTTGAGAGGATTTAGTGAGTGTATTGGACTCCTGTGCTTTTAGCTGGTTAAAAGACTGTCTAAAGGAAGAGCAATGAGCTGATGTGACCCAAAGGCTGAGGGTATATAGGTAACATGCAACCACTGTGACCATCCTGGTAGGACAATGAGGACAGATTAACACTTGCAGAGGATGGTGTTAATTTGTTTAATGCTTGCTCATGTCAATCACTCTGCTTTGCTCTACAGACAGATATATGAACATGCTCCGTGAAATCATGCTTTTCTGGAGCTGGGGCAAATCTTGACACCCAGTTGATCAAGCTGACTTGCAAACCTAATTTTCCTACCTACAACATTCTTTCTTGGCCATGGACATAAGAATTGGTCTAGCATCCACCTCTTTACCCTCCTGCCTGAGTGCCTCATAGAACCTTCCTGTTACCTGTCTGGAAATATCTCTTATTCTCTGGTTCATGTATAACTAATCCTATTCTATGTTATCACACATAACACATATTTTGAGTCCTCAGAGAGCTGTGAACTCCATTTTTGAATATTCCGGTTGTTAGTAGCATATGGGATGCCAGCAACCTTCATATTTCAGCTTATTGACTCTCTTGATACTCCATCACATGTGATGGCCACATGTGAATAATATTGACAGTGGAAAAGTACGTTATTTGTTAAAAACAGTTGCATGTAGTGTATAGAATCAGCTTTTTCCTTGAAAAAGGTATATTTACTCAGATGGCAAACATACAGTAATCTCTACTGTATTATAAGGTATCTTGTCCACTGTCTCTGAATGCAGAGTAACCTCTGCATGGGTGTGAAGAAAGGTACCACAATCAATGCAACTGAGAAAATGGAGATCATGAGACAAGTTATTTTAAAAGGGAATAAAATAAAGCAATTTCTTTGCAACGTGGGCTACAAGGCAAAAAAAAAAATTAAAAATCTGATATTTTCTTCTCTGAGGCATTATTTTCTAAACATGCAGAGATATTATATGTGATGGAGATAACTGCTAACCCTTTTGTGATCTTTTCCCTCCATTTTCATTCTGTGATGTGGCTGTAAGGAGCACATGTATTAGGATAGATAGAAGGTTCAGAAGAACTGGAAGAAAAATACTGGAAGTAGCAGCACTAGAATTTTTCTTGCAATAGAATCAGTGTGAAGCCTCTCTGCCATTGAAAATTAGTGAGGAACACCTTTGCACTATATTAGTGCAGGATTTTAATGTCTTGCCTTTATTAGGATAAAATCCGATTAAGGCTGCGCTTACACAGAAAATATTATACTTGAAGAGTTTTCTGATGTGTTGTTGTTATTGCTGTTGTTTGTGTGTGTGTGTGTGTGTGTGTGTGTGTGTGTGTGTGTGTATTCTGGTTTTCTTGGTGCTAATTTTTTTTGAGAGAGGAGAGATGGTTGTTGTGGTTTTGTTTCTTCTTGGTGGGGGGGTTATTTCTTGTTAAAGTTGGAATATGTGTGCCTGCTCTTTAATTCAATTGAAAGTTACCGAATCAGGCAATCTCACAACTCTTTTCCTTGATTTAGTACGGACTCACCATGTTTCCTCGTGTTCAGTCCTGAGTTCAGTACTGAGGGAGACTTCTGATCAGATACAGTTATCTACATATAAATTATTTACTTGGATCAAACCCCAATCATATTCAGTGGAGAGGAACAGACACTTTCAAGCAACAATTCTTTTCCTCTTAATACACATGGTTAATACATTTCAGGTGAATAACACCCCAAAAATGACTAGGTCTCTCCATTTCTAATGCAGGCAACCTTGCACAACAACCACAAGTGTGAATATTTTTAATGTCTGAAATTAGAAGAAATTATATCCAGGTTGTGTGTCAGCCTATTATGGCATCCTCAGTGGCAAAATTCCACTCTAGAGGAGGTGAAGCTATCTACATTTTCCATTCTCTTTGTAGCACTTGGTTCCTGTCTTAATCTTTGTCTCCAGCTTCCAGACAAAAGAGCTAGGATAAATGTTCATGAATGTTTCTACTGACTTGACAGCTCAATAAAAGGGATGATGAACCTTTTGAAGAGGCTTTTTTTTCCTTTGTACAGGAATCAAACTAATCTTAAACTAAAGCCCTGATGACAAAATAAAAGAATTGCCACATAGAGTTAATCAGGAAGCACTGCTCTATTTTTAATTCACAGTCTACTTGAAATCATGTTAAATTGCAAAGATAGATTCAAGTCTTGAAAAAACCATCTCCATTTGTATCTACCTATAGGTATCTTCATATGTCTTAGGTGACAAATCTGTCATTGCTGTCAGTGAATCTGGAAAGCAATTCAGCTGGCCAGCCAATACACGTATAATCTAGAGTGGGATAATTTATCTGAAGACACTTAATTACTTTAACTAGATAAGATAGAGTATAAGGAGAGCTCAAAACATAAGCTCACTGGAGGTCATAGATAATTCAATTTTCTGTCTTTACAACTGAATTTCTTAGTATTTGGCCACCCTCAGCTAAAAGGAGCTAGCATACTCCTGAAGGCCAGATTTTCAAGCACATTAGCAGATCTAAATATAGATGATAAACGAGTTCAAGATGTGTGTGTCCCTCACCATTTCAAGAAGATGCAGATAATAAGTTGATGTTGCTTCTGGGTATCTTGCAAATAAAAATAGTTTCAAGTAGATCATTTATTAAAAAGTGAATAATTTTGTTGCCTATAAAAACAGCATTGAAAATAGAATGGCTGATGTCTGGAATATTAATTATGATTTAAGTAGATTATGTTGAAATGTTTGTTCAGAAAATTACTTCATGAAGGTAGATGTAATTTCCTTCAGCTTTCTTACTCCCTGGTAGCATTTCTGATTGAATTGACTGAAAAACAAATTGCTCTGAATTGCTGACTGAGTCTGTAATATAGATTGGTTACTACCACTCTGGGATTCTTCAGCAGTGAATTTACAAGATGAACTGTATGGAACACAGAACTTAAATACCGTTTCTCAGCATGGATTTTTACTTTTTGCCTTTACCATGCTACTGGGCACCTAATCAGCGAATAACTTACTGGGGTTTGCAAAAAGTATTTGCCAGGTGTCATCCTGATTTCAAACATCAACAAATGGGGCTCTGATCTAGTGGAAAGTGTCCCTGCTCTATGCAGAGAGCTTGGAATCGATGTCCTCTAAAGATTCCCTTTCAAGCCAAACTGTTCTATGTTTCTATGATTCTAAGTAAAATGAAAGAAATAAAGAAACTGTGTTCGTAAACATATCCCAACCGATAGAGAGGAAGGAGAACACAGTTCCTTCCTGATTTTAAAGTGTTTGGAGAAGGAATGGAATAGTTTTTATTTTATGTCATAACTTTTTTTTTTCTAATTTGGAATCTGCATTTTCCACAATTCTGTTGAGTTAATTTTATAACTATGTTCAATCTTTATTACTTTATTACCTATGCTAAATTTTTAGTGTGAGTTTTTGTTCCATCTTGGATGCTTAGAAGTCGTAAGTGGAACTGTGTAAATAGCTGGGCTATAACCTTCATTCAAGCTTAAGATTATGTCAACGCCATTGCCATTGCCATATGAGGTGTCTCGATTTCCCATTGCAGTTGGACTAGATGACCATTGTAGCTCCTTTCCAACTGAAATATTGAAATATTTTATTCTATTCTATAATCCATCATAATCTGTTTGTATCATTTGTATCATGACTCTTAATCTTCAAACGCTAATTTTCCATATCTATGTATAAAGCATAAATAAGACAACTGTGATCCGCAGAATTTTATCCCATTTGTATACTTCCATGAATGTTATTCAAATTTACCCCAAATGCGCATATAGTTGTAAGTGTTTGCTACTAAAACCAAAATTGCTTGTACTGTATGCTGGCACAATCATAAAGTGTTTGAGAAGGGCAGGTAAACCTTATGTCTCCATTCGAAATTGCAAGTCTTTGCTATAATTTTTGTGTAATATAATTCTTATTGATGTGTCCTATTAGGTTGTCAGCACCAAGAAAAATGTAACACTGGCATTTTTGTAAAGTAGGGTTATTGACAAAGAGTCTGTGAGAAATTTAGAGGTTAAAGCCTCATGACCAGAAAAAGATCTTATCCATCTCCATAACTTACATGTTTTTTAAATTTTCTTCCACTGTTTTATCAGGTGTCATTCTCAAATTGTAGACAAAAAGGACACCATGCCAAACCTTATTTTCACCAAAGTGCTGGTGGAGGTAGGTAATGGAATAATTCATCATATTTTGCTATTTATAAAAGATCACCAAATGTTTGTGAACTCTCAGATGAATTACCTAAAATCCTTTTCACATTTCCTCAAAGAAAGCATCAGAATGTGACAGATCCCCTGTGGCTCCTTATTAGCCACAGGATTGAATTCCAGATGCTGTCTTCAGCAATGCATGAGGAAAATAATAATTATTTTTGAAACTAATTCTCAACCTGTTGCCAATCATGGCAGATGAAGTAGGCAGGTATACTTTCTTTCTCATGCCCCCTTCTGAATGTGTGGGTTCCATTGTCCTTGTTTAGTCCACCATGTTTCTTCTGCTGTGACACAATCCTCGTGAAAAATTTCAGACAAGATTAAAGGGATGATCAAATGAAGACATGATCATCCTTCAAAGAACAAGTTTCCCTCAAAAAAAGTCGTGCTGTTTAATTTCAAATTTGCAAAGGGGTCACTGTTGATCAATCATTCTTGGGTTATGCCTGAGGCAGATGAAGGTCTCTAGCCTTTGGTTTATTGTTGGTTCAGTCAAACTGAGTCCTAGTATGGACGAGAGCTACCTAATGTTCAGAAGAATAAATTAATATTCCTCTTTATCTAAAAGTCTAGGAATTAAAAACAATCATGGCCTAAATGCTATTTAGAAAGAATAAGCTATTTTTAGGAAAAATTGTAAGGTTAATGTAAAAGCAGGGGTAAGGATAAGATAGATGTTGAAGAAAAAAATCACAAAACTTAAGGGATCATGGACGGCACAGACAAACATTAACAAACTCAACCCCAACAGTAGTCAGACTCTCCCAATGACAATTTCACACCTGGTAGTCAGAAGTTATCAGACATCAGTGTTATCCCTGCATACTACCATGATGTTTTTGTTTTCAGATATAAAAGCAATATCTTTTTTATTTATTTGCTTTTCACTTCTGAATTTAGCTACTTTAAGAACAGTTTAAAGAGGAACTGGAATGTTTTTGTTACAGGAATAGACAGGGTACCTTTCTTTCCTTCTGAATCTGAGATTTAGATAGGATTCATCTTCTTTGGGAATGTCATAAATCTGTATGAATCTGTGTGGCTGCTCTTATACACTTGTAGAGTGGGCAGTGTGCTGGGAATTACAAAGACATTGGCCATACCCTTGTGAACCAGGACAGTGTTTTTTTGGTCCTTAATCTTTTCATTTGTGCCATCTAGTTTAATTTCAAAGGTGCCTAATGACAGCCTGATTTTCTCTACGGATCATCACTTTTGGACTTATTGGTGCTTTGCAGATTCTGGGTTATGAAGACCTACTGCAGTCCTGTGAAGTGAGTAAGTAGAATTATCACTATTTGAAAAGGACAAGGGGTGAAGAAATGAGGTCTAATTTGTAATCTGACAAAGATCACAGCGGAGGTCTATAGAATAATTTGGAATGGAAAGAAAATATCTCCCAGGGTATGAGTTCTTTGTCTTTACCACAGGATGGATCTTTGACAGATGCAAATAACTCCCTAATGGGCTGAGGATCATTCTAGCTTTTGCAATAGAGAAAGAGTTCCAGTGAATCTGGAGAGTCCTCTATCTCATTCAGCAGCTTGTCTCTAAAAATTACCTTTGGGGATCTAATTCAGAAACAGAAACTCTGCAATAGGACTTTACTTATACACTCACTAGGAAAAAAAAGTCTACCTAATTCTCCAAAGTTTTGTAAGAATAAAGATCTGAAGCATGAATATATTTTCCAGAATTCTTTTTGGCTTTTAACACTTACTGTTACAAGGATGGATTTTAATGCTACCAGCCGATATCCAACCAAAGCAGCTCAGTAGCTAGCACCTGTAGCAACTGTGAACACATACTCAGATGTCTTAAAGATCTAACTATAAATCTGAATTCCTAAATTTTACAATTAATCCTTGATGTATGCACTTATTCATAGCTTTCACTACTCAGAAGACTCCAGTAAGGATGTACTACTCTCTCAAGTCCTCTGTTTTGTTCCAGGCTTCCTACTGGGAGCTGAATCAAATTCAAAAGAAATCTGCATGGCTAAGATCTGTCTGCAGTTTAGCTGTCACTGGAAGATCCAGAAGCGATCCAGTTCTCAGACACAGTGCAACTATATAACTTCCATATAAAATTCTCCCGATCAAGAAGCATTTTATTTGTGGCAAGGCTAAAACTGTGCAGGGACCTCTTATGCGGCATGAAGATTCTTTTTCTGCTCCCAATGTCAGGTGCATTTGTTCACTCATCAGTCTTTAATGTGAAGCAAGAGAAATGTGCATCTAAAACCAGTAACAAACTCCTGCTAGCGATAACCTGTCACCTGCATACATTTCTCAGACTACATAGTAGCAGTGAGAATAAACTCTTAGTCATGCTGTTTAATGTAGTGCTGGTATGTTCTACAGAGCACAAGGTTGTTTCTGCCTTGTTTTCATACCACCCATCTCAGGAACAATCGCTCCGACAGTTGAATCTGATCAATAGCTATGCATACATTTTGTCTCAATTAAGAAAGATCACGTTACAGCCTCCTAAGGACTATGATTTTAGAATATTAGAAGACATATTATTTTTAAGCTTGGTAGAAAAAAATGCATTTTTGCCCCATCAAAAATACACCATGTGTAAATTAGCATCTGAATTAATGTTGTGTGCCCGCAGTGAAAAAAATAGCAATGGTTTTATTACATAATAAAATGTCCTTAATTGTTGGACCACAGCAGCTTTATAACATACCATCATTTTTGGTAACAACCTCTGCTTTTTTATCGATCTGAAAATGTTATCAGTCAGAGCCAGATTGAAAGTAAAACTGAAGAATAACATTACAGGGCTGATGCAATTGAGTGAAATAAATTGATGCTGGCCTGGCTTTGAATTCAAAATGAAATGTAATTAATAAGAAGATTTACAGAATAATACACTTCCAACTTTTGAAGCCAAATGTTTGCACTCAAAGCATTAAAGCATAACATGCAATTTAACTGCATTTCTAAACCATGAATGGCTTGTTGTCCAGACTCTTTTTGTTTTCTTATTTGTTTGCTTCCTTATGGCTTAATTAAGGAGCATCTCAAGGTATAGTTTGGAGCTACTCTAATGTCACCAAGCGCTCAGCAAGTGTGGCAGGCCTGGAAACTGTGATGGCACGAGGCTATTAAAACATTTTTTTGTTCCCATCTGTTTAAATGCAACTTATGGATTTAAGATTCCATCTTAAAGCAGTCAGAATTTTTTCTGTGTGTTTTTTTTTTCCCTCCTAGGGAAAATTTTAAGAACTAGGAAAACGTAACTGGAGAACACTAACTAGGGCCTGTTATTTAATTCACAGTCCAGACCCTTTGGGTTCATCCATGACTCTGGAAAACAGACATATTTAGAGAAGCACTTAATTGGGTAACTAAAACTACGCATGACTTCTTAAATCAGTGTTTTAGTCTGTAATTCTTCTGGGCTGGAGCTTGCATCTTAGCATGTCCTTAGCTCTGTCAGAACAGAAATGGTAGCGGTAGACCGGTTTAGGCCATAAAGATGGAGAACCTAAAGAAGGAAATCAAGTTTCATGGCATGAATGTAGCTAATTTGGGAGGCTATAATGAAATCCACTGTCTAGGCTATCTTCTACAGCTCTATTCAGAATAATGTTATTCCTGATAATCCAATTCACCTTGTCTCACTTACTCCCTCGTTCTCTCTTCTCTTACACATGAGCATTACTGCTTGTGTAACTTTCCAGTGGTTCAGAAGTTTTCAGGTATAGGCAAGCATGCAAATATTTAAAGTCTAGAGTGAAACTGATAACACAAAACTCCATTATTCACCTCAACCTGATCAAAGTTTGTGGGTGTTTTATTCCAAGGATGTAAGAACAAGCATGGGTGTGCCATAGGAGTGGAAAGTCTAAGTCAAATTGCTGAGTTAAAAGTGAGAAGCAACTGTGGAAAATTGCAGAAAGATTGTTAGAGACTAAAACACTTGGTGATTAAGTGAGAGATGAAATTCAGGACAGATAAATGCAAAATGACATACATGGGGAAAACCAATCCAAACTTCACATATAAAATACGGGCTCTGAGCTAACTGTTATCACTCAGAAATGAAATCTTGAGGTTATAATATATTGTTTTATTGAACTCTGTGACGAGCTCTGTTAAAAAAAATGCAAACTGAATGTTAAGAATTGTTAGGAAAGAGAATAAAATAGAAATTTCATTATATCACCATGTAAAGTGCTGGTGAGCATGAATCTTAAATTTTGTGTGCAGTCTATTTTCAGTTTCAAGGGCATAATGCTACTAGAAAAGGCCAAGTGAACAGTAGCAGAGGTAATCAGTGGTGAGATGCAGATTGCACATGAGGATAGACTGAACAGGATGCAGCTCTTCAGAGAAAAATACTAGCAACAGAGAGAGGGTTGTATAAAGGGTGAATAAAGTCCTGTTGGATATACAAAGGGTTTGTAGGAAATAATTTTCCACTGTCTCTACCCATACAGAACCTAGGGTCTTCAAGTTAAGGTAGCTGGTAGTAGGTTCATAGCAAACAAAGTAAGAAAATATTTAATTGATCTCTGAAATTCCCTGTCATGAGAGGCTGAGTATATTGAAACTGTGCATAGAGAGGACAACTGGATGAAGTCATAGAATAAAAATACACTGGGGGCTTATGAACTCAGACAACCTGTCCAGCTCAGGCTGTCCCTAAGCTGCAAAGTTTTGAGGAGCAAAGGACTATTTTGGTGTACCATTGCTGTACAGTATGTCTGTATCCTTTTCCCAAGGAATCTGCTGCTGGCCACCTCTGACAATGGGACGCTAAACTAGCTGACCCAGCACTGCTTTCCTTTTGTCTGTGCTTATTCTGTGTCATAAGCCATCCATCCTCAGTCACCACCATCACAGAGTCCAAAACATCTCCATCTCCCTGCTTAGGCTCCTCAGAACACAACACCCAGCTTCAACAAGAATTTCCACTGAACCCTTATATTTTTTTATCTAAATCTGGATTTACTCTGGCCATTAGAGAGGTAGAGTTTGGACAATGAATCGAGATTAAAACCTGAAAGATTAGAAAGCTGCCAAGGTTCATCAGAGCTCAGCGCTTACGTTATCTCCCTCCTTAAACTGTCTAGTCCTGCTTATCCACACAGAAAATGTAAATGTGTCTTTCTAAAACAATGAAGAGATGAAATTAGCAGAAGCAAAGATCACTACTTTCTCTCTGGCTGAAGACTGTACATTGGAGAAAAATGTCTATGTTTGGTATGTAAAATGCAGCTCACAAATAATCCTTTTTCTGTATTTTCTCAGTACACTCCATTCCTGCCTGGTAGTCTTTCTGCCCCCTGCCTTCCCATCTCCCTTTCCTACAAGTGTCTTATTTGTGTATTTTTGAACTTATCACAGCAAAATTAAATTCTCCTTTACAATGGAAGTGGTAGAAACCCAGCTTGTACTCAAGAAGAAAAAAAACCCCACTTTTTAATTTGTTCAGAACTGCTGTGCAAATAAAAACAGGAAGAAAATGACTGATTAAAGTGAAACTCTCAGCAGCAGATTTTTGCATTGAGTTGAAATTTCTGTTTCTCCTGAAGCATAGTATCTGAAAGACTGTTTATCAGCTAAAGTTCTTCTCTTCCTCCAGAATTTATCTGAATTCACACTTGGCAGCTTAAAAATGACTAAGGGCTAAGTTCTGTCCTATTTTATTCAGCCTAGCAATGCAGTAAGACAAAATGAGATGCCTTCCCATTTGCTTGGTAGGCTCACCTGCAATTTGGGTCAGTCTCTTTCAAGAGTGAGGAGAGTGAGGAGAAGCTTTTGTTGTTGCTCTTACTTTGTTTGTAAAAATGTGGTCCCCAATAGGCATGCTACAAAGTTATATACTAAACTTTAAAGCCAGCATTCCTGTTTTCAGGGATGACTTAATCTTCAGTGAGTAAATCAACTCTTTGCAGTCAAGTTAAACATCAAGTATATATATAAACCTTGCTTTCATGCGTAGAAAATGTCCAGATACTTGAAATGACAGAGTAAAGACCCAGCCAATGAGTCTGTCTAGCCTGGTACCTGTTCCAAGAAGTGTCAATAGGAGATGTCATTAGCACGTGAGTCATGTTCTGAAGTCCCTTTCCTTCCTATTTCCTACAACAACTGTAATCACTGGAGAGGCATCCCTTCCTATGTCCTACCTTTTTCCATAGACCTGCTGGCTGGGAATGTACCTAAACTTTTTTTGAACCTGTTGATACTATCTGCCTTCCCCACTTTCTGCAACAAGAGGTTCCAAAAACATGTAAACAACTGCCTTTTATTTATTTTTAAATTGCCTCTTACCAGTTTCTGTGAATGTCCTGTGTTTTGAGTAAAGAAGGATTCCTGAGGGACAACAGCATTCCTCAAACAGCAGTCAGCATCTTCAGTAGAGATAACAACACATCTTGCAGAAGTGTGAAATGTTGAGTTTTATAGCTAAATGAAAACCTTGTGAAGTGTAACTAGAAGTAAGAAGCTACACATTGTGTTTCATATCTTCGCATCCATTTTCAAACACAGTTATCAATTTCTTAAGTTTTTCACCTTAATAAAAGAAATTTTTTTTTCCTTTTAATGGGTGGTGTAGTTTTTGGAGTAGTTTTGACAGATGGAAGAAATTGAAGGTATTCCATTCTTCTGAGAATAGACACATCAAAGGGAACAGACTCATCCGTTCTCGCAGTGCCTTGAGTTCAGACAGCACCAGTAGCTTCCTGTCAAATTTGTGAATATTCCTCCAGTAAGTTGCAAAAGCTTTTCTGAGGATTGATGTTGTAGCTGTCTATTTAAAAAAAGTGTCTTCCGATGTCAAGTCTTAAACAGATTATTGTTGACATTCAGTGGAACAAGAGGGATAATTTCTTAAACCTCTGCCACAAGTCAGCATGGCAAGAGCAGTCTTTCTACCATTTTAGGATCTTGGAAGGGACAGCATAAGAAATGTGCTGAGTTTTCACCTGGCCTGTCTGGGTCATGGGTAAATAAATTATGCCCCAATGTGAGCTACAGCAGTCTCCCATACAGGCAGAATACTGGCAGAACTGAAAAAAAGTAGCACTGCCTTTCTTGGAATGCCTCCCTATGCACTGCTCCCAAATACCGGGATAAGGATTTTAGCATTGTTAATACAAGCCTTGTATAAGGAAGTAACATACCTAGAGAAATTCCAACCTACTATACCTACTTAGTCCTTGTAAAGGAAGCTAGCAAAGTTAAATAAAAAATATTATATTATCAGAACCTAATCATTGTTATTGCTATTATTTCTACCTGCAGCCAGAAAGGACATCTGTAAAAGCCAAGGCCAACATCATGAGGATATTTCCTTTCATTTTTTCTGTCCATTCTCTTTTCAGTTTTGTATGCTCCGAGTTTCTACTACCGCCCTCCCCAGTGTTCAATTCTGAGCTGTTTTATCCATGCATGGCCTAGCCCTTCCACTCAGCATGTTATTTGTGTCTCTTGTGCTTACATGAAAACAAACAAAATCCTTCCTGCAACTGACATGTTATTTGCTGGGCTTCACATTACTCTCTCTGATTAGGTGACTGTCTTTTTCTCCATTCATCACTTGACTGTTGAGTTTATTTAGGATGGTAACTGTGCACTGTCTTGTCTTTGCCTCGTACCTGACGTGGCTGTATCCTGATCTTGACTGATCAGGCAACAGCTTAATAACTAGAAGGAATAATATAACACGATAGTAACCTGTTAATACAGGGAAATATGTTAGCATGCACCAAAACCTAAGGACGGTGTCTTTCTATGAGCATGATGACAAGCCTTTATATCTAAGCTAAAGTTAATGTTTATTTTGTGCAGAATGTGAATAGCATTACATACCTAAAGGCACACATATTGACGTACATTTCCTGGCCTTTAACTACAAGATTGTTGATTTGGTTTCTGCTATTATTAACCTGCTCCTGTATCATCATTTAACATGTGCCACAACACCAGCAAAGAATGAAAGCAGTAAAGATATGCTCTGCTTATATAAAATATTTTCCTCAGTTACTTTAATTTGCAAAAAATGTCAGACTTCAGAGTTCACTCAAATAATCCTTACAGTTTTCAAAAATATGCTCCTAAGAGAGAAAAACATTCCCTCAAACCTGCCCCAAAACATATTTCTCTATATGCTTCTAATGATGCTCATCAATTTCTTCACTTTCCCTTTACTCCCTCTTTTTATTGTTCAAATTTGTATTCAAATTAAGAATTGAGATCAGAGTTAAATCACGTATATATATCCACCTGCATATTCAAAATAAAAATGTGCAAATGAAAAATAAAGAAGACATTTAAATGTGTCTATTTTGGCATACAACTAAGCAATCTGCTAGACAAAAATGCCAAGTTTCTGAAAACGCTCAGTGAGGACAACTGGTTTCTTAAGCTTTTTAACAAAGATAAAAAAAGGTTAAGACAACTCATCTTAGGCATCAGTGTCTTCCAGCCCTGGTCATAGCTACTCTTGTTTGCTGGGGATCTTCCCAGACTCTGAGTGAGGAACTGACCCCAGCAGAGGGAAGGAGACCTGGTAAGGTAGGTCATGCCAAGCCTCAACACTGGAAGGTCATTGAAAATGTCCACCAAATGACACAGTGCACTGAAATAAATGGATAAACATGCATTACCTACACCAACAGAGACTGTTATATGTAAGATAAGTATAATATTAAATTTATATTACTGTGAATGTTCAGTGAGGAGCTGTGTTCTGGGCAACACCAGTACCATAAGTAAACCACTGAGCTTCTGCTACTTCACCATCTTGCTGTGGCCAGGGAGCCCTGTAATGCCAACTCTGCCTTTGGGGTGAGCTGAGGGTGGAAGAGCAGGTACATTGCTGGTCTACCTTAAATGTAATGCATTGGCTTCCCGACATGGAAAGCCCTGCCTCTGCTGTTTTCAATGGCAAATCTGGATTGTCCTGGGGGTGGTTAAGGAGATTTAGTACTAAGGATTTGGCTTCAGGGACACCAGACAAGAAGCACTCTTTTGTTGTCTTGAACCAGGTGAAAAGACCCCTCATGAGGCCTTCAAGGTTAACATCTCAGTAGCATTCAGAAGGCGGGACTTTTGTCCCCACGGGTGCAAGAATCACAAAATCACAGAGCATGCTGAGTTGGAAGGAAACCACAAGGATCATTGAGTCCAATTCCTGGCCCTGCACAGGAACATCCCCCAGAGTCACACCATATGCCTGAGAGTATTGTCCAAGCGCTTCTTGAACTCTGTGAGGCTTGGTGCTGTGACCACTTTCCTGAGGAGCCTGTTCCAGTGCCCATCCACCCTCTGGGTGAAGAATCTTTTTCTAACATCCAACCCAAACCTCTCCTGACACAACTTCAGGCCATTCCCTTGGGTCCTGTCACTGGTCCCCACAGAGAAGAGATCAGTACCTGCTCCTCCTCTTCCCCTCATGAGGAAGTTGTAGACTACAACGAGGTTTCCCCTCAGTCTCCTCTTCTCCAGGCTGAACAGATCAAATGCCCTCAGCCGCTCCTCATACGGCTTCCCCTCAAGGTGCTTCACCAGCTTTGTTGCTCTCCTTTGGATGCTCTCTAAGAGCTTAGTGTCTTTCCTATATTGAAGTGACCAAAAGAAACAGCCTATGAAGAAAGTTCTGCGTATCCCTGCAGGAGAATTTGTGTCTCCCTCACCATCCATGGCAATTATTTACATACCAAGGTTTAGAAATAATTTCTATAAATACGGAGTGTATAAAAACCTATTTGTCTATCTCTAATAGTCAAGTTTAAATAGTTCCTGTGAATTTAAATAACTTAAATCCACTTGACAAGTGGGATTTAGGGTTTAAGGATTTAGGAGCATAGTGAAACATAGGTTGTTGTCCTGTCGCTGGTTGAGTTTGCCCTAAAACTGGGATTAAGTAATTAGCTGGTTTTGCTTCTCTGGTCAGCTAAGCTTGGCCACGATACCATGTTGATATATGATATATAGTGCTTTGGCTCTCATGCTTCTTCTGCTTTAAAGCTCTGTGCTTTGGTACTCTCTGCTTCATGGATAAATTTGTTATCTTACAATTTATCACTCTCTTTGTCATTCTTTCTAGACAAAGCCCCTTTCTGAATACATTTTGTCAAGTTTCTTTAGACTGAATAACAGGTGAAATGTTTGTACAGTAGACTCTCCCTTCAAGTGTTCAGTTTCTTTATACATGTGTGCACACATTCAAATTCTTTGAATTAGTTTCTCACCATATCTCAGAACAATTTCTCTTCTGATGTTTGCTATTGATTGTCTGAGATTGTCTTTATGCATGCAGTCTGACAAAACTTAAATAAAAAGGTTTTCCTGAAAAGCTTTGAAGAGAGGGTGGCTCTGAACCCTGGGGAAAGCCTGTGCTCTCTCATGTGGGTGTTAATTTGAAATCATCATTAGTTTTGTTTTCTGCTCTTGTGGGGTCATTTTTAGTGGGGGGATGTGAAATGATTCAAGTAATATCCTCTGTGCTGGACAAGCAAACCCATCTCAGAGCATGCTATTACTGAGAGCCATTAATGCAGGAGGTGGAATCAAAAGAGAGAGGGAAAACTGGCCAAGCAAGCAGTGCTGGGATCTCCTGGGGTAAGGCATGGTGGGTGAGATGATGCTACAGCTGTGTTTTCTCTGTGCATGACAGAAAGATTTCAGTTCACTGGGCTTTCGGTAAAAAACCCTTCACAAAGATCTGCATTGCATACTGCAGTGAGAATTACTATCTTTTGTTTTACCACCTGATGTCGTCTGCAGCTGGGCAAGTTCCAACTAAATATGCAGTGCAGAACACACAACATCAGTCAGGATTTAAAGTCAAGTTATGTTTAAGCTCCAGAGTGCATGAGTCTGCTTTTGCGAATTAAAAATATAGCACTCCTTTTCTTGAAAGACTTAACGTGTCTGACAGCCATATGGCGCTTCTGATTTCTTTTCTTTGAGACAGGCTGGAGATTTTTTCCTCCACCTTGGCTACTGATTCTGGAAAAAAAATTGTTGACCACTTCTGCATCTCCAGATGATATCACTTCTTGCTGAGAAAGCAAGGAGGTCATCAAGGTTTTTGCAAATGTGTATGGAAGTATGCTAGAGCGTGTCCTGATTTCATCCAGGATGGAGTTAATTTTCATCCTAGTAGATGGTACAGTGCTGTGAGGTTTGGGTTTAGCATGAGAATAATGTTGATAACACGCTGATGTTTCAGTTTCCTGTGCTCTGCCAGCCAGAAACCAGCAGGGAGCATGGCCAGGACAGTTGACCTAACTGGCCAAAGGGATATTCCATACCACTGAATGCCATGCCCAGTATATAAACAGGGGGGACTAGGCCAGGAGGAGCTGATTGCTGCTGGGGGATGAACTGGTGAACAATGTGTTGTGCATCATTTGTTTCTCTTGGGTNCAGAAATCGGCAGGGAGCATGGCCAGGACAGTTGACCTAACTGGCCAAAGGGATATTCCATACCACTGAATGCCATGCCCAGTATATAAACAGGGGGGACTAGGCCAGGAGGAGCTGATTGCTGCTGGGGGATGAACTGGTGAACAATGTGTTGTGCATCATTTGTTTCTCTTGGGTTTTATTTATCTCTTTTCTTTTTGTTATCTCATTATTACTATCATCATCATAATCTATTAATAATATTAATATTAAATTTGTGTTATTTCAGTTATTAAACTGTTCTTATCTCAACCCATGGATATTACCTTTTTTTCCACTTCTCCTCGCCATCCCACTAGGAAGTGAGTGAGCCAGCTGCAGCATGGTACTTAGTTGCCAGCTAACCACAACAGAGTGACATAAAAGAACATATAAAGAATTGTGCAGATGACAGGGCTCATATAGACAAGTATTTTTTTTTCTCTCTCTGATGGGAAATGTCACAATTCTTCAATGTTTAGCTCCTTCTTTCACTATAAAGCTATGCATGCTCATGTTGGAGAAAGAATTGTATTTTTACACAGGAGAAAAACATGGTTATACAAAGTAGAAAAACATGGATGATGAGACAAATGTGCTGCAAGGAGAAATAGGGTGCTCTTAGTCTGAAATTTATGTGGTCAGTATTTACTGTGGACAATATTTCACTATTTTAAACGAAAAATGTTTCCTTTCCTGCTCGGACTAGAAAAGACAAAGGCACTGACATGAAACATAACATAACAGAACATATAACTTGTACACAGGAAAATATTTAATTCATTAGGATAAACGTGTATTATTCCAGTTTATCACTTTATACTACTTTACCCCCAACCTGCCAGTTTAGCCATAAGTTTTCCTTTAGGTCTGCATCGAAAAGCCTCCTGCAGTCAATAGAAAGCCTGTTGTTGAATCCTGATGGGCTTTGGCTTAGGTTTTAAAGGAATATATACTCTTGCTTCACTTTGTGGTTTATATTTTGATGAATTGCTTGTCATATTCCCTTGGATAATTCATTGCTTCAGAGGGGACATAAGCCCAAATCTTGGGCAGTCACCCCATCTTTTATAGGTATTGCAATCTACAATATATCAATCATCTGGCCGACTTTAAGGAATTTACAGCAACATTGCAAAATTATGTAAGACTAACACTTAGAGATCAGACCTGGAGAGGTTTTGTTAGCACATAGAGTCCAATGACACATTTAATTTGCATCACATTTCACTGAATACTCATGATTTCCAAAATGCTCTCACTGGTTATTACAGTTGATCCATGGCAATGCCATGGACAAGAGGTAAACAGGTAGTGAAGCCCTGTTCTGGATTCCATCCCCAGACACTTCACAGGGGCCTGCAGGATCAAGATTAACTCGTTAACAGATGCCAGCAGCACATGATAGTCAATGGAAACTTTGCTCTCCAGATTCATGAAAGGCAGAGAGACGCCAGCATGCGTTGGAGGGCTGCAGGGCACATGGGTGCATGATCACTCACTGTAGCAGCCATAGTTCTCTTGAAAATCTCACCCCTCAGTAGCAACAGTAGCAAGCTTGAACTTTTGCCCTGTCTACCCCTCATTCTTGAAGAAGAAAGAAATTCAACTGCTGAGACATGTTGCAACTGCTTTAAGTCAAAGCATGATTAGAAGACCAGTAGCAGTAGCATCTAAGTATGTGACCTTGTGTAGAATCTTCTTGCACTGTACTCCTGCTTTCTATTGGAACACAAACAGGACTTCATTTCTCTTTCAGCCATGTTTTATTATTATGGTAGTGTGCAGGCTGTCACAATCCTGATCTTTGTTTTCTGGCTCCATTCAAATGAGGCTAGTCAGGTTTTGTGAGTATTTAGTAATATACCTGTGTGAAGACAGCATCTACTTTCCACTAACTGGAGCAGGTTTTACCACAGGTCAGGTTTCTTGGAGAATATTTAGAGAATTTAGAAGAGCTAGCCATCCACATTCCATCAGGGAGAGGACTGAGGACTTGAGAGAAGGCAGAAAGGACTCTTAAATTAGCTCACATAATTATTCTTATTGGAAATCATGTATGTTATGTCTTGATAGGTTTCATGATGCAGCTTCTGCACCCAGGTCTTCCAGACTTTCATTTCTTGTGTAGTGGTCATCTAGAAAGCCAGAGAGGCCTTGGCCATGTGTCTCACAGGCAAGACTAGCAGACATGGGCACAATTAATATTTCTACATTTTAGAAACATACAGTGGCTCAGAGGAATGAAAGAGGAACACGTGTGCATGATTCACCCTAAAATAGATATTTGAAGTATTTTAGATGATTCACACTCCTTCGATCTTTGTGAAATGGAACCTAGGTTGACTAGCACAGACGTACAGGATAAAACCTAAAATCAAGCAAGTTGTATCTCATCCATAATTACATAAGCAATGGCTGTGAACATTAAATTAGCAATGAGTGCTGGTTATGTGCTTGTTGTATTATTTGGGAATAAAAATTGCTGATCACAACAAACAATAAGTTCTTTCAAACTTTTTTTAATCAGATGACTGGCAAATGTGTAATTAAATAGGCCATAAATGGCAAAGCTTTCTCTGAGTGTAAACTCTATCATCTCTAGTGTCTAATCCTCTCAGATTTGAGACTGGAGAAAAGTTTGGTTTTAAGAACCAGGCCCTTCACCATAGAGTGGGATGTGAATACTTTTGATTTCAATAAATATAATAAAAAGACACCGCAGAGAGAATGTAGTGATCTGTGACTCATCTCTGCCTGGAATTAGGAAATAATTTCAGTTGATTTTATCTTTTTCCTTTGAGGAGAGGGAATAGAATAACAGTTGTACCCAGGATGCCAGCATTTGTCCCTTTAATTTGAGGCTGGTTTCTAATCTTGAAAAAGAAAACGTGTGTGTGAGCTTTAATGAAAATGGCTCTCACCTCGACACACAACATTGTGAATGCCTCAGACACTAACAGCAAAAATAATCTCTGCCAGTAATCACCTTAATAATGATTTTCATTAATCCTTGTTCAGAGCCATTCTCTTTGATTGAGATGAAGAGGAGCAGTAGGCAGTGTAAATTCAGAGCAATGCCAGGTACATTCAGAAGGTACTCTAAGACTTTGCATTATAAAAGCCCCTTCTGATCTGCTATGTGTACAGAGAAATTGGCATGGTCCCTCTTAATAAAAGAGTAACACAAAGAGCTTTTATCAGAATAAAGGCTATATTCTTATTACATATTTCAGCATGGCTTCCCTTACTATGAATTTTTCCCCTTTTAATTTTCTTTCTGAGTTTAGTGTTCCTGCAAGGTATAGAAAGAAAATATTCATGAACTGCATGACAGTTTTACCAGGATTTGAACTTCTGACAGCTTGAATGTAAAGCCAGATACTTTCCACTGCTTTAGAGAGACCATGAGACTAATGCTGCTAAAGAGGGAAGCCCAAGAACTTCAATCCTAAAAGGCAAGACCAGGGAGCTGAGGGCCAAGAGGGCTTGTTCTTTGCCTTTATGTCTGCTGGATTCTCTACCCTGATTTAGAATAAAGGCAACTCTTATTATAGGCACTGTGTGCTCAAGGTACCTGTCAGTCAGCAGAGGAGACCAAAGCCTCAGCTTTCAATCCAATTCATTCACCTCTCAGTAAAACTAAAGACAATCCCTGGCATATGGGATTAGACAGTGCTTCTGGTTTCTAGACAGATGGCTAGTGTTTCAATAATAATGGCCACACTATTGTAGACTAGATCCAAGCCATGCTATACAAAATCTGTACAAAGTAAAGTTCAGTTGCATTCACATATTTAACTTTTCATAGTCTAATTTTCTTACATTGGCTAAAGCTAGCCATTAGGAAACACTGGGAGAAGCCCAGAAACGCCAGTGACATAAGCCTGCATATTAATTTTGTTTTTCTATTTTTTTTTCCTTAAGACTTGAAGTCCTGTATTCATTCTGAAACTATATATGATACTTTCCCTCTCTTTTGTAGTTCAGGAGCCAGAATTCACATGATTCTCTTTAATCTCAGGTTGCAAAGGCAACATCCAAACTGCATCTGCCATTTTGCTTCAGGCTTTTCAGGGGCTGTATTCTTACAACTATGGCCCCAAACAGCCACCATGGTAGTACCTTCTGGGCTCTGTCATCTGCTCTTTATTCTCAGGTAGCACAGAAAACACAGAGCAGGCTGGTAATTACTGTGCTATGGCACTGATATCACTACTTACGTTTAAATCAGTAAATTAAACTTTGACAGAAAACATTCCTGTGCTCTGTAACTTAGGTTCCCGCTACTAAACACAAAGACAGTCCTCAGCACATTTTTGGCCTGCAGTTATTCATAGCTAGGGATATTTGGAAAAATATGCTTCTAAAGATAATTTCCAAGAAGGAGTGCACAAACAGATGTCCAGGTTTGTAGGATAAGAAGGTCTTGAACCAATCTATGCCAGTGTATTTCAGCATCAGGTACATTTAATTTATTAGTATAGTTCTTTTTTGTTCATCAGTTTTTCCCTACCTGACTGTACTCCAAGTAATTATTTTTAATTATCTGTATTTTATTTTAAAAAGGTGTTTTTATCAGAACAGATAATTACTTGTTTGATTTATTAATTTATAAAGAAAATTTAATTTATTAAGATTCATTCTTCCATTTTTAGTACCTTCAGTTACCTAGTAAGTACTACGAAACTAATTTTATCTATTCTGAAGCCATGTTTGTTCTTCGTTTACATCTACCTTGCTATTATTTTCTGTACTGTTTAGGTATGTATGTATTTGCAACAAGAAATGAAGTACTGTATAAATATCTTATAAAACACCCTGGAAAATCCTGGAAGACCTTGAAGGTTGTGTCAGCAACACATCTGTTCTTCTTGACAGATGTTTATCTGGCATATGTTTGAGACCTTAAGTGATGGGGTCTTTGCAGTCTCCTGAAAGAAGTCTTTTCTGGGCTCTATGTACTTTACCTTTTCAAAAGTTTTTGCAGGTCTGACCTCGATCTCTCCAGTGGCTGAAAGCTGCTGTTTTCTGTCTCATCACAGCCCTTTTACTTCCTGTCTTTCCTCAAAGACTGTGCAAGGCCTCTGGTCCTTCCCATTGCTCTTCCTAATCTTTCTTCTTTTATACCTCTTTGTTTCTTTTGATTGACTGAATTCTGCTGTCGTTTTATGTTGTCCACTGTTACATCAGTAATGTGTGCTTAAAAATGTGTTGAACCTTTGTCACTCACCTTCATGAAATGTCCACAAAGATAAAATATGACATAGCTCTCTGTATCTTGAATTATGGAGGTGGATGTTTCTGTGACACCATGCCTTCTTCCCTTACAGTACGAGTGAGCTGAGGTGAAGAAATCAATGTCAAAACTCATGTGGTTTTCCAGAGGCCAAAGATGTCTTCAGTAAACTCTGAGGTACACAACAGTGAGTGAGTGAGTGAGTGAGTAGGTGAGTGAGTGAGTGGAAAAACAAAATGATTTGGATTGTTCTCTTGCACCATCCTGAAAGGCAGATACAGGTGTTGCCACTACCAAGAAAATACATATTGCATTGAATGTATGAGTCCAAGACAGATCGGTATAATCAAGAAAACAAGTTGCAAGCGCAACTTTAATGGTAAATTTCTTTGCAATGAAGACGTTTCTGCTCAGTCTTCTGATATTAGTCTTCTTCTGTGGGTATCCTGTCTTCACCACTGTTTCAAGAGATAAACAAATGTAGGTCTTAAATAATATTTCCAAACTAATGTGTGGAAAAAATCAATGTAACAAAGGAAAATCTTCTAAAAGTTTGTGTAATATTATTTCTTCATTTATATCCACCTATTGTTTTGTATTTATAAAGTATCTATCAGACTCCTGCAGAACAAGCCCATTGGTATGTACATTCTTTGCCTTAACTTCCATCCTTTTAAACATTAATTACAATGATATTCTGAATGTGTCAGTCCTGTGAGGATGCGTCTGTGCTTGTATTATGCCAGTTAGCTATTTTGGTTTTGCAACTTTAAGATAAAACATCAGTCGTTTAATTTCTTCGCTATACAATCAAACACATAAAGGCTTATCTGAAGTCCCTGCTAATTGGCCCCTGTTAATTCATAAAAAGGCATGTTTGATAACAGCTAGCATAAAGGCAAGAGAGTAAAATTTGAAGCTGTGACTGAAAACATTTTTGCACTAAATGGCTCCTCAGATTAGGTGGTGTGTGCATGCAAGTGGAACCAGCTATACAGGAAATGGGATCAAAGATTTTACCTCTTTAGAAAATGGCATAGTGGATAAACACATAACTCTGTGGACACTCTTCTACCCCTGAATATGAAAAATATTGTGGTGATTTGTGAGCACAGACTGTGCATTTGATCTCATGGAAATAAGGGATTTAGGATCAGAAGATGAACCTAAACCACAGATGCCTGTTCGAAAATTGCCTATATTAAGCAGCAAAATAGATCTTTGTTTTACCAAAGTCCATCAAAGTCTGCAGTTATTTTTTTAGGGCAGATTTTCTCAAATCACATTGATCACTTCTGGGTTTTACAATTATTTTTTTCCTTGCCAATTTTCAGCACTTTGCCAGCACTGGCTGAAAATCAGTCCTCTTTTAAGCTATAATCCAGCACTTTGGCTGGTCCTCTTAAAAACCATTGCCCTTAATTGCTTTCCCGAAGGAGAAAAACATTAGGGTATAGCCAGTGACAGCCACTCATTAGAGATGAACCAACAGAACGTGCGAACTCTGATCTATGAGGAAGACATAGTTTAGATAGACAATATTGTGTTCTGAAGGTTATTCAAAATGCTACCTGCTCTGCTTTCTCTGCAGCTAATAGAAACCATGAAAACATTACTGGGACTTGAGGTTACTCACATTGAAAAAAAAATAATTGTGTAACCTTTGCTGAAGTGTAAGAAAAATTAATAAGGAAAACATTGTTTCCCTGCTTAAGTAAATGATGAGTATTTCTAAAGTGCAGCCTGAGCTGAGAATAGTATTCTCTCTTCAATTGGAACCATATGCAGCAGCAATTTATTAAACACTATGCAAGCCACACATCAGATTTCGAACAGGTTAAATGTAGCACGGCAGGTATAACATTAAGTATATCAATTAAAACGTCTCTGCATCCTATTCCTGATAAAAAATGACTGTCACTCTATATACACGCAGCTGTCATTAATGTTTCAGCCTTTTAACTTGTAGTTTGCTATGTGTGATGTTCTGCCAATTAAGTACAATTACACTTATGCTCCCTCATTTGGTGAGCTTTTTAATTTGTGGTTTAGTAGATGCAGTCAGGGTGGGGAATTGGACCACATTCCTCCTACTGATGAGACTCTCAGGAAAAAAAAAGCAATGTGAAACAGATACATCTAGGCAGCTTCATTATCCTTAAAACAAGGGATGAATAGGAAAAATTCCAATATTTTAAGAAAAGTGAAGTGGGGCTTTCCCCCTCACACTTACAGAGGTCTTTTCAAATGCTTCTATCAAAGTTTTGCAAAACTTTAAGACATCCATGGGCAAGAATTGTGAAAACACATCAGCAGCACACAGAAAGGATAGGATGCTCTTAACCTCATGTTTGTCTGTCCTTGATATCTCAGTGTCAGGAGGGCAGGTATCCATTTCAAATTGAAGAGATTTATTTTTTCAACATTTTTAAAATAAACTGAGTATATTTAAATGGACTTCTTTGAATTTCCTTCAATAAATGCTCTTTTAGCTGCATAGAAAAGCTGATTATGGTGGATCATGTTAAGGGAGAAGGGAGGGTGGTTGTGAGACCCAGGGGACGAATTGATAGCTCAGGTGTGAGGAAGAGGAGGTGGAAGGTGGCTTCTTCTGTGGAAGATGTGCAGGGCAAGAAAGGTAGATGCTAGCATGAGGATAAAGTGCTACTGTGTGGCAGGATGGTACTAAGCATACTTGTGTAACTGTCTGTGTGTGTAATCTCCATGAGGAAGAGCCCCACGGTCCAAATGTAGCTGTTACAGGTGCCAAAACTGCCTCGTCTCAATGGCTAGGCAAGGTTGTTTCAGAGAAGTTCTGACTTTCAAATTCTTTTAGGACACCAAAATATGTATGCTTCCTCAACCCAGTGATTTGGGGTGGGATGCATCTCACTTCACCTTAGGACATTGCATTCAGCCTGCAGTGGTAACCCTCAGATCCCTGTACGGGTGTAAGAGTAGAACACTCTCCAGCTCTCTAGAGTTTGCAGCACCCACCTAGAAGAGCTTAGGTGTATTGTGACTCATGAGTCCTTGCTTACCTTTATCGAGCTGAGAGGGGACTAAAAAGGACACGTCTACTTGCTTGTATAGGTGAGGTGAATCCCTTTGTTAAGATCCAGCCTTGCTCTCCCAGCAGAGCGTACCAGGAACCGCTCTATTTGAAATCTAAGGGTGCAATTCTGAGTATGATCAGTCAGGGCTGTTTTCCTTCAGGAACCTATTTCATCAGATGGGCAATGATAAATGGGTTGTCTTACTTTAAAAAGGTGTTTGGAAGGTATTGATACCTAGGAAGTTTTATCATATCCCTTTTGAATCAGAATTCAAGTCTTATTTTAGTAACCCCCCAGTTTTTTTCTGCTTTTGATTGTTTTCAGGATTAAAGTTCTGCTTCTATTGACGTTTCTGGGCTTGAAATCTCAAGCCTGAAAATCGCTGACTGCTTATCTCTTATCCCTGCAACCAATAACTCAGCTTCTGCTGTCCCTAGTAACACTTGCAGGGATATGCCAAATGGGCTGTGCTACTGAAAGAAAAAAAAGGGAAAAAATCCAGTTAAACTTGGGTCCTGGTGCTATAAACATCAAAATTTTTGTCTGTTACTAGTTACGGCCACAAAAACGTGTTGGCAGGATGGATATCTTAGTCATAATTTTTTTTATTATGAGAACTTCTGTCAGCTGTAGTTTTTGTGTTATCAACATCTGTCACTGAGGGCTGGGATGTGATCCATAAGTGTTTCAAGCAAAAGGAAACAGATTTTCTTTCTAAAAATCAGAAATTGCCAAGCTGTTGTTCGGAGCAAACCCCTACATTTAAAGCAATATTCTCCTGACAGTTCAAGAGAGGTTTTTATTTTCTGTGTGTTTTTCTTAATTCCAAGCATCACCTGTAGTTTATCTCCTCTTCTGATAACCATGATTTCCTTCACGTCAGTCACTAGGATTCAATACTGAGTATTAGGATCATATTAATTTTATTTCCCAGAGTATAAAGTTTAGCATTGTCTGAGCACACAGTACTTTTTTCCAATATGTTACAATATTTACTGCTTTGTATGTACTGATGACTGAAGAAAAAGCAGTACAGACTTACACCTCCCCTTTCCCATGAGGAACTCCTTTGTGGAGGTGCTATATTATGCATGGTGGCACTGTGTCTTACTTTCCAAAAAAGAAGCAATCAGTAGATCTGATGTCCTAAACAGTGAACACATTGTACCTGATAAACTCTTGATTTGTCACTATCCTCCTCTCTTGGAAAAAAATGTAAAGGTTATTCAACAGCCCACTCTGTTTCTGAAGAATCTAGGGGGAAAAAAATCCAGTTAATTCAAGTTAACAGCAGCATCAAGAGGAGGTTGATCCTCTTGGAGGTTTCTTGTTGGCACTTCTCATTTCTTTTCATTTCAAATATTTTTTCTAACTTCCACAGGTCATGTATAAACATTAATCATAATGATGGCTTGAATCTGGCAGAATGGTTCAGATGCTGTCTCCATCTGCCGAGGGCTTACAGTCCAGAAACTTCCAGAATGAATCTAAATCCTCAGTTATTGTCATGCTTCCAGCTGTATATTTACCTGGGGAGCAGCCTAAGTGCACAGAGACAAGTGCTTCAGCTGAGCAGATTCTGAGAAAAATCAGAGAGTTCGTGTTCATGAAGCCCATAGCCTCCATTTAAATAGGAATCTAAAAACTGGGAATTAAGGACAAGTTGTATTTCCTGCACAGGATGCACCAGAACTTCCTATCAACAGATAATTCTTTCAGATAAAACATGAAGAAAATTTTGTTAAATTTCTACTCATTCTTTCCCTGCAAAGTCTTCAATAACACCTGCAAATCAATTACTTTGTTGGGTCACTGAAATGTAATAATAAAAAATAGTACATAATAAGAGTATAAGTGCAAAAAAAAAAAATAAA
The DNA here is from genome assembly GCA_013399855.1 of Oxyruncus cristatus. NCBI lineage: Eukaryota > Metazoa > Chordata > Aves > Passeriformes > Cotingidae > Oxyruncus > Oxyruncus cristatus. The sequence continues at coordinate 970,913 of VXAY01004090.1, forward strand.
AAAGAAGGAAAAAATTACTGTCCTGAGGGTTTGTTTCAGCTGAGACAAGATATGCTTCAGTTGTCTGAATAGCTGGAAGTGAATGACTAGAGCACTTTTTCTCCATGTTACAAACTGATGTGACATCAAGCAGCTCTCATTTAGATGTGATATAACAATGGGGCTTATTAATTCATACTCAGTGTCATGCTAATCCAAGATGATTTATGTTCAGTTTCTGCCTTTTCATTCCTGTACTTGGATATGAAGACTGTTGTGCATGCATTACATAGTTTCTACCTTATATACTGAGATTTCTCACATTACGAAAGTGCATGGTATTTACTGATCAACTAACATTCTCAATGTGCAGGTGCTGTATACATAACCTTAATTTGTTAGTCATTATATCAGGAAATATAAACCATGGATCTGTACAGAGGGAGCAGCAGTGCAGAAATCCTGTAAATTCAGTGGTATTTATATATGCAGCTGTTATAAAGAATGGAAGACTATACTTGGAAATCTACAAGAAATGCAAGTTTCCTGGCAAATATACTCCTCCTCAGAGCATGTAACAGCCTAGTAGGTATTTTTGATAAAGAGCAAGAGATGGAGTGCTAGAACACTAAACTTGGATGTAAGACCAACTTCTGGCCTGCAGCTACCTCCAAGAACACGTAGAACTTGGGGCCCTAAACCACTCATCTCTCAAGCTTGACAGGGATTACAGTTTTCTGACTTCAGGAGTCTAGAAGTCAGGCATCTGTTCTGAACTAGCTGTCTCATTTCCCTTTATGATCAATGGGGATAGATCAGCAAGGTGATGATTCATTCCTCTTATCTTGGGCTGACATGAATCATTCTTTCTACTTCTCCTTATAAATTATTTTCTCTATCCTATGAGTGCATGCTGTTCTTTCAATTGCAAAACACTTCCAGATTTTTCTCCAAGCCAGGAAAAAGCCAGGGATTGCTACCAATGAAGAAATCATGAATTTATACAAAGCCCTCACTCTGCTGCAGGTGCAGCTTCATGTGCTTCATTGAGAAGGCAGATAGGGTTGTCCCCGCATGATGCTGTGCCTGACACAACGTGGTGCCATGCAGAGGTCTAGATGAAGGTGACTCAAAATGGATGTTCAGTCAGGAGTAGAAGGCAAGGTTTCACCTACTTCCAGAGAAAGCAGTAAGATTAGGGTGCTTGACATAGTAATTTGTAAACTAAAGGCAATTAGAGCAAGGAAAAGAAGTGGTTAAGCCTACAATCTGTGCCCTGCTTTTGGGTCTTCCTTCAGACCTTCCAGATAAGTCAGAAAGAGATTTCTCTATAAACAACATATGCTGTTGTCCTAGCCTTTTTCACACAATTCCCTTCTCTTGGCTCTCTTTCTCCTCTCTGCTGTCTCACTCCCACAGTGTAGTAATTTTTCTCTCCTGCACATGCAAGAAATAAAAATCATACCTGTAGTATTTACATCTTGTGGTACCTATAGTGATTCACATCAACTAAAGGACAAATTTTCTTTCTTAATTCCAGTGACTTTTTGGAAGGCTTTTTTTTTTTTCTTCCCCCATATCAACAATCAGAAAGTGTCCTGTCTTCTCTCTAATTAATGATCATTCCTTTCAGGCATTGCAGATGTCTTCACATATGGCTCATTACCCTTAAGACAGAAACGATGTAAGAGTTAAAGGTTTATTTCACAGGGTGCTTTGGGCAACCATGAAGGATGAAGTCATTAAAAATTCTTTTAAGTAAAGCTAGTGCTGCTGCACAACCTCATATTTTCCTGCTTTAACAATATTATGTGATGGTCATACCTTTTGGATCAAGGCTTATGAGCTTTTGATTGTGGAAAAGTTTGCCTGGAAAAGAAGAAAATTGGAACAATTGTAATAAAACATACATAATCTAGGTTCTAAGAATTTTTTTTTTTTTTTAAACTTTAAATCAAGAAAGTAAATGACCTAGAAATATGTCTGCATGTGTATTGATGAGCTGGCAGATCTTATATGAGAGTCAAGAATTCTGAGCTAATGAAAGAACTACAGAAATCAAAAAAGGGAAAAAAGATTATCATTCAATTATACCCTACTACAAGAGTTTGCAAATCTTACTAAGACTAGTGTCTTATTTACTCCTTCCCTGCTCAACTCCATGGTTAGCTTCTACTCCTCAAACATGCTTAGCTGAATTAAATATCATAAGTAATGAAACTTTCTATAAGTAACCTGATCTAGTGGAAGATGTCACTGCCCATGGCAGAGGGGTTGGACTAGATGATCTTTATAGAATCATGGAATATTTGAATCACCACCAGGTTTCCCAAGATATCAACGTGCTTTATCTAATGAGCACACTGGACAAAACAGAGAGAGTAATCAGCCATTGGAATGGGCTGCCCAGGGAAGTGGTGGATTCTCCATCCCTGGAGGTTTTCAAGACGAGGCTGGACGTGGCACTTAATGCCATAGTCTAGTAACCACAGTGGGGTTGGATCAAGGGTTGGACTTGATGATCTCCGAGGTCCTTTCCAACCCGTCTGATTCTATGATTCTATGATTCTATGATTCTATGAAAACTATAAAGACATTAACTCACAACTTAAATGAATTTTTTATTTGTTGAGTGCCCAATATCTCCCCTTCAAATGACTGAAGTGACAAATGCCAATGCAGTTAAACAAGCTAGATTCTGGTAGTGGCATGTTTTCTTTAACTTTAAGGTCGCTTTCAATCCAAACCACTCTGGGATTCTATGATTCTACAGTGGAAACATAAAGAACAGGTTTCATAGGTACTTTATCAATATATGTACTTACTTGAATATCTAAGTTGGATATTGCTACCTTTGCTATCAAGTGCTGCCACTACAGTAAGTTTAAATGTGAGATTGGATGAGAGGATTGTGTACCATTAGCATATTTTCAGATGACACCAAGTTGGGGGGGAGTGTTGACCTGATAGAAGGCAGGAGGGCTCTGCAGAGGGATCTGGACAGACTGGAGAACTGGGTTGATTCCAACAGGATGAGGTCCAACAAAGCCAAGTGCCGGGTCCTGCACTTTGGCCACAACAACCCCCTGCAATGCTACAGGCTGGGTACAGAGTGGCTGGAGAGCAGCCAGGCAGAAAGGGACCTGGGAGTTTGGATTGACAGGAAGCTGAACATGAGCCTGCAGCGTGCCCAGGTGGCCAAGAAGGCCAATGGCGTCCTGGCCTGGATCAGGAACAGTGTGGCCAGCTGGCTGTAGCCAGGTGGGAGTTGGTCTCTTCTCCCAGGCAACCAGCAGTAGGACAAGAGGGCATGGGCTTAAGCTGTGCCAGGGGAGGTTTAGGTTGGATATTAGGAAGAAATTTTTTACAGAGGGAGTAATTGGACATTGGAATGGGCTGCCCAGGAAGGTGGTGGATTCACCCTCCCTGGAGGTTTTTAAGATGAGACTGGATGTGGCTCTTAGTACCATGGTCTAGTAACCACGGTGGTGTTGGACCAAGGGTTGGACTTGATAATTTCGGAGGTCTTTTCCAACCCAGTTGATTCTATGATTGTATGAATCTATGATTTAGTCTGAGGACTGCTGTGTGACAGCCTCATCATCTTGGTAATTTTGTTCATTGTGTTTGCAGAGTTGTATCTGTTAATAGAATGAATACTTTAAATCTTACCTTCATTATACATCTGAGTTCTGTGGGCCTCGTACAATGATGGTTGCTTAAGATGACTTAAGTCAGCCTACTTTAGCAATTTTTGCAGCATTTTCCAACCAGTGTCCATCAAAAATGTGACTATGCCTTCTGCCACAGTGTTTGTCAGTCTTTCTCAAGTGGCATTGTTCTCAAGTGTGATACTTTTTTTTTTGAAGATTTGTATCTTTTTCTATATGAAATATAGATAATATTGAAGACAAGTTTATTGTTCCTGGACAGATGGTTGCAATCCTGTGATGGCCTTAGTTCTGGATGTTTAAATACAGGTCTCAGAAAGTGTCATCTTCCTCTTTGGAGAACTTAGTTGAGCCAGCAAAGCTTATTCTGGACTTGGCTGTCACTGTAAAACTCTCAATTCCTGTGTGTCTCTATGGCCTCTGTCCTAAGAGTATTTAAAAAATAAATTTTGAGACTTTAAATTTGATCTAATTTTATTGAAGAACAAAGATAGGTTTGATATATCCATGGAGGTGGTGATGATCTATCAGATAGTTTTCAGAGCATGAATCCAGTTTATATTGGGGTTTATACAGAATTGACTAGTTGTAGTGAGTATATTCATGATGCAGACAATGTTATAACAGAAGGAAAAGGAAGGTTTCTGATCTAAATGAGGCACTAACTACTTTGACCAGACATATACTAATGAGAAGTTGAATGCTAACTAAAGCTGTACAAATGCTGAAAGGTTCATGTCCAGTTATATCACATCACATATACAACCAAAAAAAAGCATTATGGCATTAATAATGTCTCATCATACAGCAGGATCAGCCAGAATGTTCTAGGTAAACTGTAATGGTTTGACCCTTTAAGAGGCCAGGGGCCTCTTAAAACCACTCCACTACTTTTTCTCCTCCCCTCTGCAGCTGGACAGAGGAGAGTAAAAAAAAAAACCGCAAAGGAATTTTCATGAGTAGAGATAAGGATTGAGATAAAGGTCATTATTAGCAGGTAAAACCAACCCAGAGTGAGGACAAAACTTATATTTATTACTAGCAGAATAAGACTTAAATTAACTACTAACAGAATAAAGGCTAAAAAGTGAGAGATAAAACAGTCTTAAAACACAACATCTTCCCCCCCCACCTCTCTGCGCCAGCTCTCTCTTCCCCTCCCAGCGGTGCAGGGGAAGAGAGAAAGTGGGGGGGGGAGGGTTTGCAGTCAGAGTACTGTTGTTATTTTCCATTCTTAGGGCAGCAGCAGCTTTTTGCAGTTCGAAGATCTTCTATGGTTTACAAGGGGACGCTTGATTTATCATAGTCTTCACCACAGGCTACAGGGGGTTGTATCATGGCTCTGAGTCCTTCCCCTGCTTCTGTGGGGTCCCTTCCCACAGGAGACAGTCTTTGATGGACCTCTCCCTGTGGGTCACTCCCCCAAGAGGGTGCAGTCCTTCATGGGTTGAGCGGTACCGACGTGGGTCTCTCACCAGGGCTGCAAGTCCTGCCCAGGACAGCTTGCTCCAGCGTGGGTGTTTCTCTCCACCGGCCACAGGCCACAGGTCTCCAGCAGGACTTTGCTCCATCTTCGGCCTCCCACAGGGGTCACGGCTTCCTCCAAGTATCTACCTGTTCCAGCATGGACTTCTCCATAGGCTGCAGGAAGGTTTCTGCACCCTGAAGGTCCTTCACAGGCTGCAGGGGCTTCAGCTTTTCCCTGCTTCTGGGGGAGAGGGGGGAAAAGGCTCCTCCCCTTGTCCCCCCACCCCCAGCTTCAATGACCTTGATGACTGCTTGCTCTTTAGGACCGTAATTTCCTTCTGTGACAGCAACCTTGTCTTCCTCTATTCTTAAATATGTTATCACAGAAGCGCACTCACTGTCTCAGCCTCGGCCAGCAGCAGGAAATCCCTCCTGGAGCTGGCTATCATTGGCTTTTTCATGGGACAGTGAAACTTCTAGCAGCTTCTAACTGAAACCACCTTACAGCCCGCCCCCCGCTACTAAAACCCATGACATTCTCCACTCCTTGGGGAGCCAGGCAGCAGTCAAACCTACAATCTTCTGAATGCTAACTAAAGCTCTAGAAATGCTGAAAGGTTCATGTCCAGTTATGTCACTGTGATACCACCAAAAAAGCATTATGGCATTAATAATGATTGTCTCATCATACAACAGAATCAACCAGAACGTTCTAAGTGAACAAATCTGATAAAAATAGGTGGATGCAGTTTTATAGCACTGATAGTATCAGTCAGGTATCCAGGACTGCTATAAGCTTATCAATAAATTTGATGATTTTTCAGATTTGTATTTTCAATTTCACAGGCTGTGTTATGGCCACAGATGCTCACCTGCATCAAACCTCTCAATGGGATTTAGCTTCGATCAAATGTGAATTCCCATTATCTGATTTCACCTAGCCAGTGGTCTTTTTCAGAAATTATTGTCTAGCCTGTGACTGTGAAGTATAGGAGCTGTATCTCTTTACACAGTTGCTGTACTTAATCTATACATGAATGCCATTTGAGCTCATATTTCCTCAGCAATAATTTGATGCTTCCGTGTGCACATTAAAAAGTATCCAAGAAAAAAATGGACCTTACATAACCACTGATGAAGGACTCTACTCTTGCAGGGGAGGACCTAATCAGAAATGATAGGAAGATTATGAATATTTTTAGGCATTTTAGCAGATTTCTGCCTATCACCTCTTTCAGTCTAGTCTGAAGTATCGAAGGTTCCAGAGGTGCCAAGGGAAATGCATTTATGTATAGAAATTATAAAATCTTCCATCTGTGGCTTTAGTTCCTAGTCCTAGTTTGAATCCAAATCATATCAAGCTTGGAACTGAATGTAAATTGGCTATGAATGTGGTTATGAATAAATATAACATGGCTGGATATCTTGAGTTTTTTGGATTACATTATGTTTTAAGGGTTTCTTTGTCTTCAAATGCTGCCCTAATGCTTTCAATTGAGGTTAGCATTAATTGTCCATAGCTCTTTCGTTAAGTGTGAAATAATAAGCTAGAGTTTGTTTTACTAGTCCTTCTGGGCATTCAGGGCTCCTGACTGTACCAAAGCCTGGGCATGGAGATGTGTTGTGGGCTGATGGACATGAGCAATGTCCATAAGCAAAGTTATTCTGTGTGGAAAAGCTTTCTAGAAGCCAGTTCTCTTTTAGTTAAGGATCATAATTCACTTCAGGAGCTCTCCTGTGCTCTGCAGAGGGTTGTAGGCACTCAGAATTGATGAAGCAGTTTAATACCATAGATACCTCCTTAGAGACTCATTTGGCAGCTTCAGCAGAGGCTGACAGGAAGGTTGTAGGCCAGTAATGGAGCCTTACTGTTGCAACTTTAAAGAATATATTACATTTCATCTGATTTCATGTAGTACAGCTAACATTACTGTCTTTAAACAAAGGACTTCAGGAAAACAGTTGAAAATAAGGGCCTTGTTTGAGAATCAGCATTGGGCAAAGATAATGATTTGTTGTCTTGTAATGAGTATTAGCTTTTTGTATGCTGTTGGAATCCATTTCCACTGAACCAGAATACTTCATGTCCCAGAAACTGAAAGGTCTCCTGTTGGTGTTCAAGACTTTATGATGTCCTCAAGAGCACTTTATGATGTCCTCACGTGAAGGCTGGGACACAAGCAATCAAGCAATAGATGACGGTTCTATTAAAGCAAACCTATTTGAGTAACTTGAGTGTCTGTAGCCTTACTGAACTATATATTGAAACCTCTCAGGTTAACTAGACTGGGGTGTGCCATCACTCTGATGAAAAAGCCATCAGTGGGCTTTTTTTTTAATGTGTCATTAATCATAAGCAATTGGTAAATAAGGAAAATATCAGTGTTACTTTTAATAACTATCTGAAATTGAACAAAATATTCCTACCTAGGACACTTCTTCACTGTATGTCTGAAGAGTTTTCTTACTGTCTGACAGACTTGCATGCTGCGGGTAGATGGAATAAAATACTTCAGAGCCTGATTTTTCTTATGAGGTGTTAGTGATGAAGACTATACTCACTCCTTTATCACTGCTGCCGTCCTAATTTTTATAGCAGCTCATCTTACCCCTATGACCTATAGCTTTATATGATGTGTACCTGGCTTGGATGCAAGCCATGGTCTTGTGCAGAGGTGAGGCGTTAGATGCCTGTAACCAAGTTACCTTCATCCATTTACTTCAAACTAAGCTGTGTTAGGTGAGGAACGAATAAGGCAACTGAAATTTTTTTTTACTAGGCAACCTAATATCCAACCCAGATGTTATGACAGAGCCAGTCTAATTGCTGGGTTTGTACATTTACTGAGTCTGAGGAGTGAACAGAGCTAGAACAATGGATTTCTGGAATACCACTGGGTATACTGCAGACATAATGGTATGAAAACAACTAAATCAATTAAACCAGTCACAATAGGTAGTGTTAAGCTCTGCAATCAGCACCGGTCTGTACAGACATTAGTGCTTCTCTCGATTGTCATGGCATCTGCTTGTTTTGAAAGGGTGGTGGAGAGAAAAGGCAACATATTTAGTCCTGTCTGAGATCTCAAAAGTGATTTTTATCCAGTAGCTGGTAGGAAAGTTGGAAGACCATAATCGGAATCTAGGAAATTACCAGAAAGAATGTCACTTAGTTGGAAGAGCTTTTATTGTTGAATGTGAGGCTCTCTACAACTATCTGAAAGGAGGTTGTAGCCAGGTGGGGGTTGGTCTCTTCTCCCAGGCAACCAACAGTAAGACAAGAGGGCATGACCTTAAGCTGTCCCAGGGGAGGTTTAGGTTAGATATCAGAAAGAAATTCTTTACAGAGAGAGTAATCAGCCATTGGAATGGGCTGCCCAGGGAAGTGGTGGATTCTCCATCCCTGGAGGTTTTCAAGATGAGGCTGGATGTGGCACTTAATGCCATAGTCTAGTAACTGCGGTGGTGTTGGATCAAGGGTTGGACTTGATGATCTCAGGGGTCCTTTCCAACGTGTCTGATTCTATGATTCTATAGAGAAAATTAGTCAAGGTAGTTCTGAGTTGTGCATTAGTCTACCTCTAGGGAAGGCTACCAGAGATGAAGGAAGAGACTGGGAAAATGAACACTGAGTGCTTGAAAACGTAGTGTATGTTTTGGGTTTTTTTTTCCAGGGATGAATTACATTTTAATTCCCAATGGGTTAAGATTCCTATTTGATGAATGCCAGAGCTTTTAACATGCCAAAATATGCTCAGAATCGAGGAATAAAAGTGAAGTCAAACATGCTGGAATGGAATGTAGTCTAGTCTGGTATCTGTCGGAGTTTTGTGAGAATATTTATTGGACTTGGATGCTCATTAACACTTGCACCTAGACATTAAAAGGGAACGATTTGGTTCTAAGAGAGTCAGTGAGATTATGCACTACCAAAGTAAGGTCTCCAAGTGACCACTTGTTTTAGTTGATGTTGAGAGCTGGACTGTGAAAACCTGAAATACAAGGAATAATTGGAAAATATCACAGTTCAAACAAGACTGCAGCAGTGTCCAGAAATAACATTTGTGTGTGACCTAGCTAAAGTTTCCTAGAAGACAGCTTAAAGTACCATGTAGAGGCTCTGTTGACAACAAGTTCATCCACTTCTCACAATAGGATAATTCATATCATCATTCACTTCAAGAGACATGTTTGAGTTGAGCAGCAGTGAGAAATCAGTGCTTCCTCTCTTAGAGTGTATATTGTTTTCAGAAAGAGCTTTGAAGTCTGAGCAGAATGATCAGACTGGCCAGTTGCAAAACACTATATAGCCAGTTAGAGAGCAATTTTTCACACTGGAAATAAAGTCTGAGCAATACGATGCATTTGATCTCAAGAACTTTAGAACTCCTTTACATCCAGACAACAAAGAGCATGAGGAGATGAGTCAAGGTCTATCTGCCCCTGTTTCTATAGATACACCCATTAGCTAATTCTACCTGGTAAAAACTGTGAAGGAAAAGGGGAATGGAAATACCTTGCCAAGCCACCTCCAAAAACGGATTCAATAAGGCTGTAAGAATAAACTGAGTGTGCTTTACTGGCATTCTTGAACTGGAGGACTGCAGGTGAGGTGTCCATCTTGTCGCAATGGACAAACTCAGAAGCAGTTGAGCCAAACGCAAAGTAAAAGCTAGATTATGAATTTTTGTGGTTGACTTGTAGTTGACTTATGGTTTTTGTGGTTGACTTGTTTGTGTTTTTTTCTTCTGATTTTTTTTTTCTTTTTTTCAGAGAGAAGGTTGAGTGGAAGAGAACAATATTATTATGAAATGAGTTTCTTGTTTGGAAACAGCAATCAGCTCTCAAGAGATTATACACAGAAGTAAACTCAGAATAGGTTTTCTTCTAATTGACTGTTAATAAGAGATGCACCATTCTAATGAGCAGGTGAAGACAGAGATACAGTCCATTCTAATAGATGCACTCTAGTTGTGATAATGAGAAGCTATTAGTATTTTTCTTGATAACAATTAGTCTGTTGATTGGTTTGTATTCCCTTTGCACCATCAGCACTTTTATATATCAATACGATGTTGATTTAACTTTTAGTGTTCCTACACATCCCTTTCAGCTGCTTAGCTGAAAAACAATTGTATTGACTCAGTAATGCTGTGCTTAGCAAGCAAGCTGCACTTATATATTTTATGCCTCTTCCCATTTCATTCCTCCAAAGTAATACGGCTTGAAGGCTGCAGAACAAACTGTTCAGAATCTGAGAAGCAAAATTTAACTTTTGAGAGTTAATTCTACTTGTCAGAACATGTAATGATACACCAAAGTATAACAGAGATCATAAGGAAGATCTGTATCTATAGAAAAAAACAGGCTTCCACATAGGTTGGAACTAGGTTCTGTCTTATTGTTTACTAGGGGTGCTGCTGGGATCTTCCCACAGCACAGAGTGTCACCTAGTGGCAGTAAATAAGGTAAAAATAGAGGTTTAGTACAGTTCATGTCCTCTGAGCTATTAATTTTCTTTAAATGCATGATCACAATCCTGTATAGTCCTTAATTAATCAACGGTTGGACTTGATGATCCTAGAGGTCTCTCCCAATCTTAAGGATTCCATGATTCTGTGATTCTAACTTTTGATCCCTATGCTACACAGCACCTAAAATGCAGAGGAGAAAACAGCTCTCTACCTTGCTGGCTGATTCACAGGGCTTTTTCACTGCTTATTTTCCTTCAACCTTCCTAAAAAGGCACCCTATCTTGAAAAGAAGCTACGTCTTGGGCATTTTTCACCCAAATATTAATATCTGGTAAACTCAGAGGCTAATAAATATTAGAGTATCAAGAACACTACTAAGTATCATTGTCCTGGGTAGGACGTGTGATCCCAGTGAGGGATTTATGCTGGTGTGGGTCATTTGTGACCCTAAAGGACAGCAGATTATGGAAGAACTGTTGTCTGAGGGTAGACTCACAGTGGAGAAGCTCATCCAAGGCTGTATCCTGTGAGAAGGGACCCCACAAGAAACAGGGGATGGACTCGATGCCATTATCCCCTGTGACAGTGGTGAAGACCGTGGTGCAGCAAGTTGTCCCCTTGCAGTCCATGGAGGACCTCACAGGGCCCGAGTACCCCCCAGCCTCTGGTGCTGGCCCGGCAGGGAGGAGCAGGGACAGTCCTGAGGTTGACGTGCAGCAGAGAGAAAGAGATTTCCAGCTACAGTCGAGCTGTCGCCCTGGAGATAATAGAAGAAAACTTTCAAGTGCTGCAAATTTGATTTAGAGGAACTGTAAACCCTGAAAGTAAAGAAGAGACTTTTCTCCTCCTGGACTGATACAGCGAGAAGGGATAATTTTGTAAATACATAAAATTTTCTTCATAATTTTACCTAGTTAGAATTGTTGTATATATTATTCTTTAGTTTTTATCCTGCTAGTAATAAATTTAATATTATTCCCCCATGTCAAATCTCTTCTGTCTGTATAAAACTTCTCTCATCCCATAGCAATTGTGTAAAAGGTTTGAAAAAATTGATCCAGAATAAACCCATGACAGAAGCATGGTACTGTTTTGGGACACACAGTTCCAGTGTGGGAATTCCTGTTGGCTCACAGTCTCATGGGTGGGAATTCCTGTTGGCTGGCAACCAACGGTGCCTTCCTTTCCCAGGCACTGGTGTGAAAGCAGCAATGAATTTAGTAAATTTCCTAAACATGAAACAGACTCGGACAATTGGAAGATCTTAGTGTGGCTACAGATGGCTGACTCCTGATTATTTGCATATGATTATCTAAGACAGACAGGAGGATTATTTATTTATTTATTTGGTTTTTTGTTTATTTTTTTATTTATGGAAAACTTATACCATGCACAGGGGATTTTGGAGGCTCAGAAAAACAGAAGTACAGCATCAAATGGAATAACTGTATTCATCACTTCTGTTTCAAGTTCTTCTGCTGATTTTGGGATTTTTCTTGGAACAATAAAGCACATGTTTTAATTTACATTTGATTTTAAATCAAAGAGATGCAAAGGTGTATCAGGATATAAGACAACAAGTGGTTCTGTTAAGTACTTTCTACTATACCACAGAGGTGTAGGCTTCATCATACAACCAAGAATTTGATATATTTCATTGTTACCTGTAGCATGGATGAAATTTGCAGCAAAGCTTGAGCATCGGGTTTATTTGGTTATAAATTCATTTGAGTAGCAGAAACTTTTGCTTTTTGGAAAATATTTGAAACTCTGGACCTGCTCCAGAGCTACAGATAATTAAACAGAGAAGATGCTGTATCCAGCACAGAAGTAGTATAGAGACACAGTATGCTGCAATTAAATAACCACTACTGTTCAATGTAAAGCATGCCTAGCCTTTGCTGTTTGTGCTACCTTTTGAATTTGGCTCCCCCAGACAAGCTCTGCTGAGATGTGCACATCCCAATCATGCAGCTTAGTATTGTCATCTTAATTTTTAAAGAACTTAAATATTTGAGCAATTAAAATACATATAAACAGAACCTGTAGATTTTTTGTTGTTATTATTTTTTTTTAAATAAGAAGTCTCCAAATCAACTGGCACGGCTTCTGCTATGCTCTGTTAATATGGTTGTAATGTATAAGCACCTTGTTATGCCAACACTTTTAAATTTGTTACTCTGTCCAGGTTCAATTCTTCTTTTGCAGAAAAGAAATTAGGAACTTCTGGGAAATTTCCTTTAAAATTCTGTTTGATTATTTCTTTCTCTAAACCAGTGTAATTTCATTGTATGATGTTCCTGATCTCTCTCTGTGCAGTCAGATTTTATATTGATATTAAAACACACAAACACATAATTCTATAAGGAGTTTGTTGTTGTAGATATCTTTAGCAGTCTAAAAGGTTCTCTGTCAAAAGTCCATCTCACTTACAAGGTACTTACTTGGGCAAAATGCAGCTTCATTGATGTGAGTAATTTGATGAAAAGAGGAGGGACAGTTTGTGGTGTTTTCTCCTTAGCTGTTTGCTCCTATGTAGCAACTTCCATAATCCTCTTCTGTTCTTCAGAAAGACCAAAAACTAGGAAATGGTTGAATCTCTTCCTGAAAAATCTCATTGAGTAGTTCAGTAATGGTTATGGGTTGCTACTAAGTGGTGCTTGAAATACATTAGCCTGCCTGATGTTAATCTTTCTTTGTAATTTGTGGAAGGTTTGAGACTGACTTTTTTCTGAGCCTGTACCCACTTGTGCCTGGTGCCCCTCTGAGCTGCTGGATGAATCTTTCTTTGTTCATCCTTACAGGAGTCAGCAAAAGGGTGATATATTTTACATCGTTAAACAGACTAAGGAAAATATCATGTTGCAGTGCTGAGCCAAAACCTCAGTACAGAGAGAAAGCCCTGGGAAGAGTAAGTTGCAGGAAGATTAAAACAACAGGTAGATACTGCAAAGTAATGTGTTGGGCTGTCCATTTATGGGCTAGTCACTGAAATAGATGAAAGTGGAAGTACAGCTGTTGCTTTTTTGCTGATAATGGGCCTCATTACCTCCAGCATAAATTCCAACTACAAGTCATCTTCAAGAAACATCTCTAAATGCACATGAGGACATGATTCACCAGCTAACCATTTATGAAGATGCACAGGTCTGTAAGCAGTTCTGTTTCAATACATGAGACCACAGGTGTCAGCTGATAAGACTTTGATCCATCAGTGAAGAAGAGAGATTTCAGAAAGTCTCCGTATGGGCTTTTCTTTAGCAGATTGCAAATTCTCTACCTGTTTTAAAGAGGATATTGGGCACATCTTTTCTCAGAGTAATCAGCTGCTTTTCTGGGGAGTATTCCAGCTGTCTGAAAAAAGCAGTTGCTTTGCATAGAAAGATAGTAGCTGCAGTACAAGACAGTCAGACCTCTCAGTACAGCCTGATGACATGTCACATGTGCTGAAAGTCCACTCAAACTTTCTACTCCATGGGACCTGCAAAACTGCTCTTTCATTTGTGAGTTTTCCCTCTAGACCTGAAGAAGCTTTGAAGAATGGTGATAGCTCAAAACATCTTTGCTTCTTCTTGCCTTCAGGACAATCTGTAAGCAACTGGTTGGAAAGGGTTTCCTGTCTAGATGGGCATGCTTTCTCAACTGCCACATCCCTCTTACATTACTGCAGGGAGAGATGCATTTTGGAGCCCTTTAAGATGTAAAGGGCTATGACCTGACACAAATACTTCGATTGACTATTTTGTCACCACAGAGTTAAGTCTCAGTGAAGGTAGTGAGCTCAGTACCACCACATTTAGGATATCTGAATGTGTCCCCTTGCTGCTTAAGTAATGAACCCCTTTGTAAAATAGTTAGCATGTAAGAATCCTCTTACTCCCTTTGATGAGCACATATTCACACAGATCAATGAGATTACTGATGAAAAATTATTCACTGAAAGCAGTAAAAGGCTTCAGTTGGGTGCTAAATGTTCAGAATTTAGCTTTGAAAGAAAAGGATCAGGAAGACATCTATGCTATAAAAACAGAATAAATTTTACCATGATCAGTGAAACAACACACTAGACCTAATCAAAGTAAATAGATAGCAGTGAGAAAGACAAAACCCAATTCTGAATACTTATTTTACTCTGAAAGCAAAGATGTCTCCTTGTTATGTTGTGGTGAGATTATTACGCCATGCCAGGAAAATGGCAACTCCTGTAAATTTTTATGAGTTTCCAAGATCACTAAAAGGAAGTGGCAGAAAATGAAACTCAAATATGAAGAACAGACTTTGGATGACTTTACACAAAGGCATCCACTTGTAAATTAAAATCAAATGCCACCAAATAAGAAGGTTGTAAAAATACCTGTGCTCTATAAACCTTTGAAGGGTATTTTCTAACTACTGAGACTGAAACCGTATTTCTTTTGCAAAGAGTAAGGCAATTACCTTCCTATTGAGCTGTCTTTGTCAAGAGGATGGAGACAGGCTTTTCGTGTCTGAGCAATAGGACAAGAGGGAACGGGCAGAAACCGATGTACTGCAAGTTCCATCTGAATATGAGGAAGAACTTTTTTACTGTGAGAGGGACAGGAACAGGCAGTGGTCTCCTTATTTGGAAATACTCAAAAGCTGTCTGAAAACAATCCTGCATAACGTGCTCTAAGGCACCCTGCTTGAGCAGGGAGATTGGACTAGATGAACTCCCTTGGTCCCTTCCCACCTTAACCGAGCCTCCGAGGAAGCTGCTGACACATGACTGGAGTTTGGGAGAAGCAAAACAGGGACACCAGCAGAGATATTCACATAAAATTTCAGAAGTGTAAAGGATATGTAGAGGTTATTGTCTTTATCTGGAACGAATGGCCCACGGTCACAGGCCAGGCAAGTGATGCAAAGAACAAAATGGTGCCCCTAATTCAGTGCTTAACCTTGCTCAGCTTCAGGGCTCAGGGATTTTGAGTGTTCTGGCCTCAGGTCACCCTGCATCTGTAAAACTGATAGCTGTGCCACTGGTCCATGAGCGCTCAGTCATCTGTAACCTGAAGATTTCCCACAGCCTAAATGTGGATTTCTTCAGTGTTTAACCTCAAACATCCAATTTTAAAAACACTTGAGTCTGATCTTTTTTTTCCTATGGTCTGCTCCAATTACTATTTTGGTTATACTCTCTGACAGTATTTATTTCATTCTGAGGAGATATTTATTACACGGACAGGTGCAGATAAATCTCTTCTTTGGCTGTGACTCTCAGGTGAATCCTAACTGTGGCATGTAATCATAGATGTGAATATCATCTATTTTGTTTTCTTTCTCTGAAAAATATAATCTAGTTGAAATGTGTGTAATATATGCATATTAAATAGAAAGGTGAGAATAAGTCTAAAGGTGAATTTAATGTTTATGACAAATTCTAAAAGAACCAATATTTTGCAATTATTATTATATGTAGAAAGGTATAATTATAATTTTGCATTTTCATCATCACCTAATTGTTCCTAACTTTTAGATATCTCTCTTTTAATGGACATATGAAACAATCGCTAAAGAAGAATGTGCAGGATGCAAGTACAAAAGTTTGGTTTGTTTTGAACCTTTGCAGTAATCCAAGTGTTCCATATTTTTTAACCATGTTTCTTTTTAATGTTTCTTTACAGTCAAACAATTAACTTATGCTGTAGTTGCAGAAACAGATAATACATTTTTATCAGTAATTATTTAGTATGGTGTTCTGCATTATTTTGAAACAGCAGGAAGCTTTTTTGAGAAACTTTTTTGAAAAATGAATCAGAGAAGAGAAACACTGTTCATCAGCTTCTTTTCTCATTGCTCATCAAAGAAAAATATTTTTTTTTGTGGGAAAAAAAGAAGTCATCACTTTTCAGGCAAGGATGATACTCTGTTTTATCCTTTTCTTTTTTTCCTAGATTTTTCCAATTAATTTTGCAGTAATATTCTTGGACAACAGTTACCTAGTGAGATGGACAGAAATGGGGTTTCTTGAAATACCACCTACATAAGAGTAATATTTGAACACAATTTTGTGGTAATGTTGATATGTCCATAATAGAGAAATAAATCAGTTGTAATATCCTATCTTCTATTGCTGAGACAGCTTCCACATTTATAGAGAAAGGAAAAGAATCTTCCCTCTTCCCTTCCAACATATTCAGAAGCTTTCTGTAATTTAAGTGGAAACGATGTTTGTACTGTGAATGATCCTTCCAACAAGGTCATAGAAAAAGACTTTGTATTAATAAATACAAAGATTAAAAAAAAGATGAAAAAAAGGCAAAACAGCATAGCCAGTCTGGTTTCCCCAACATAGCTTTGTTTTTCAGAGAACCTCGAGAATCTGATTACTGCTCAGTTTTCTTTTCATTGCTGATTATATTATTTTACATGGGATACACACACCACTTCCTGATGCCCAGTGCAGCCACCATTAAATCTGGCAAAGTGTTATCAATGCTAACATTAAAGCCAGCCATGAGACTTGCTTTAGGTTTCCTACCAATATTATAACATTGTTATAAAAGTATTACACAGTAAAGAAATTAAAATGGAAATGGACTGAAGAAAAAGATTCCATATCATGATTTGCAAGATGACTAGCACAGAAGCAGATACTAGTTTTGAGGAACTGGAAAACAAATTTTGCCTGCAGAGAGAACCCATTGACTTGGTAACAAATGACAACTTCTGTAGAGTAGAACAGCAAAAATGAATCTACTAAAATGTGGACATGTGATGAACCACTAGAAAGCTCCAAACATTACGAATACTCAAAACATATGAAGTGCTAGAAATGAGAACATCTAAGTGGTTTGTACCTCCTGCTGTCCTGTGAGATGACAAAAGCAACCCAATGTTGGATGTGTGAAGTCAAGCTATTAATTCTGTTCTGACAAAAATTATAACTGGCCTGTTTTATCCTCTGAAACTGGACAAAGAGTAAAAGGTGAAAATGAGGAAACATGGCTTCTGTGCATTCATTAACATATTGCTAATTGAGAATTTCCACCCCACAAGCAGCCATGTAACCTGCCAGACCCAATTCCTCAAGTACTAATTAAATCAACCATGGGCAACATGATCTTTTAAATCTTCTGGTGTGTATAATAATGAGAAGTGCAAACCTATATACATAGTTAGCCAAAGTATCTGCTGGAAGGTTTTTTAAACTATACTCGGAACAAAATTTTCCAAGTACTGGGAAGAATATCCAGCCTCTGCTGGAAAGAACCTCTTAGTACTTCTGGCCACTTGGCTCCATTGACATGGCAGTGTGGAAGGTGAACAAGATGTCGTGCAGTTCCTTTGGTACCAGAAGGTTCACAGAAGCGTTTGGTGGCATACCCATCCTTTCTGTGAAGGATGTTAAAGGACCTTCCAAGGTGGTTTAGATTCATGTCCTTATATCACCTCCATGTTCTCCATCTGCCGCCTTTTTTATTCCAGCCACCACTGCTGTTGATGACCTTGAAGCATCCTTTGTGCATGAGTTTTCCTCTCCAGACTTTCACATCATGAACAGTTTCTAAGGGACTGCTGGGCTTAGGGCTGACTGATGGAACTTAAAATAAGGCTTGGATTTCTTTCCATAATTTTGATGAGTTCTTTGTCTCTTTCTGTTATTTTTCTGAAGCATAGAAACAGAGAACATTAGAAGCAACATGAAGATGTAGAATTATCCCTTTAATAGTTGGTTATTTTTAGTAGATATGTTTATTAGAGATATAGCTATATGCTCCTAACACCTACCTATGCAAAGAGAGAAAAAACCCAACAAAACAAACCACAGAATCAATAGGTGTAAGTTTCCTCCCCCGTGTCCCTGAATTTGTTTGACTTTCTTGGTTTTAGATAACAGAATCACAAAATCACAGAATCAGAGCCTGAGATGCAAGGAATCTTAAAGTTCTAGTTTCAATCCCACTGCCATTTGCAGAGACAGCCCTCACTTGACCAGGTTGCTCAGAGCTCCATCCAACCTGGCCTTAAATAGTTCCCAGGAAAAGGCATCCACAACTTCCCTGTGCAGCCTGTTCCAGCGTCTCACCATCCCCAGAGTAAAGAATTTTTTCTAGAATCTAATTTAAACCTACCCTCTTTTAGTTTGAAGCCATTCTCCCTTGTCCCGTCACTACATGCTTTTGTAAATAGTCTCTCTCTATCTTTCTTGTAGGCTCCCTTCAGGTACTGGCTGTAATTAGGTCATGCTGAAGCCTTCTTTTTTCCAGGCTGAACAAACCCAATTCTTGGGCTTTTACCCAATTCTCTTAGTCTTTTAACCAAGGTGAGTTATCCAATGCAGATGACAGTAGTTTTCTTACAATGTATCAAGGTGGATTTCACTCAGGATAGTTTTGCTTTGCATTTTAAAAATATTTTGCTCTGTAACAAGTGGGTTTGAACCTAAGTGTCACTGGTAGTTTTAATGACCACTGTTTTTTCTTGTTAGTTGTAAAAAAAAAGCATTTTAAGAGTGAATGGTCTGAGCTTTGCTTTATCGATGATCACTGGACAGCTATTTTTCTATCGTGATGAATTAAATTGTTTTTACTGGCTTGAAACAATGAAACTAAAATTTTACATAAAGACTTCCTGATTGTTCCTGTGAAAGTTCAGTTTCTCTTTGGTGCAACATAGCTAACATATTATAGATGTGAAATATCAAATGTACACTTAGAATGATAAAATATCAATTTAATAATAAATAAACATGAAAGACTAACATCCATGTCCTCAAAAACAGTCCCTATTTATTTCACAACATAACTGGTTCTTGGAGGTTGAAAGAAAACTCTTAATCATGCTGGTGGAAAGTACACTTCTAGGATTAGTTTTCAACCTCTTCATAACAATTCTGTTCCTTTAATACAGTCTTATTAACCCAGTGAGTGCAGTCACTATGTATTCAGCTAAAGGAGCTCAGAGACCAGGGAAATACTCTGCCAACTGTTTTTCCTTTCTCTTTGCTTTTCCAAATAGTGTAGAATGGAAATGGACATTTGGCTAACAGGGAATAATATTTCTGGTTCTTTCTTGGTCATTAAGGAACTGGTCCAGCTTCCAGAAGGTTAACAAGGAGTGGCTTAAATCCTAGAAGAGGGTTAAGATCTGGCATACAAAGGATCAAGAATTTGAGAGAAAAAGGCAGACAGACGACTAAAACAGTTTCTGCAATAATCAGTAGAGATTTGAATGCAAGTACATTAGCAGAGCATAAGGACGCTAATCATGCATGGGCAGTGGTGGACATGCAGTAAAGAGGCAGGAATATGTAAGCAAGAAACATAGGAAGATTTATGCTCACTGTAATGTTTGTCCTCTATAATCATCATGTAACATTTCTTTAAAAAACTCAAGTTCAAAAAACCCCAAAACATCAAACCCAAAATCTTAACGTAGCACCCAAACCACATAGATATTCTTGGGGTTACAGGTGAATATATCAGGAAGAACTCCAAAAAAATAGAGGAAACTGAAGAAACATGTTGAGATGAGTTTATTGCTCCACAAAATTTGGGACGAAGGCAAAAAATAAGCTGGTTTTAAGTCTACCATAAGAGTAGACTAAACAATACGAGTTTTCTATCTCAAAAAGCTACTTTTTCTGTTAAGGCAACCTAGCAAAAAAGAAAGTGGAGATATGTATTCAAACAGTATGTATTGGTCTCTAGGACTCTCAGAGATGGTCACTCTAGGAAACCAGACACTCCATAAGGTTTTTAATTTATGTTATCAACAAGAAGGAAAACATGCCATACTCTATACAATGAGGTACATAACAAGGCCATTTTATTTTCCAGAAGCTGCACAGCTCTTTGAAAAGGGATAGTATTTCTGTATTTTTTTGCTACAGCACAGAGTAATTTTCATTTGTACAAGTAAGATGAAGGTAGAACAGAAAATGATTTCATAACCACCTTCTGCAGGCTATTTCACTACTGTGGCTCTGGAGAGATGAGCAAGACCCTAGAGGCACTAACCTCATTAACTGATTGTCACTCAATCTTGCATCAGATTCTGAAATGACACCAGCTTTTGATTACAAGTAGACAGCTACACAGCCCTTCACAGCTGATACATAAAGAGGCAGTACATTTTTTTTTTTTTTTTAGAATAAGGAGGAATTCTGTACAACCTTGTACAAGTCTTCCTTGATGATGTAATTTAGAAGTTTGTAAGTAAAAGCATGCTGCTGCAGCAGGGCCAACACTAAGAATCAATGTGCAGGTGATGACCAGAAGGAACCAACAGAGTTTATAATAGAACATATAAAAGCTATATCAGTGTGTGGCCAAAGAGCAGAGGCAGCCTCAGGAGTCTTGTTGCACTGCATCCAGATGACTGTGGGGAGGACAAGCATTAGAGGGAAGAAAATGGTATTTTCTCTTCCTTCCCCCTTCTGCTTCTGGAGAAAAAATTACTGTAAATTGTGTTAAATAATTGAATTGCTGCTGAAATCCTTTCCCAATTAAATGAAGAAATTCAAACAACCCTTCATCTCCCAAATGGCCAAACATATCTTTTTTAAATCTTTGTGAATATATTGTGCATATGCTTCTGCCCCCATTTTTGGTTTGTTTCTCTATCTGTCTGCATGCATTTATTTTTATAAGAAAGAACGTAGGTGGTTGAATAAGAGCAAATTTTTGTTTGCTAGTCTTTAGTGTTTTCCACCTACAGCCTATCCTTCATGTCCTTCAAAAAAGAAGGTTGCATATTTATGTCTAGTGCTTAATGAGAAAATACATCCTTGCATATGATATGCTCTGCTTCCTGTCATGTACTCGTTATTCTCTTTGAGTTTACCAGTGTTCTTTGCTTTATAGATTCATGATTAATTTATTCTCAATCTACAAGAAAGCCCTTTTAATTCCAAGAAGTGGGTTAGATGAATTACCAGACACTACTTTATTTGGCCTGCTTGTCTATTGGACTGATTTGCAATTATCATCCCAGGCTTTTCCTGAGGGGAACAGAAATCAACTGTTGATGGATTAAGTTAGTGAGAGAGAGGGAAAGTTTTGCAGATTTGGGGATTTCCGGTAGGATGGAGTCTCAGTCAGCAAGGAATGGTGTCAGCTGCCCTCAACGAGCACTGCTGCTACTTTGAGTAGAGCAAATGGAAGAGGATAGACTGTGTCTCTGCTCCCACTAAAAACATGCAAGGACACCATCCCAGACCAAGCTCATATAGTCTCCATTGCCCCAGGATGCCCATGTCCAAAGACAGTCCCACTTGTGAATATGCTAAACATGTAGGTTTCTGGCATACAGGAACTGCTTTTACTCATCTCTTTCTAAGCTGAAAGAAGCTTTCATGTTGAATGAATTTTGACTCTCTTGGTGCTTACTCTCAATGTACTCATTAACCTTTATGTATATGGGATGGAACTTCAGATGCTGTGTGAATGCTGATTGAGTGAGTTGGCAAAGTTGAAACCTGAGTAAAATGAATCAGTGTGTTTTGTGCCATTTGGAGGCTGAAGCTGTTAGGCTGTTTTTCCAAACATGTTTTGGTGGCTTCAGATATAAATGTTACAACAACTGTGAATCAATAATTTATGAGACAGAACAGCAAAAAGGGCACTGAGTAAGAATTTGGGACACTTGTGATCTATTCCCACATCTGCCCATTCTCAGCTCCGAACTTTTATCTGCACAGTTTGTAATTTCTTGCTACATCTTTATACAACATCTGGAAAAGGCAGTTCTGGTTTTGAGTGGTGCCTTCCAGTGCTTCCGTAAATAATCTTCCGTAAGTAAATAATAAGATTATGAGTATGCAGTGCAGAGGAGTGTGGATTTAAGAACACTCATGGAGGGTAGGCCGGGAAACAGGTGTGAAGACTTTACATATCCAATATACAGTTGCATATGGGTGAGTAGAAACATACCCTGTCTTCCTTTGAGCTTCCAAAACCCAGTGCTGTCAACTGAAGGGAAAAATGGCGTTGTTTTTAGTGTAATTGGCCACTAAATGTTTTTCTGAGTCTTACATACAGAGGAAGAATTGTGTGACATATGCTTGAGCACATGTTTCCTTTGGGAAATTTCAGTCCTAGTAAAAATTTTGAGGTCACGTAATGTTACAGCTACATTAAGAATTCATAGCTGGATGAAAGAAAATAGGTGTCTTGCCTGGATTTGTAATACCTTAAAAAACAGGGGATATTTTATTCATTCGTCTCTATGAAAATAAAAACAAGCCTGTCTCTTTTTTACCATGAAGATAAATCGACAGTGTTTTCAAACTACTAACTGTGAGAAGAAGGGAATACTAGGAACAGGTATAAAAATTTAAATGGCGAGAAAAGCATTTAACAATCACACTCATCTGCTTGAGGCAGGTGTAGCTAATAAGGAGGAAAGGAAGGAACAGCTGTATCTTGGATAAAGGCTTCTCGGCCATACAAAGATAAATAGCTAACAGCTGGTTTCCCACAAGGGGTATCTTTGCTGTAATGCCCCTGTTTCTGCTCCCTTGCTTACATGAATCTTCTATTGGGCCAAAGGGGAAGACTTGTTTATACATCATGGAGACAGATGCTGTCATCCTTCAAGATAATAATTTGTCCTGGCTGTGGAAAATTAGCTCTCATTGGTCACTGTGGGAGTGGACACAGATGCTTTGTATTATGGTGTTCAAAGTCATACTAGTTATTAGGGTAGCAATGTGGCATACCTTTTCTAGACATGAAAAATGGCAAGTGGGAAATGTGCTTCTTCAGGCAGTTAAATTCTGGGTTTTACTATAATTTATGAAGATTTCCAAGATATTTTTTTAAGAGAGTATGAGAAGAAGAGAATTTCACTGGATGCTTTACCAACCTTTCCAATTTTTTAGCTGATATCCTGACATGAACACAATATTAATCACAGTAGGGCTGCAATTATAAATGTAAGATATTTCAGCTAAATGTAAAGGACACTCTCTCACTCCTAAGGCATTGATGAGGGCCTCAAAGGGAGTGATAAGCTGTGTATAGATCTCATCTTCCTGTCTTATTTTCTCTACCTGTTGGATGGTGAGGTACTTGTACCCTGTGATGGTGCATATCCAAGAGCAACTGAGTCTTGTTTTGCTGAGTTCTGTGGTAAGTGGTGGGGTTTGTGACCAAGCTTGCGAGTAACATCTAGTTTCTTCTTCTAGACAATTGTCTGAATAGGAATGTGTAGCAGAGATTGTAGGGCAACATATTGATTTTTCTTTTTTATGCCTCCTCCCCTTTATGGAAAATTTGGATTGAACCTTCCAGCATTTTAGTGTTCTTTCTTTTTTGCCCAGTATTTGTTGGTACACAAATGACCTTTTTTTCCTATCTCTGGAGATGACCTGGAAAAAAATTGTTCTTCTTTGTGCATTATTGACATATTCTACAGATTTCAGAACTGTTTCTAAGACTGATGCTTTTCTCTAAGGCTGTTTCAAATTAAAGGCTGTCTTGTTGTTTTTCTTCCCCAGCACGTACTGTAAAACAACACACACCCTAAGAACTCATGGGAGTGCTTGACATATACTGAGTCTTGAGACTTTTCAGATTCTTAGTTTTGGATTTTCTTCTGTAATTATTACAATATTTTTTAAAAACATTGATATATAGATGATGACGTACAGGGTCACTTGCTATAGCACAAGGTCACTCCGGTTATGGTACCTATCCAAATACATTTTAAGTGAGTTTAACATTTATTTTCAATTGTTAGCTGAAAACAGAGCACTTGGATGCACTTTGTAGTTATGAAGAGATAGACACAGGCAAATCTAATAAAACATAAATTTTGTCAGCTGAACATTCGATGAGAGAGAGAAACATGTGAAAGAGCCTGAGAGATTGTCCAGTAAATCTTCTCTATGTAATTATTTTTCAGGAGCCCTGCTGCAGAGCAAATATATGCTTCCTCCTAGAGTATCATCTGAGGCTCACCAAGAAGACTTGGTAATTTTTATATAAAAAGTGTGAGATAGAGGGAGTTTTCTCTGCATCTGTCAATCAGAAATCTTTCAAACTCTTCTGTTTTTGTGGACAATTCATATATTGTTTTACTGTTTCTCAGATTTCATAAAAGTTTGTTTAAGCCCAAATTTTACATTGAATTATAAAAGTAAATTTTGAGCACTTATTTGATAAGGTAATTTATCTTTAATGTTAACTTTTGATTTTATTAGCTTGGTTATATTTACAAACAGAATTTACCAGAAATGAAACTCTTGAGGCCCAAATAGTAGCATCTTATTACCTACTCGGCTTTATCTTACATCTTGATCCTTCATATTCCTGAATATAAAGAAGTTTATGGGAGCAGAGAGCATAATGGATACAAACTTGACCTGACAGAGGTTCAATGCAATGTGACTGTTCCTGGGTCAAAACATAATCTACGTAGTAAAACTAATCTAAAGAAAAATCAATTTGAAAAGGAATATTTTACATGAAAAATAAATTTCCAGCGTTTCCTTGACACAAAGGTTTTGAGTTTTTTTCATAAGTATTGACTTTCTTTTTTCACTAAATACTTCTCTTGTTTGTGTGGTTTGACATCAGTTTACAACTCATGCCCATACAAATTCTCCTCTGGTGGGATGGGGGAGAGAATTGGAAGGGTAAAAGCGGGAAAAGTCATGGGTTGAGATAAAGACAGTTTAACAGAGAAAGCTAAAGCTGTGCAGGCAATTGAAACAACTTGAGGAATTAATTCACCACTTCCCATGGACAAGCAGGTGTTCAGCCATCTCCAGGACAACAAGGCTCCATCATGCATAACAGTGATCTAGGAAGGCAAACACCATCCCTTTGAACAACCCTCCTTCCTTGTTCTTCCCCCCCTCTTTATATGCTGATCACGACACCATATGGTCTGGGATATCCCTCAGGTCAGCTGGGGTCAGCTGTCCTGATTGTGTCCCATCCCAACTCCTTGTGCGCCCCCGGCCTCCTCATTGGTGGGATGGGGTGAAGAGCAGAAAAGGCCTTGGCTCTGTGTGAACGCTGTCAGCAACAATAAAAACATCCCTGTATTATCAACACTGTTTCCAACACAATTCCAAAACACAGACCAAGAGTTGCTACTATGAAGAACCTTAACTCTATCAGAGCCAAAACAAGCACTGTTGTTGAAAGGGCATTCTCTGATGGAAAAATCAATTAAGGTTTTCCAGCAAAGTTTGAAGTACAGACTCCACAGATTTTTAACGGTGTTGTGAGATTCTTCTTGCTTTTTTTCTTTTGTCTGTTTTGAAGGTACCTATTTAAAGGTCAAACTCTGCAGGGTAACAGCAATGTTAAACAGGACTTTTGCAAATCTGTAACTTTTTTTTTCCAGGGGAAAAAATAAAAAGAAGAAAGAGACCAACTAAATCTTTTTATTAAAGTTTTGAGTTGTATTTGTTTGAGTTAATTAAATCTTATCACATTCATATGCACTTTCTAATTAACAATTAGCCATGTTTTCTTTGTAATAAATGAGAAATCTTTCAGGAACATGAGAATGGATAAAAGCGTGCAGCAGCTTAATGAATCTCTATTTAATCTCTGGAGAGCTAAGTTAAATTTAGCAGTAGTGACAAGCAAAACTCTACACTGGTTTAGGGTCTCAGATGTGACAATTTCTTTATGAAATGAACTATATGCAACAACAAAATGTTCCAAAAATAGTATTGTTCAATACATAGTGTGAATACTCCAAAAAAAAGCAAAGAAAGTAAATTTGTTTTAAACAATGGACTAAGAATATTAAGAAAAAATACTGCATTTATCGAGACAGTTTATTGTACAATAAACATAGGTAGTTAATAACACCCACATTTGCCCTAAGTTTTTAAAAGGTCATGCCTTCAAAGGATATCATCTTTATTAGGGAAAAAAAGGTGTTATTGCCTCAGTTTTTCCTAGACCTAATCAAAAATTTTATGGTTTAAAAAGTTAACAAGTAAAGATAAACTGCACATTTCCTCAAAGTTATCACCTTGACTAGGTAATTTGAGTTAAAACTAGAGCCTGTTTTCTCTGTAGCAGATTTAACAATGTGTGAGCTGGTGTGTTTGTTTTGTCTAGCCTCTGTTAGAATACCCTTTTTCTTCTTGCAAAGTCATCAGACCTTGATGATTTAAGCAATACTTTCATGAAATGGCTTTTCATCACAAAGCAGCATTGACTGTATCTAAAGCTAGGTCCCCTTGCAGTCAAGTTAAATACACAAACCCTGCATATTATCTTAGCTCCTCCTCCAGGTTTGCCTCCTGGCATTATTTCACATTGTGCAAATCACATAGTCATAGTACTAAAGACAGACCAACTCTGTAGTTCCTTTGATCTTGTGCATTCAAGGAGGCGGACAAAGCTTTCTCCTTCCAAGGCAGAGGTTTCTTCATAAGACTTGAATATTGTACAATGTCAATCTTATGATGGAAAAGTATCTTGTTGATTGATATTTATGTCATGCCCTAAGCCCTCAGCTCTACTGAGTTAGGCAAGGTACAGACTTAACGGTGATTAATAATGTGCTTTGATGGCAAAAGGCAGAAGACAGCCAAAGAAAAATGTGGTTGTACAAAAGATCAGGAGGAAAGGCACCTAATTGTAAACATTTTAAAGTATTCTTAGAATTAACGTATCTAGAGAAGCCATTTTATCCAGAAGATTATTCCTCAATACTTACCTCTTCTCGTATTTGATAGAAATGTCACGAAGTACAGGAAAACATGTGGACAGTTGTGACCAGCGCTCTTAAGTAGCTAAGAAATGAGAATGCACCAACATTTTGGTCATCTTACTTTTATTATCTCTCTTGGCCTTCTTTTTATCCTTCTGCTATGATCTAAAAAGGCAAAGTGACCATGGAACGGTGGAGTTCAGGAGAGGACAGGGAAATAACAGGATCACAACCCTGGACTTCAGAAGAACAGACTTTGAACTGTTCAGAGAATTGCTTTGAAGAATTCCATGGCATGCTGCCCTATAGAGAGAGAAAGGTCAGAGAGTCAGTTGATTTTCAAGGATCACCCTGTCCAAGTTCAAGAGTGGTTGATCTCTTTGAGCAGGAGGCTCTGTAAAGTTGGCAGGGCTTCCTGTGATGAACAAGAGAGTCTTAGCAAAACTGGAGTATAAAAGGGAGGCATACAAGAGGTGGAAGCAGGCACAAGTGACCCAGGGCAAATATAGAGAATTTTTAAAAATGTGAAGGGATGGACTTAGAAGAGTCAACTTGGAATTGAATCTGGGAAAGGACGTAAGGGGAAACGAGAATTACTGCAGCGATAGCAGCAGCATAAGAAGGATCGGAGAAAATGCAGCCCAGATGCTGAACGAGGCAGAGGTCCTTGTGACAAAGGACATTCAATATCTTCTTTTCCTTGGTCTTTA
Source organism: Oxyruncus cristatus (assembly GCA_013399855.1). Lineage (NCBI taxonomy): Eukaryota > Metazoa > Chordata > Aves > Passeriformes > Cotingidae > Oxyruncus > Oxyruncus cristatus. The sequence goes on from VXAY01004090.1 coordinate 998,867, forward strand.
CTAGTATGATTTGCATTCATGAATCCACAGTTTCTGCGGGATTTGTATCTGGCATCGGTCTGTGAATGGTGAACCATCATACTGCACTGGATTTCCGATTTCTTCCCTGGGAAAGTCTGATGCAAACGCAGGAAGGAATCTGTCGGTGACAGGACAAGAGACTGGACACAAATTGAAATACAGGGAATACCATTTAAGCACAAGGAAAAATGTTTTTACAGTGTGTGTTGTCAGACACTGAAACAGGCTGTCCGGGAATCTCCATCAGTGGAGATATTCAAAACCTGACTGGACATAGTCCTCATCAACCTGCTCTAGCTGACCCTGATGATCTCCAGAGGTTTTTTCAACCTCATTGTAACTGACTCATAAGCTGTGACTTTTACATGTGTTCCTCCATGTTCATGGATAAGGATCACATCGGCTTACTTCTCATGACTAGCAGTTTTTTGTGGTGACTTGTTACCTGTAATAACCCTGAGAATTTGGTGTAATTTTATGCAAAGTTCTGCTCAAAATTTGTAACTTCAACTTTTCATTGCCATGAAGAAAGTACACTGTGCAACACAGTGTAATGGTGAGAACATGTAGAACAACCTAAGAGTCACAAACAGCTTCCTGTGTAGTACCACAGGCATCAGAGCTGAGAAGACTTAGGGCTTTGTAAATATTTATTTGTGCCCTCCTTCCATATATGGAGAAGTGATGCTGTCATAATCTGCATGAGTTGTTATTTTTTCTATAATTTTTCTAAAAAAGCAATATGATTACTGTTGCTCTCTTTCAACATGATGTATATTTCTTACTTTCAAAAGCATAAAAAAATCCAGTTTTTAAACATCTGTTTATAGCACCTGGGGGAGCTGTGTCAATCCTTAATATTTTTTGTTTGTTCTCAGGGTGTCTGTCATCATCCATGATTTAAAGCCACTAAGTCCTGGATTTAGAAAGGTTCATCATTTAGCTAGATCCGGAATTAAGACACAGCTTGACTGGTTTGTCCTTAGGGTGTTAAGAGAGGAGCTTGGAGCTTTGATGAGCTGATAAGATACAAGGATGTTTAGAGAAATGTGGAAGGGCTACTAGATGTATCAGGCATAGCACCACAGCCTTAGGCTCTCCTCTGCTGCCAGCAGCTGTGAACTTCAGTAGAGTGTTCAATGGTGAGTAAAATTTAATTAGAACTGAATTGTGCCAGGGTCTTCTGCCTTCATTCTAGAGATGATAAGACTTGACAACACCTCTGTCCACTCAGGGTGAAATTTATTGAGACTTCACTATCATATATCAACTTTGTGGAATTAAAAGCAGTCAAGTAAAATGCTAGTAAAGAAAGCATCTAACGATTTAGGTTTAAAAATGTCAGCCTTCAATTCTTGCACCTTTACTAGAAGTACAATTTTGTAGAGTGGTCAAGAGTTATGTAAGCAATTGCAGTTTTGTATTGTGATAAAAAGGGGCTGCTTCCTTAAATCACTTGCCCTTACTTAATAAAACCTTTTTTCTTTTTTAATTAGAATAGCAAATGACCATATTAGGAGACAAATTTCTTTAATTAGGGATCTGTAACTTGTGTTTGCTTTCTACTGAAGGTTTAAATCAAAGGCAGGAGAACAGAACACAGGACAACAATGTGTTACTTAAATCTGCTTGGAAGTAAAATCTTCTGTCTCAGTAAGAATTAGGAGGTTCTTCCAGGACTAAAACACTCAAGTACATTACTGGAGACTGAAGATCTGATTAACATTTATAATTTTTAAATATACTGAGAAAATGTTTTTTAGAAGGTCCTCAAACGTATCACAAAATGTGAGATCTAAGGGGCCCAGGTTTATCCAGAAGAAAGATGATAAAAAAAAAAAAGGCAAGCTAAAAAGTTATTTAAAAACTCTTTTAAAGATTAAATTAAAACTAAGCATAATCTTCTGACTAGAAAGGACCATCTTAGGTCCATATAAATTGCATAAGGGCTGTAACTCAGAAAGACTTCCTTAGAAATCATGGTTATCAGTAGGTAGTTTCCTCTCAGCATGATACCAATTTTTTCTACTTATATAATGTAATGGATGATGGTCCTGTCTACACCATGAGCAAAGCCTGTATCAGTGTAGTTTTGGGGTATGTGTGCAGATCTTCCAAGCTTCCTACTATCTTTACCAGATTACTCCACTTCTCCCCTTCAGCTCATATCTTTTGTGCTGTTGATTACTCACTGCATAACATTCTTCACAGCTGTGATTCAGAGGTCATGGTGTATCTCAGTGGCTCATAAGTTATACAGAACTGCAGTCTACTGTTCATTTGCTTCTCATGTCTAGGGTCTTGAAATGACAGAGAAATTACTCAGCCATGTTGTGGCTATCTTGTGTTATGACTCCTTTGAAGAATTCAGTTACCTGGAGGGAGGTAAAACTATACACATTAAAGTATGTGTGTGCATATATATATATACATATATATACATATATATATATATATATTTGTGTATATTTTCATCTGAAGGAATGAATAGCCAGTATATGAATAATGTGTCGTCAAATGCCTACTGACCAATGAAGCACTAAAAGGTTACACTGATATTAATGCTCTAACATTGCCAGGGCACGAGGTTTGCATGACATCCATATGTCCTGCTAGCCTGGCATGGCTTTGCTGAGGGTCAGGTTTTTCAAGCAGTGCTCAGGCACAGTTTGGGGGTCAGCATTGGCTGTGGTCCACTTCCAGAGTCAGTTTGGATTTTGGGTGTCTGTGCCGAAAACGTAAGAAGGTTTATTTGTTTGTTTGCTTGTTTTCATGAAAGTTGTGCTGAAACAGCTGGCCTATGCATAAGTCCTGGTCCTTTTTGCATATTTGAGCATACACAGCCAGCAATAGCAATATGCATATGTTCAGATAGGAAGCAGGACTGTGGGATGTGAACTGGAGGACTGCCAGTTCTGCAGTAATTAAGCATGGTTTCCCATAAATCCTGTGGAGCGCAAACTCTAATGCAGAATGAATTTACTCCTGTCCAAGAATTGTTAAACACTGTTACATCAAGGCTGCAAATAATACTTTCATGGATTGAGCTGATGTGCACATTTCAGGTATGCTAAGCACACCAGCCACGTAGAAAAATACGCTGATTATCCTCATACCAGGTGGCCAGCTTGCAGCTGTTTAACCTCAGAGATGTTTCTTAGCCAGGCCTGCCACTTCTTGACAGTCCCAAGAATGTAACTGCCATGCAAGCTGTGTGCAGAGGGGATGGTTCCTAAATCCTGGGTTGTACAATGATGTCAGCTGAGTCTTCTACCAATGCTGGTAGTGTTAGGTGTGATAACAGAACACAGTTATCCCATCTCAGCTGTGGCTTTCCAACATATATTTGAGAGCAGCCAGGGATATAGAACAAATGCAAAGCCTTGATTCCTCAACCAATCTTTGTGGGTATGTTGAACATAGTGAGTACATGTTTCCATGTTTCTTGTTCTTTGCAGAAGGAGAAAAACATGGTGGATGAAGTATGATTATTTTAGTTGATGAAATGCATCCGAATGGCCCACTGGCTCATTCATTATCCTCTTTCATGTATTCTTACTAGCTATGTTTTATGTGAATAAATTATATTTACTCAGAACTTTTCCCTGGAACTGAACCCAATTGGCATGATGTGGTTTATTTATACTATTAAGCATTCCTTCCCTTCAAAACTCTTTCTAATTAAGCTGCCTCTTGGGAATGGGTCATGGCCCAGCCTAACTCCCACCTGTGGGCAGGAATTCCTTGGCAGATTTCTGGCTGGCCAGGCCAAATGTGTACTGGGGCCATTCAACCTCTTGGTATGACTGCTGCCATGAGTGCAAGAGTATGTTGGGTTCAGCTCACTTCTTGCACTGTTAAAAATGTGCAGACACATATCTGACTCAGACTGCTAAACTATACTTGCAAGGTAAAATACACCCTGCACAGGTCACCAGGTCTCTATTCCTGCTGTCACTCCCCTCTCTTGTTTAGAAGAAAAGGTTTGGGTTTTTTTTCAATATACTTCACATGCCCAAAATTGTTTGTTTAACCAGACCTACTGGCTTTATGTGGCAAGGTTTTTGTAGAGGGGGAGGGGAGGTTGCAGAAGTTTAAATTAGAGAAGTGTCTTCTATGAGGAGACATCAGGGGCTATCTCCATGTTGGACACAGCCAGTTTCAACCAGCTACAAGATGGACCCATCCCTGGCCAAAGCTGAGCCCATCAAGCTGGTGATCCCTCTGTTGTAACATATTGAAGAATGGGTAGAAAACTCTGTGCAGCAGCTGTGAGAGAAAGGAATGAGAAAAAAATATTAGAAAAAGAGCCCCACAGAAACCAAGGTCAGTGAAGACAAAGGGGAGGGGGTGCTACGGATGCAGAGATTCACCTTCAGCCTGTGGAGAAGACCATGAGGTAGCAGATTGTTCCCTTGCTACCCATGGAAGAACATGGTGAAGCAAATACCCACACTGTCATTTGTGGAGGACCCCTTGCTGGAGCAAGTGGAAGTGCCCTGCAGGAAGCTGCAGACCATGGAGAAAAACGCACACAGGAACAGGTTTTTGGGCAGGAACTGTGACGCATGAGAGTTCTATGCTAGAGTGGTCCGTTCCCAAAGGAGACAGTACTCCATGGAAAGGGGTTTGTGCTGCAGCAGTTTGTGGCAAACTGCAGTCTTTTGGAAGGCCTGATGCTGGAGAAGTTTGAGAAGGGTGGTATGACCTGGGAGGGACCCCTTACTGGAGAAACGTAACAATGTGAGGGGGAATCACAGAATCACAGATTCAGGGTTGGGAGGGACCTTAAAGATCATCTAGTCCCAGTTCCCCCTGCCATGGGCGGGGACATCTCCCACTAGACCAGGTTGCTCAAGGCCTTGTTCAACCTGGCTTTGAACACTGCAGGGTTGGGCCATCCATAACCTCCCTGGACAATCTGTTCCAGCATCTCACCACTCTCAAAGTAAAGAATTTCTTCTTAATATCCTGTCTAAATTTCCCCTCTTTCAATTTGTATTCATTACTCCTTGTCCTATCACTACGGCTCCCGAAAGAGTCCTTCTCCAGCTTCTCTGTAGTAGGCCCCCTTCAAATACTGGAATGTGCTATGAGGTCTCCACGCAACCTTCTGTTCTCCAAGCTGAACAGCCCCAAATGCCTCAGCCTGTCTTTCTAAAGGAGGTGCTCTTATCAAGGACTGAAGGAAGGAAGGACTGACAGAGGTCTAGCATCACAAAATTACTGCAATGCCCATTTCCCATGCTTCCTGTGCCACTTGGGGAAGGACATGTAGAAGATTCCTGAGGGAAGATGAGACTGGGAACCAAGGCAGATAGTGGGAAGATATTTTTAGATTTGCCCTTTCTTTCTTTTCTTCTTTTTTGATCACCACTGTACTCTATTTTTAACTGATAATAGATTCATTCAGTCTTCCTCAATTTGATCCTGTTTTGCCCGTGACAATAAATGGTAAGTAAACATCCTGTCTTTATCTTGACCCATGTACTTTTCCATCCTATTATCTCCTTCTGTCCTGTTGAGGGGAGCCAAAGAGTGGCTGGGTGGGGGTCTGGCAGCCAGTGAAGGTCAACCCTGCACACCAAAATTAAAAATCAACACTAGATTACCTCCAACTCCATCTCATCTGTGTTCTGCAGTGGATATATATATATATACGTGTGTTGTATTATATCCACTGTAATTTCAGACTGAAAATAATAGAGGAAATATGTGAGTGAAATAAATAATTAACCTTCTCAGAGCAGTTCTTAGTCTTTGGATCCCTTGTTTGCATCTTTGCTCAGGGGTGTGCCTAAAGGCATAGCCTAACTCTCCTTTGGTGAACTCTGTTTAGTTGTTCAGTTACTCCAGAAGAATAAAGCTGGCAGAATTTGGTCCTGTGGGTTTGTTTTCAGAAAGTAGTACTTTTACTTGAATTTAACCTTCTTCTTCTATCCTCCCAGCCCTGAAAACAAGAGGCACAAACAGTAAAACTCTTATTAAAGCTTGAATTTCAGTAGGCAGTGTACCTGTTCCTTTATCTGCATTCTGGGCTTCAGCAATCTGTATAACTGTGCATTGCTTCAGCTATCAAAATAACTTGCTTAGGGCAAAAACAACAATAACAACAAAAAGCACAGGTCCCAAGTATAAGTAAGCACCTGGAGGCATGCAAGTGAAACAAACCTCACTGACACAAATCGATTTGGCAGTTACAGCAAAGTCAGTGGAAAAGCAATACGGTGAATTAACCTGTTGTCCATGTAACATGAATGAAATTGAATGAGTGGTAGGAAGCTCCTTGAAAGTCAGGTTTGCAACTCTCAATATACTCAAAATTTTGCTGATGCTGACTTGCTGCTTATTTTTCCTAACTTCATAGGCTGCTTTAAGCACTTCCCTGAAATATACTGTTTCCCATGGCTATTAGCATTAGTAGAAAATGCAGCATATGCTTTCCACACTGGCTTTGCTCAAGTGTAGCTGTATGCTCTTGTAGGTATAGGTGTCTCTGCTGTATTTAACACCCTGAACAGAATGTGTACCAGCATCCAGCCACTCCAGGATGCAGTGCACACGAGAAGTGAAGCTGATGACCACTTGCAAGTATGCTATCCATAGTCAAGTCAATGAATAGATTGTACCCAAAGTGAAATCCTGCTCCAGCGAAGACTAAAGGCTTTTGCTCCAGAGTATGCTCTGGATTTCAGACACCAGCTTCAATATATGTGTTGGATTAGTTCCTTTCTCTTCTCATATGCTTATGGTATGAACTCTTGATCATAGAACCATAGAATATCCTGGGTTGGAAAGGACCCACTCGTATCATCAAAGTCTGATTCCTGGTCCTAATGTGTTGAATTAATCCATTAGGACAACTTGAGGCATTCTTGTGCTCTCCACTTACTTTGTATATTGCACAAAAGATGTGACATACTGAGTTTCAACAGCAAGGGAACAATTCAGAATCACCCAAGTGCTCACTGAACTGCTCAAAGTCCTTGCTGACTTTGGACTCCTATTCATTTGGTATATGGAACTTTCAACATGCATAGGTATAAATTGATCCCTATGCAGTCTGTGGTGGAAGGTGGGCACCTTGCTTAGGCACTTTCTTGAGAGGCACTCAGTTCTTTAATAAAGTACTGAAATGCATGGGAGTAAAGGAATTAGGATGAATTAATGGAAATGCATCTAGATATGAAAATACGCTTTTAATGAATTTTGGCCTAGGCTTTTCTAAGATCTGTGCCTGTGTCAGACATGCATTTCTCAGGTGTTGCAGTAGTAGTTAGCTACCTCAATTAGGAGGCATTAGGAGCAGCTCTTGTTGTGGTGAGTGGTGACCTGCATGCTCTAATCCTGCAGGAATTTATCTTGCTCAAAAATCTGACCTTTTTTATTGGAGCCAATCTCATCTTTTTCAAAATATTGGGTAGTGCTTGTGGTGAAGGTCTCTTCTTATCCTTTCTCCCTAGGTAAGGATTTGTTGGGAAAGTAACATGTAATTAGTTATATTACTGAGCCAGTAACAGACTAAATATGAGAATAAGTGTTTTGATTATTTGATGCTGACTTACACATTCACTCATATAATGTTCAAGAAAGGACTGTTTACCATCTATCCAAACCTTTTGCTTTTGTGATACTTCCCCATGAAGTGGAGGGTGTGATCCTTGCTGGCTCTCTGCCGATGTCACCTTCCTGTTGTCCGATTCCATGAGCTGAGCAGGAGCTTTGTGGTAAATCAACATTTAGATTTTGCCTTCTGAAAGGTAGTAAAGATATAGACAGATCTATAATGACCAGCTTTAAAGACAGCTTTGAGGGATCCATGTGGATAGAACATTACTGTTAACTTGGGGAAAAGACAAATCCCAAATGGAACAGTTTGATGGAGACTCGTCCCATGTCTTGAGAAGGCTTTTTCTGCATAGGGGTCAACATTGAATAGATATGTAGTGCCAAATGAGCATACACTTCTCACTATTCATCTCTGTTCGCTTTTTTCTCAAAGTCTATTTATGAGTTCAGTTTTACAAAATTATGTTCCCCAACAGATTGTGTGAATTTTCCTGACCTTGGTGTTAAGTCCTACCCACAGCTGCAGATATTGCTGTAAAATTTATCTCTGGGGCTGCTCATCTTGTTTGTTGAGTGCTATGACAGCTGAAAAAAGGAGATTAATAAAATATCCCCCAAACTGACAGGGCTTCTCAGAGTATGTAAAAATTTTTCACCAGTGAAACTTCTGTATGGATTTTAGATTTCAACAACAAGAAGACAGAGATAAATATGCAAAATGAGGGGTGTGTAAAGATTAATATGATGTGAAAGGACAAATATAAAGGGCAAATACTAAATACACATTTCAATTTTAGATCTTGTGACAAAATTAGGAAGTATTTGCACAATTTTCAGATTAATTTACTTTTGATGAACTCAGAAAATCCATGAGGAGAAAAGAAATAGGTCAAAATTCAGAATACCCCTTCTGTGTAAATAACAAATTTGATGAGGTTTGAGCCAAAGGTGCTGTCTATAGTGTGCTCCAGGGTGTCAAGGCCATTGTTAGGCCCACATAAGTATTATCCTCTTTGTCCATGCATGCAAGAGCCTTTGTTGCTCTTCTTCCTAGGAAGATCACTTGATTGTGCTCATTGAAGAGTGCCTCAATTTGCTGTGAACCTCCATCAACTCCATAAGGCCTTGCATTGATATGCCCAGGCAGTAAGGTGATCAGAAATCTTTCTTTGAGGCCTGAACTTGTAGACTAGGACAGGCTGCTTCATGGGAAAATATAGATCCCAGATGGTAGGACTGGTCTTGAATTCAAAACATAACCAACTATCCTGTGGGATAGTCGAATTAAAAACAACCAACTGGACTTCACAAGATCTGCCTCTTTAAATTAGAGCGATATGGATTTGGTACTGTTACAACAGCACAGAAATCCTGCATTGATGGTGTTAGAAAGAGGGACTCAGAGCTTTGTTATGTACCCCAGAGTCACTGAATCCTTTAGAGAAATGGTCAGTGTTAGATCTGGAGTCCAGACACTGTCTTCAGTGATGAGTAGGAGTTTTATTCAATGTAACTTTAATGGAAAAATTAAACAAACCCCAGAAACAGAAAGGTACTAGTTTCTTGTATCTTTGACTCATGAATACATGGATTCTCTTTTATAATCAGATGTGTTTAACATTCAGATTCTCCCTGTTCAGCCAAAGAATGGATAGATGTTTCTCAGAAGGGTGCTTATACAAGTTGATAAAGTACAGGAGTAATTTCTGCACTTGTAGAATCAAACAAAAGTACAACATAAGAGAAGTAAATGCTTAAACACCCTCAGATTAGAATATGAACAGTGGGAAAATTCTTTTGCTACAGTGAAAACCTCTTAAATAATTTGAAACTACTTTTCAATTTATGGTTGTTGCAAACATATTCCTGACAGAAAAAAAAAAAAAAAAGGTGAGGAGAAGAACAGCATAAAATAAGCCAGTCCTCAGGAAACATTGAATTATTTAGAGGCTTTATTAGGACTACTAGTTTTAAGCCTTGCCTCCTTCAGCTAATCTAAAATAATAGCCAAAGGAAAAAAAAAAAAGATATGGGGGACTTGGCAGGCAGAAGCGTGACTTATCACTGTACTCGTACTCATCCATCAAGTGACCCCACATCACTCCATCCTGACATATAAACCTTTAATACATAGTTACTGTGATTTATATTCTAATATAACAGAAAAAGTCATTTACAATTTAACTTGAAAAGGTAGAAGTCCAAGGCCAAGCATTTCAGAAAGTGTACCTGGTGACTTTAGAGGACACAGGAATCTCATAGCTGTACAGTCACATTCCCCTTTTCCTTTTATACAGACCTCACAAGTATTGTGCTATGGCATGGGGTCCCATATCTCCACATACAATAAAAAACTTCTGGAAACACAACAACAAAATCTTCATTCAGGGAGGAGTATTGTATTCCAGATGACACTGCAAGCAAAACGTCCTAACTATTCTTAACCCTTTCATAGAATCATAGAATATCCTGATAGTGGAAGGAACACACAAGGATCATCATCATCCAACTCCTGGCCTTAGGACAATTCCAAGAATAGCACCATGAGGCCGAGAGCACTGTCCAAACACTTTGAACTCTGTCAGGCTTGGTGCTGTGACCACTTCCCTGGGAAGCCTGTTCCAGTGCCCAACCACACTCTGGGTGAAGAAGCTCTTTCTAATATTCAACCTAAACCTCCCCTGACACAACTTCAGGCCATTCCCTCAAGTCCTGTCCCTGGTCACCAGAGACAAGAGATCAGCACCTGCCCCTCCTCTTCCCCTCAAAAGGAAGTTGTAAACTGCAATGAAGTATCCCCTCAGTCTCCTCTTCTCCACGCTAAACAGATCAGGTGACCTCAGCTACTCTTCATAGACCCTTCATACCCTCTAAACCCTTCACCATCTTCTATGCCCTGCTTTGGACACCCTCTAATAACTTTATATTCTTCTTATATTTTGACACCCAAAACTGCACACAGTACTTGAAAGGAGTTGTTATACCTGCATGTAAGTTGTCTGAAAGTCCCTCTTCTCCATTTTGTGAAGAATCTGTTTTGTGTTTATAGGTATAAAAGCAAGCACCACATTCTTAATGACCTGCTGCTTGAGGGTGATGCTTCAATATGGAGTGCACCATTTTTCTGGAAGAGATTTTTAAAGTGTTGCTTGTTCTTCCCTAGTGTAAATTTATTCAAATAAAATAAACATTTATCATTAGTGGGCTTCTGCTCCCATTTCATCCTGCTAATGAATCCCTTCTACAAGGATTAGATGTTGATTAGATATAATGGCTGTTAATGATCTTATCTACTAAATTAAGGCAGATGTTAAGGGATTTATACTTAAAAATACCTCATGTGGTAAATCTCCGGAGCTTGCAGAAGGAAGGCGATACTGTCTGCATTCATAGTGATAACAAATTAACTGTGACCTGAAGAGGTCAGGAAGTGTGCATATAATTTGATTAGAAAAGGTACAAGCCAAATTCCTACTCTCATATGAACATTTTTGAAGACAATGGAATGAAAAAAATATTTTCAAAAAAGGTTCTGAACCTGAAAGTAATTTAAAAAATATTATTTATCTGTAAGCTATGAAAATGCTTCCTGCTAGAGGAACTAAGTCTTGTCTGAGTTACATTGTATCTCAGCTCATCTTGAAGGTATCTTGTCTAGAATAAAACCTTGGTAAGAGATCTAGAAAAGTCTTCTATCTAGAAAGAACATCTAGATACTACAAGGACATGATTTGCTGATTTCTATGTCATTAGTCCTCCCTAAATACCTCTCCAGGGGAACTATATGCCATATTTTTAAGAAAAGGAATAATTTCTATCATTTTCTTCACAGTCTGTTTTTGTAATACTATCTGAGGATTTACCCTGACAACAGTTAAACTTGGATTTCAGAGAAGTGAGATCCAAAAAAAAAAAAAAAAAACAGACAGAAGAAGAGAAAAAGTTCTCCCCTTTTTGCTGGGGTTGCTCATCTTGTTTGTTGGGTGTTATCACAGCTGAAAAAAAAAAAAGATTAATAAAGTATCCCCCAAATGGACAGGGCTTCTCAGAATATGCCAAAAGCCACATTAGTAAAAAATGTAAATATCTTATACTGTAGTCTGCAGGGTATTTTTTTCTCTCACTATTAGAAGTCGGTAAGGAGTAATTTTTAGTGTAGCAGATCATAGTGGACTGGGTAGTAGAAAATTCCAGGAAGATTATACAAACAGCTCCTTTGAGAATGAGAACAGGGTTGTAAAACAAAAACTAGACAATGAAGCTCACTGGCTGAATTTGTGAGTGGAAAAGAGACATGTGTGATAGGGGCATACTTGAGGAATATAACCTGTGAAACAGTCACCTAGGAAAAAGATGAAAATACGCACCACTGCTAGATCTACTAGAGATGTTTTATGAAAGGCTGCTTGTTTGGGTCTCTGTTTTTCATTTTTCTTTTAGTAATGCCAATGTTTATAGTATTATAGGGAGGGATAAAGCTTTCTAAGGTCTTTGACTTGATAGAATGTTCAAGCTTGGCTATTTAGCAAGAGAATTCCTGGACTATGGCCCTCTTGGTTGAATTTAATACTCTTTCAGTAGTTTTATAATAATTCGAGTATCAAGTTCTCTCTTTGGGAGACCCTTCCATTATTGCCTTTTAATGACCAAGGTCCTTCGAGTCCTCAATAAGGACAGCACAATATTGTATCATGCTCAGTATTACAAGCAAGCTGGCATTCGTGCTCTTATTTTTTGGCTCACATGTTTAATTTTGTTAAGTCCTGATGTGATTATTAAGAGTCATTGATAAAATTGCATTGATGGGTGAAATTTATCTTGTGCAGAATAGCAGCATGAGGCCAAAGTAAGATGTATGTGGGATATTAGCCTCTGATGGTTCTCTGCTAAGGAAGAATTTGATTAACAATAAATTTAATTATTTTATTTTTATATGCTGGGTTTTGCAAGCTTTCCTGAGTTGGTTGGCACAGCTAAGAATCAAGGGGATGAAATGAGGGTGATATTTTTAAAAGCAGCTGATAATTTTGGAGAGTATATTTTTTGAGGATTTTTTTGAAGGAAAAAGAGATTCTGATATAATCTTCAAGACACCTTCAAAGGAATTCTGCTTCAGAAAGCTTTGAGAATTTATTTATTGAAATTATTATTTTTCCCTGGCAAAAAGGTCTCTGGGTGAATTCCCATACACATTAGCACTTCTTGAATACCTAGGTGTGGACTCAAGTTTTGTGTTCAAAGTTCAGAGGGTCCCTGCACTAGGTTTTAAATATCACATAGTGTCAAGGCCTTCACTGTTTCTCACTCTGTTCTCTCCACAGTGAGAATATCGGGGATATGCAAGAAGCTGGGAGATGATGCAATCAGTGTAGTTGACCTAAACCTACTGAATAGATATTCCATACCATTTAATGCCATATTCAGCAATGAACACAGAGGATGAGGGTGGCAGTGTTTGGGTAGGTAGTCATTGCCTGGAGACTGTCTGGGCATCATTTTACTTGTAGGAAATAGCGAGCAATAGCCTTTGTATAACTTGATTTGTTTTTTGTTTTCTTTCTTCCTCTTTACTTATTGAACTGTCTTATCTCAACACATGATTTTTTTTCTTGCCTTTTCTCTTCTCATTCACTCCCCCCATTCCCTTGGGTAAGAGTGAACAAGTGACTGGGTGGGGTTAAATTTCTGCCAACCAGGTTCAACCCACCATGCCAAATATCCCTGTATTACTATACAAACCATTACATACAAACCATTTCCAAAATGATCACTTTTTTTTCTTTTTTTTTTCCCAGTGCAGATAGAAAACCACCTCTGCAGACAGCCAAATATCTCCTCATGTACTCAGTACTGATTCTAGAGCTGCCTTGGTCGCTTTTGGGAGGAACAGGTTGAGCAGAGACATAATTGAACATAGGCTTGTGTCAGGTCCAGCACAAAGCCAGAAGCCGTGGTCAGTGAAATGGCTAAGGGACTGGAACAGCTGCCATGCAAAAGGAGTCAGAGTGAGCTGGCATTATTTAGTATGGAGAAGGTTCAGGGAGATCTCATCAGTGTATATAAATACCTGATGAGAGACAGTAAAGAAGGTGAACCAAGGTTTTTCTCACCCGTGGTAAGTAGAATGAAGGTAGCAGTAAGTACAAATGGAAATACAGGAAATTCCATTTACTTGGTTTCTCAAAAAATCAGCTAAAAGTCCCATTTTCAGTGTCTTCTGAAGTACCTTTCTGATTAGCATTTGATTCCTGCTCTACAGGAGCAGGAATTCATGGGCCATAGATGTTTCTAGAAGACTTCTAGCCCCCACATGTGCTCTCCACAGGCTGCAGATTCTTTCAGGGTCTGTCCACCTGCTCTGATATGGGGTCCTTCATGGGCTGCAGTGTGCATATCTGCTCCTACCAGTTCTTCCGTGGGCTGCAGGGGAACAACTTACTTCCCATGGTCTTCTCCACAGGCTGAAGGAAAATCTCTTTGGCACCTGGAACTGGAAGATGATACCCAATTTTGATCGTAACCTTTTACAAGAGTATCACAGAAAAAAAGTTCAAGAGTGGAGCAACAAAGACAATTTATAATTGTGCAGTGCACTCTATAAAGGCTACTAGCTCATCATTACTGTGGTACCAGATAAAATTTTGGAAAAGATTATTCTGGGTGTTATTGAAAAATTTAGTACTTTTATCCTTTTCTAAGAAATTAATTTTTCTGTAAACTGCTTTCAAAGAATTTAGCTTTGTGGCACTTGCTTTGTATAAATATTATAAAAATGTAAAAGTTATTGAAACTTTAAGTCATAAAAAGAGCCAATTACAAAAAAACCCCTATCAAATGATGCTGAACTGGTAAACTTGGTAAAAGGGAGATTACCAGAGAAGCTCTTCAAGGCTTTATTTATTTATTTATTTATTTATTTATTTTTCTGGTGATATGAATACAATATGCCACAGTTACAACAAAATTTGTAATTGATGAAAAACTGACCTCACTATTTTCTACAACTTCATCCTGAGAGGGAGTGGAGACGTGGGTGCTGATCACTCTGGTGGACAATGACAGGGCACATGGAAATCATATGAAGCTGCACCAGGGTGTGTTCAGACTGGATATTAGGAAAAACTTCTTCACTGAGAGAGTAGTCAATTACTATAAGAAAGTTCCCAGGGAAGTGGTCATGGCACCAAGCCTGTCAGTGTTCAAGAAGCATTTAGATAATGGTCTTAGATTTGCAGTTTAACTCTTAGGTTGCACTGGGTAGAGTTAGGGGCTGGCCTCAATGATCCTCTTAGATCCCTTCCAGCTCAGGATATTCTATGATTCTACTGCTGTAGTACATTTTACTGTGTTTAGAGATAACTTTAGTAGCCTCTCAATTCCAATGACTTGAAACTAGAGCTGCAAACATTCACACTGGAAAAAAACATAACATAACTGTTAGTAAATAATTATGGGAAGGTGTTAACACAGGAAGTTGTCCACTCATCATCACTTTGAATGCTTAAATAGAGATTGAGTTTCTTTTCATACAAATAGAAAAAAAATCATTGAATATTCATATCACATCAGGCATAAATTTGGTTATTGTTGGACTTAGCTGCTTAATATTTCTAGGAGGATTGATGAGGAGAGAAAACTCCATTAATGATGTTGCATGTCACATTTTTAATAAATATTCTTTCAGAAGAATGACATCAATGTTTTATCACTCACATTTTCATGACTGAAAATACAGAGTTTTAATAGCAAACTTGTAAACAATAAAGCAGCGTTTGATATAGAGTCAAAAGAAGAAAAAAATCAAACTTCAAAGAGACATCATTTCAACTAAAGGACTACATTCTCAGGTGCTGGTAATCTACAGTTGTTTAGACCAATTTTTCATCTCTGTCCAAACACAAGTATTAAAGACCTATTAGATTATTAAACTCACCTATCTAGCAGACATTTAAGACATGTATTGATTACTAAACCTGTTATGAGATTATTCTTAAAAGTACCAGAAATAGTGAGTTACGGAGCACTTTAGTGGAAGTGCAGGGTCACAAAATTTACCCTCAGTTAGATGTAAGCTACCTTTTTTATGTCAAGAAGTCATATTATTTAAGGAGAAATAGTGAAGAGCAGTTAGCATTTATGCCCAAATGAAGTCATAATCATTTTCATTACATCCACCTGTTTATAGTTCTGATTTCCATCAAACAATAATGGATAGAAAATGAATGGCCGCATGTTATTCAAGCAAGTTCTCTACAGGCTAACAAGATGAAAATTTTACTTTTAGGTCCCCACAGAACTGTTTGTCACTTCATGCTTTCAACTCTTATTCTACTAAATTGTGTAAGTGTGAAAAGCAGAAAGTAACTGTCCAGTAAGGCAAAAGATAGACACTGGAAATGTAGGTGTCAGTTGGTTGCTGACTTGTTATCTGACTAGGTCTGTAGATTTTTGCTTTTTTGTTTATTGTTCAACCCTACTCCCCCCAAAAAGCCCAAACTTCGATAAGTATGTTATGGTGAAAAACTGTACAAGAGCTGGATCTTCCTGTACATCTAGATCAGTTTTTATCAGCCAACTACTGATTCTAGCACAGGTGCTTTTCTGTAGAGAGGGACCATGGAAGAAAAATGCATCATAAAAGTAAGAGCAGGATGAACTAGAAACTGGCTTCAAACATGTTAAAGACAAGAACATGGTTGGGACTAATCAGCATGAAGTTATAAAGGGGAAATCCTTGCTCAAGCTGATAGCCTTCTATGATGAGATGACTAGCTCAGTGGATGTTGTTTATCTTGACTTTAGCAAGGTTTTCCATCCTGTGTCCCGCAGCATGTCATAGGGAATTGCAGCCTTCTGAAATATAATTCTGAGCAACTGTGAGGTGGAGTTATTCACTTTTTTTTCCTAGTGATTCCTAAAGTCTACTAACTCCTCAAATTACAGCTCTTTTCTGTAAATCTAGTTAATTTTCTGGATGTTATTCAGGTCAGTATCAAACTACACAGAATTGCAATCAACTGGGAAATGCAAATAAGAAACAAGAACATTCAATCATAAACCAATAAAAACATTTCAGTATCTAACAGGCTGCTCTTAGCAGTAATTGCAGTGCTTCAAAGTAAACACTGTGTAACAATGTGTAAAGACGTTTCCTGAGGCCTCAGAAATATGATCTATTATTAGTTATCAAAATCACTAACAACTGTGCTGCTGCTGGTCAATAAAAATCAAGACAAAAGTCCCAAGGTGCTCATGACAATGTTATCCAATATAATATTCTTCTGCTCTTACTGTGGAAAAGATTTCAAAGTATTTGTTTTCCCAGCTGACAAAATACATAAATATGAAACTGAAACTGGAAAGTAGGAAGCAGCTGTTGATAGGAGGTAATATATGGCATTTGAATTGTGGTGCACACTTCAGTACAATTGTTTAAAATAAAACTGGCAGAATGAGAAGAAAATAAGATTTATAGTGCATGAGAGTTGAGAAATATTGCCTACACTGAAAGCAACAATTTATTGTCTGCGGAACAGTGCAGTGAAGATGTTACAAAGAGGGTTTAACCATAAGTGATTAGTTTACATAAAGGAGCCTGATTTTGCTTATTAGGTTTCATTGAATTCCAAAGCATGTACAACATCTTACTGTATTTAAATATATTCTGCTATTAATTAGTAACTGAACCCTGAAAAGGACAACATTTTTGCTCTGAGCCTAAATGAAAGAGGATTAAATTCTTTCTTTGGTGTGCATTCACAGCTCCATTAAATTTCTATCCAGGAATCACGTTTCTTAATCATGTATTGCCAAAGGATAAAAGGGGGCATATGCAGATTCATTAAGTAAGGAATATCTTTAACCTTGTCATTGGGAGAGGCTGCTCTCACAAAGGAGGGGACTTCGTCCTCTCCTATATTCTGCAGTTTGTTATTTTTAGAGAAAAAATATCTTTTTTATGGATCCAGGCCTGGATTGACTAGACCAAAATTTAATCAGAAATAGAAACACAAATGTCAATGTCCCACTACAAATAAATGGGTGACGTTCGTTGGAGGTCCTGAGCATGTGTGGAGTCAATGGTTGCAGGTGTGCTAAAGTGTCTTCGGGGACTGGAGTGGTTTAGTGAAAGGTGTCTCTGTACATGGGAGGGGGATTGGAACTAGATGATCTCTTCCAACCCAAACCATTCTATGATTCTATGAATTTGACCAGGAACAGTTTATATGCTATGGGTAAGTCATGATAAGCTATCACACTAGTGTTCAGTTTACCTCCCTACTGGGCTCAAAACTTCACAGATACATCTGAATTTGAGGAAACAATTTCTACCTTTCCAGTGATCTTNGATAAGCTATCACACTAGTGTTCAGTTTACCTCCCTACTGGGCTCAAAACTTCACAGATACATCTGAATTTGAGGAAACAATTTCTACCTTTCCAGTGATCTTTAGGTGACCAATGGAGTTAGATCTGCTCCTTTTACAAGAGGACAGAAAGCAGTTCATTCCAACCTTCATACTGATAGAGCACGTGAACACTGCATAGCAGCTGGGGACAAGAAGAGTGCCAATTCTAGTTTCAGTCACAGAATAAGGAGTAGAACCCTAAATATGACTTTGTACAAAATGCTACAGCTCACTATCCACTTTTTCCTGGCTTAGGGGTGCAAAGAATATAAAGCAGCACTCAGCTTTTCTACAGACTCATAGATTAGCTGCTGGTGAATTGGTCTGGGGTATTTCCTGTTGATATTGTTAGATTGAACAAGAACTTTCAGGATGGGTGGTGTTGTCTTTGGCAAGTAGGTGTAACTTCACACTGTCTCAAACCAAACATTTTCTGAAGTGGAAGCTACAAAACTGTAGCACAGGAATTTGTTGACTTGCTTCTGGAGTCTCACTGGCAGAAAAGGAGTAAACGGAAGCACAAAGTGTCCATGCATGGATTTTGGCATCTCACAGAAATGAATTGTGCAGACCTTGTAGACTATAATCACTGCCTGGACTAGATGTTGTGACTCTCCCTTTGGAAACATGCAGTTATGTCCATTGACTGTAGAAAGCTTAGACCTCTCACATACAGACTATGAATTTACCCAGACATTTCCTACTTCATACTAGAGGCAAAGTAGATGGAAATATCACAGTATATTAAAATGAGCAAAACCAGCTTCCAGATCTATGAAGTCCAAGGCTCTGTTCCAAGTGTTTTTGCTGATTTTTCCAAATGCTTTTTGGGCTACCATGACATTCGGGAAACAGGGCTTTAGGCTAGTGATGAGACTCCAAAAGGGAATTAGATAACAATGAGGAGAGGAAATCCTTTCTCCAAAGTTTGTCATAGTACTTTTCTGGAGTTACTTTATCCAATGTTAGAAAACACTGATGGTTGATTTATTGTTAGTAGGAGCTTCTAGCCTCAGGAGTGTACTAATATTAGATGACATTAACACCATTTCTATCTTCATGGCTAAAGAGAAGGGTTATCAGGATGTGGTGCTTGAGGTATACATGAGTTACCAGCCACTAAAATACATTTCCCATGACAGGTTACATTATGCTGCCAGCTCTGTAGAATCTATCTGGGTATAGAAGAGTGTGTAAGGTTTTGACTGAGGATGTTCAGAGATATGGGATGACCTACACATAAAGAACAGTGAAATTATCCAAGACTCGGCTGAGAACAGAAATAACTGAAGAGGAATGTGTGGTAGAGAACTACAAATCACAAATGAAAAAAAAAAAAAACCAGCAAAAATAGTATAGGCATGAGTTGATTGCTCATTCTCCCTTGTAATAAGAGGGGTGGCTCAATGAACTTAGTAAACAAGGTTCACCACGAATCAAAAGAGGTGGTTCTTTGTGCAAGCAGTACAAGACCTTTTTTCTTTTTTTATGGATCTGGGCTTCCAGGCCACAAATATTCCCATACTCTTTTCCAGAGTCTTTCCTGAGTGTTTGCCAGGAATATAGTGTGTTAAAATTTTATTTTAGTGCTAGGGAAAACTGTACAAGTTCATGAAGGAGAAATCCTTTGAGTTTTAGTAAATATGGGGACATTAAATTTGCTTGAAGAAGTTCCTAAGATGGTGAGAGGAATTTAAAAAGTACAAGATACATTCACTCCGGCCTTACTCATCCCTAAGTATCTGGTAGTGGCTAGATTTGAAGACGTGATCCATTGAAGCTGTTCTATCATATTATTACTAGCGGGTTATCAGAGCTATCTATGCCCCCTGAAGTATTCTCATCTGAAATTTATTCTGCATTTTAGTGGTGAAACCCTTGGGATGGTTTTTGCATTTGTAAATGTTGTCCAGTTCTTCCTCACCTTCTTCAAGGCATCTACTTAAGTGTTTTAATGCATGAATCCAAGTTCTCCCTGCTATCCATACAGAACGAAAGAAGGTGTAGTCTGCAGGGTCAGTTTCTCTGAAACTTAGGAATATTTTATTTCTCATTAGAATATATTCACCAGAGAGGAAAAAGGGTTAAAAAGCCTAAGAAAATCGATAGGGTTCTTGACAGAAAAGTTATGTTCTTTGGAATATACATAATTTACAGACCTTAATCCTCTATAAATATTTATTCCATTGATTTTTCTCCCACACCCTTTATAGTGTCTTTATGTATGCCTATCAGAAACCACACTTAACAGGCATTTTTACTGCAAAAATGAAATAATGACTGAAAAGTTGGATGAGTGCAGAAATATTTCTAATCAAAGGTATTGTGACTATATACTCCATCATAATTAACATCAAACATAAATAAATGGAACTTCTTCCCAGCCACATGTAGTGCAAAAGTCTTTCTGAAATTATATTATTTTGATTCAGGTGTTACAAAACCAGATACGCTCAGTATACATATACATGATGTTAAAACATAATCACATCTCTATTATTGGAAAATAGTGTGGCTTAACTGAGATGAAATATATGCAGTTGATTGACATCCACCTCACTTTAGTTTGTAGCTTGAGGTACTATTGAATCAGAACCAGACATATATAAAATAGGTTGAACACAATGTCTGCAAAAAATAGTACTAAGATGGACACATCAAGCTCTCAGAAGTTATAAGACCGAATAAGGTTTCTTGACCAATTAGTTTTGCCTTCTTTTTCTCAATTCATTCGTGTACGACAATGATATTTTTCTCCTAAAGATTCTTCCTTTGTTCAGTGCACAGGAATGACCAAGGCTCACTTGAAATATTGCAGTTCATTGAGAGAGCATCATGTAGCTCAACTATGAAAAGGCAAGAAGACTAATGGGAAGCAAAGGAGTAGTAATGCAACCTTTTTGTCTTCTATACAAATGTATACATAGATAAAGACAAAGATAACTGTATAGGTAGAGAATACACAGACAGATTTTAAAAAGTGAGCTGAGATGTCTTGATTTGTAGTGTCACTCTTTACCACCCTAAAAAGAGAGTTTTCAGAAAATGCTGATTATTTTTCTTCCTCTAGTGGTTCTCTTCAAGGCGTCTCTTGATAGGTACACAGGGAATAATATACCTGAAATCATCAGTCACTCAAGAAAACGTTGGTCATCACTCTTTTGTTAATAAAACCCCCAAACCTGCATTTTAGACCTTAAAGATTTCTCTGTGTCCTCTTAGTTGTTAAATTTATGTCAAAATAATATTATCAAACAGTTCCCTGACAAAACAGGGTTTTGATCAATACAGAGAATGTCAGATCTGCAATGCTAAGCTTAGGCAGATTTTTTTTCACGTAGTTCTTTTTTTCCCCATAATATAAATGTATTTTTAATGAGTTTGTGTGGGTTTTTTTCTGTAAACTTTTCTCTGTTATTTACGTTCAGATTTCCCCTGAGTCAGTTTTTTTTTAGCACTGCCTATAAAGATCATTTCATTTCTGATTTATTCATGGCCACAGCAAAACCATCTCACTTATGGGAAATACACTTCTGAGGAAATAATTTACATTATAGAAATTAATGAATTCTACTATAGGGTTTAACTTCATAAATTGCTAAATCGGCAAATGGTCAAAAGTTGCAGGAAGTACAATTCTGTGCTACCTGACTGGAGATGCATTTTGCACTGCTTTTTACACATTCCCATAAAATTTCATGTTAGTTCTCACAGATATTTTGGATCTACTACTTATTGGGTAGCTTTTTGGGAAAAAACACAGCTAAATGTAGCTGTCATAATTCCCATGATCTTTACCTCAGAAAATTGGAACTGTGTCTCCTGGATTGTTTGACCTTTATAGACAGTGTGGAGAGGATGAATTACATCAGGGATTTATTAACAATAGCCAATATATTGTCCATACACCTGAACTTAGCAGTTTAAAAGAAGATGTACCTCGAAGTTCCCTTCTTTAGATCCAAGGCATTCTCATTCTAATGTGTTTTACATAAAAGAGTCACTAGGCAAAAAGATACCCTTAGAAACAGGGATAAAACCATACAATCCTTCCTCTGCTCTGGGAAGTATCTTAGTGCACGTGGGAAAATTAAGACTAGGTCTACCTATAGAGCAATTATCTCCAAGTCAATATTAGTAATTTTTTTTTTAATTTTACATTGTGCTATAGTAATAATACCTAGATAAAATGCATCAACTCTGACATTCACTATGCCATTAATGCTCTGTCTTGTTTTTTTTGGTCTTATCTCCAAAATGGCAAAATAGACCAAATAAAAGCATAATAAAATAAAATAAAATAAAATAAAAAAAACAACAAAAAAAACCAAACAGTGATAAAGAACAGCTTCTGCTTAAAAAGAAAAATATAGTGGAAATCTTCAGTCCTGAGATTTATGAAATTAGGAATAATGTGGAAAAAGTATGTTTCATCATACAGAGTACTAGAAGACATGACACTAAAATATCAAAAAGTAGGCATTTTGTGTTTGTTTCTTTGTCTACTTGAGTTTTTTTTTTTTGTTTCCAACTTATTTTTCACAGAGATGAAAAATAACTGAATTGTGCAATCATCTGAAGAAGTTCTGAATGTTCCCTCAATTGGGCAAGTTCTTGATGAAGAAATAATAGTACTGGTGATACGCAGGAAGACAGCATCTAGAATCACCTTGTACATGATTGATTTCTAATGCTCTTCAATAGAAGTAATTCTGGAAGACACCAGGGTCAATGAAGGAAGAAGGAGCAGAGGTGCTTCAGGCACTTTGAGCAAAGATTCCCCTACAGCCTGTGAAGAAGCCATGGAGCAGATATCCATGCTGCAGCCCATAGATGATCCCACACCAAAGCAGGTGGATGTGCCCTGCAGGTAGGTACAGTGTGGGGACAGCCCTGGATTTCATTCCTGTGAGGAACTGTGAGGGATCCACACAGAAACTGTCTTTTCCTGAAGAAATGTATTCCATGGAAAGGAACTACACTGGAGCAGTTTGTGAAGAACTGCAGCCTCTCAGAAGGATCCATGTTGGAGAAGTTTGTGAACGACTGTATTCTGGAGGAGGGGAAGAGCTTGAGGAGGAAGGAGTGGTACAGATGAAATGTTATGAACTGACCACAAATCCCATCACTTCTCACCATGCACCACTTGGTGGGAGGAGGTGGAGAATTTGGTGGTGATGTTGAGCCTAAGAAGAAGGGCAGGATGGAGCTAAGGTGTTTTTAGATTTGTCCTTATTTCTTATTATCCTCTCTCTTATTAACTGCCAATATATTGAATTTATTTCCCCACCTTGAACCTGTTTTGCCCATGACAGTAACTGATAAGTGTCCTTGCCTCAACCCACATGTTTTTTGTTGTATTGTTCCACCTGTCCTGTAAGGAGGGCAAGTGATAGAGGGGCTTGGTGGGCAGCTGGCAGACAGCTAAGGTCAACCCACCACAGTAGTAAAGGACGATATTTCAGGGAAATCCTAAGTGATTATCACAAAAGGTCTCTGACAGTGGTTTTAAGTTCAAGCCAATTTTGTTGAACAAACTAATTCCAAATTGCAGATGTTCTCTGTCTTATAACTGCAGAGATATGTGAGTGCATGTATAAGCTAATCAATTCTAAGAAGGGAAAAGCTATTAAGAAGTAGGTGACTGCGATCTGTGGTATGGTCACAGAAAGATGCTGTGAGGTCATTTAATTGTGTTCTAAAAAGCCTAAGTATATTCCTATTGCATATTCTATTCATTTTATAATTTAGTTCATTTTTCTTGATCAAATTGGTGCAATGTTGCAGATTTGGCATATACTGACAATAGTTGTGCATGTTATAAATGTATTGCACTGGAATAGCTTAGAAAATCAATGATGATATTATATTAGCGTGCTACTAGCTGCTGACTCATGTCATGACAGCACAATACAGCAAATTTTTGTGTACATTAGGGTATTCTGTTTGGAACTGACTGCTACTAAGATGTCAATGAAAGATGCATAGGCATGTTTATTAATATAAAAAATTAAATGCAGTAACATCAAATAGAGAAGTTTCTAAATGGATGCTTATCCAGAATTAGAACTTTGTCTTACCAGTGGCCCCCTACACTAGGCAATCCTTCAGGACTGAAAAGAAGAAAAGGCAGTATTAGTGAAAAGAGATTCCAAACCAAAATATGGCTGAAGGCTCCGTGTTTCAGTTTCACAGCAGTGTTTAACAGCAGCTTTCAAGTCCTCTAAGTCCACGTTTCTGACAGCGAAGTCCTTCCTTTTGGCTGTCATTCTGGTAAGTCTAAGGTTCCCTTCCAACCAGTTGAATACTGGTTCTAGCAAAATGTGATGGGGAACCAAAGAAGTTACATTAAACAGAGCCCTCAACCTTACAGTTTTTACTACCAGACCCCAACTAGGATTCCTGACGTCACTGGCAGTGCACCTTAATGCCTCTAGCTCCTTGATGGATATTGACCTCCAAGCTTTGTCTAGATCTTAACAAAGCCAAGGTAAAGATGTTCTCTGATGTCTGTGAGAACTGTTTTCACCTGAACCAGTGTATTACTGCAGACATTAAAAAAATATAGTCAGTAAACAGGTGCAGTAAAACTTGCATTTTTACAGACACCTCCCACACCTTTTTGATTTCTCTTCTGCACTTTCCTTGGTTCTCCTCTGCACACAGATGAGAATTTATTTTAGTGAATTAATACAAGCTTAAATTAAATATTTCTTTAATTAAATATTTCTGTAATTAAATATTTCTCTAATTTAGGTTATTGAATCTGGCTTCTGATTCTCTATTGTTATCATCAAGGCAATCTCCCTACCAAATGCAGTCCTTTAAAAAAAACAAACAACCAAGTGGATTATTATTGGTGCCTGCAGTTTTACATCATGACAAATTGTCTGTTTTATGCAATTTAAAATGGAGTTGGGTGCAGTTCTGTTATGGCAAACATCACCAACATATAACATTGTACAGGTTTTAAGGAGGTAATGCAATTGTACTCAACATGAGTAACAGAGATTATTGCTTATTACTGTCAGTACCATTCAGAGAAATACCAGATCAAAGTACATTCTGGCCTGCAATTTAGATATTATAATACATGTTTAGAATGATTCAGATGAAGTCTGTATTAGCATAAGGACTATAAAGTGGCAACATTTTGCTTTTGGAAAAAAAGATGTTCTCTGTTAATTGGTGGTATTACACGTGTACTTGTTCACTTTTATGTGTGATTGATTTTGGAAGATCAGAGCAAGATAAAGAAATACCTTGTAAAGACACAGTGGCATTACAGTGATTTTTTTTTTTTTTTTTGGTAATGATAAATTGTCTCTGAAGTGATCATTTCAAAAGGAGATTGACTCTTTCATACATGTGTAGAATATTCTGAAGATTCCTGGATATTTCAAAGCCACAAGTGAATGACTTTCTGTTGATAAACACCTGTTTCATAAGTGAGACACAAAGAAGAAAATATATTTATTCTTTTTAAAGGCATATATATATTGAATCTTCAGTACACATTTATGTGTACAAATTAAAGGAGCTTTGCTTTCATAGTCTTGGTTCTTTTTAATATTATTGTCCACCAAGTACTCTAGCTTCCCAAGGACTGGAGCAGAAAATACACACTAAATCTGGATTTCTCAGTTTTCTTCTGCTGATCCTCTGGGTCAGTTTTCCAAAGATCCACATCCACAGATAATGTTTTGTGATTGCTGGCTTTCAAAAACCATTGAAAATTTTATCTTCTGTATTTCAGTTGTGCCACAAAAGCCTGGATATCTATAAAAAAACAAATGAGGCCTTAACACTCATTTTAGCATCTAAATATAGTTTTGAATACAAGAGTTGTTCTAACTGACACATAGAAGAGTTGCTCTGTTTCCATTTTGGTTTCCATCATGGTTAACATTTTAAATTTGTATTAACACAAAGCATTCTTGTGTAAAGGATCTTAAATCACATTTTGTCAATGAACTTCCAAAATATTTTCATTTTATATTTGCAAATGGATAGACTAATGAAGATGTAAAGGGCATTCCTAAAAAATATTAAACTGATCAGGTAGGTCTTTTTATAAGAGGATTTTACAGGAGAATTTTGTATTACCAAAAAATAAAAATGGGAAAAAAAACCCCTAAAATGGATTAATGTAGCCTTTGGAAGAAAAAAAAAGAATGTCATACAATTCCTGCATGAAACTTTTGAGATATAACCTGTTTTTGAAAGCTTTTAAATTATACAGAATCCTCAATGGCTCAATGGCTCATGAGAGGGTTGGGGGGTCTTTTGTTGGTTTGGGTTTTTTGTTTGTTTGTTTGTTTGTTTGTTTGTTTTGTTTTGGTTGTTTGTTTGTTTGTTTGTTTTCCCAAATATTTAATTCTACCGATTGTTTAAAAATCACATCTTCTTTGTAGTCTGAGATTTTCTATCTTTCAGCCTTTGGGTTCATTTAGACCTTTTATCTTCTAGATTAAAGAGGTGTAATCAAAGAGAGCTCTCCTGCGTGACAGATACAGGCCTTAAACAGGCCATCTTGTACACAGTTCTTATGGAAACAGCTTCTTTTATCTTTCACTATAGATCATGACTTCTAGGCCACAAAAATTTCCATCCTCTATATTCCAGAGTCTTTCCAAGTAGCAATACTTAGTCCACTTGGGATTCTGATGCTCTGGTATAGTTGAAAAATCACCTGTTATTTCAATCTTGCTTTCTCTATAAGTTCCTTCAGTGATGTCTTTCTTGTTATCTGGCTGTACTCAAATTTTCTGAGGCAAGTTATATTTATTGCCCACTGTAACTTTCAGAAAGAGAGTTTTCTTGCATAATTTTAGTGTTCCATAGATAAGCCATAGACTATGAAAATTTATTAGTAATAAAATGTAGTTTCAGTTTATGACATAAATAAAATTTCAGTTACTCTTTTGACTGTAAAAATTAATTTATCAATTTAAGTATTTTATTTATTACTTTATACTTTTATAATATAGCTGTGTATTATCCATTCCAGTGATATTCTATTTTAAAATTAATTGCTTAGATATTATTATGGTGAGAACAATAACTGAAGTGACTGATTTTTAAATAACTAGGAAGTGTGTTTATCAAGCTAACACTTCAGATAGTTGAAAACTAGAGTATAGAGGTCACTGATTATTTTTATATGTAATTTCTAGACCTGTTTCTAGGACTGTAACTCAGAAAACTGGTTATGGAGAATTCTGAATAATAAGAACTGATTTAGATTCTTGCACAGGTTCTAAGAAACTCAGATTCAATCCTGTCTTTATCAAGAGATAAACACCTCACTTCTCAGAACATTGGTATTATACTATTCTGATTTTCTCTTTCTCCTCTTTGAGACATTTTCAGTTTTGGTGGAAAAAAATTATCAGTCACTATTGTAGAGATCTTACCTTGAATTTGGTATGTTTAAAATGCAGTTTTGGTTTAAAACCCACTCTGATTTTTATTGTATTTATCAACAGTGTAAACACAAGAGAAGATTCAGTACATATTGGTAACTCATGAGTTTCAAAAAATATGTTTTTTAATTTTAAAGTTATCTTAAAAACCCATTTAGGATATATTTGAAGCATAAGGAAAACTAGACTTAAAGCCATATAATTTATTTACATCTTTAAATAAATTAAAAAGTTAAATTGGTTGAGGACCGTCACACATGTGACTCTTGGGGATGGTCCTGTGAAGGGCTAAGGGTTGGACTCAGTGATTCTTGTGGGTCCCTTCCAACTCAGCGTATTCTGTGATTCTGATTTTTAACTCAACTTGTTGACTTCAACTATATTGACATTAAAACTCACAGCAAATTTTCCATTCTGAGTCAGAACAGATCAACACTATGTACAGTTTTGTGGACTATGGGGACAGAAATAGAGCACTCTATCTGCTGTTCCCTATAGCTCCAGCTGTAGTATTTATTTTTGTTTAATTCTCTATGGAGACCAAATATTTTTATCTTACTAAGTTTATAAAGTCATCCATAGTCTTGATCTAAAAGACAGAGTGATGGAGATGACACCATAGCCCCTGGCAGTTCATTCTAATGAGTGATTACTCATATACCTAAATTAGAAATAAAACACACATCTTTGCATTTAACAGTTTTGTGTTGGAGCTGTTTGTCCTTATTAAGAATTTCTAAGGTACCTTAAGTACTTTGACCTATGGCTCCTCACAAGTGAACCAGTTCCTTATTTTTAAATAAACAAAAAGGATGTCATTAGCATTTTGAATTTGTACTGAAAAAGGTAACATTTGAAGTTTATTGTTCTAAACGTGAAGATAATTTTTTTAGACTTGTACAGGAGATCGTGGTAAAATTAAGAGAATGGGTATTACATTGTTAAACAGAAGGCAACTATTAGCAGCTAAGGAAAAAAGAGGGAGCACCATCCGTGTGTACTTCATCATTAGAAGTCTGATCCATTAGCTGTGCTAAGAAGGTGCTTGCTTTGGAATGCTTGTTTCCTGAAGATCTTTGAGGCATTCATCCTAAGTCCAGTACGCATTAACATAGCTAAGAATAGGATAACTATTGAGCTATTGAACTATCTCATATTTCCACCAATAAAAATATTTACAAAGTATGCCTATAAATAGCGCATATAAATTGAAAAATATATTTTGCACTTTCTCCATGGCTGCTTGCAAAAATAAAATATTATTTAATGAGCAAATTAGCATGACATGTTATTAGTTAGTTAGTTAGTTAGTTAGTTACTTAGTTAGTTAGTTAGTTAGTTAGTTAGTTTGTTTGTTTGTTTGTTTTTTAAACAAAAGCAGACCTACTGCTGGCTTTTATGAAGAGCCTGTTCCTAGGAGTATGGGATTCATAACTTTTGGGATCACAACTTTTAGATGGATCCGTTCAAAAAAGCTACAATACAGTAATTTTTGCTTTCTAATCCTTAATTTAAGTACGAAGAAACAAGTGGTACAAGACAATATGAGCAAGAATGAAGGACTTCTGAGTACGTGTGTTGATAAAATATTAAATGCAGTTTGGATTCATCTGCATTTACATGGTGCATAGAAGGGATTTACAGCATTAGAATTTTGACCTTATTCTGAATTCAGGGCTTTATGTTTCACTCTAAGAAACCAAAGTCTTTACTGGGTCTTTAAATTTCTTATTACAGTCAGAAAATGAAAACATGAAGTTATTCCATCACTAAGGATAGTGATATCTATTTATAGATAAAGAACAAAAACTGATTCTCTCAAAAGGAAAACCTAAAAATACATATGGAATTGTGTGGAGTTCAATTCATTAACTCATTGAACTTATTTTCACTTCTCTGGGGTTATCTGGAGGGGGGAAAGGAAAGCAAAATTTACTTAGTTTACTAAGAAGGACATTCTGAAGAGCAAACAAGCCACTAAGTGTGAGGAAAATTCGGAACATGGAATTAATGTGCTTTTTCTGTTTGCCAGAACTTTGTGTCCTGCAGAAAACATTTAAGCTTTGGAGTGTAACACATTTTAGTCAATAAAGCAATGCATCACTGAGTGAAGAAAAAGATTAATTTTAAAAAGGGCTTTGTTCTATGTTTCTTAGCCAGGGTATTTAATTTGTCAACAAAGCTAATTAATGGACAAAGCTAATTAATGGACAAAGCTAATGCTGGAAATCATGGTAGTGCATTAATTTAGCACATCTATATCTTTGATGTCTAATGCACACCCTTGAGACAAAAATAGGCACAAATTCACCGAGACACTCCATTTTGGAATGCTGGAGTGCTGGCCTTTTAAGCTCAAGGAAATGCATCCTTGGTTCTAATGTAAGTACAACTCTGAATAAGACATGAACAATGCATAGCTGGAAAATTAGGTGTCTTCACCAGAGAAAGCAGGTATGCATACTAGAGAATGTAGCCATATATATGGGTTGTCTTTTGAAGAAACACCCAGATAAGAATGGATCCTTAGTTGTACCTATGTCACCTGAAAAAAGCTTACTGCAATATTTTGGCAGGGTTGGTATAGAGGGAAGAAGGGAAATATAAAATTAATTCATATCTAGTCCCAAATGGACTCATGATGTACAGAAGACTGTTAAAAAAACCCCAAACTTTAAGAACAAAGAGAAAATAAAAAATCAGGAATTTTGACTTTTGATTTTAGTTCCTTGAAATATGTCACCTGTTTATAACAAACCTTGAAAGATTCCATTTGGTGTTGCAAGGTCCTGTCTCTTCTTTTTTTGCTCTGTTCCTAGTTATGTTTTCTAGAGATAAATTGGTTTTGGTCATTAACTTGTTTTTATTTTTGTATCTTACATTCACTCCTTGAATTGCTTTTCTCTCTTGCTTATTGTTTTCAGATAGAGTTAAGATAAACTTTAAAAAATGAAGTTTTTTTCTCTAGAAGTGTAGAAAATACAGTTTATCTTCTAAAGTTCAAGTGTTTAAAATGTTCTTAAGGAGTATATGGAGTCTCTAAATAGTTATCTTTAAACATAATCTGTGGGTCTACCACTGTACATATGTGGAGAATGGAACTGCCTTTATACTGGCACTGGTGGAGTGAGTAGAAGGTGTTTTATGGAGTTTTGCCCATTTACGCTGTTGTCCACTAGTGACCGTTTTTAGTGATAGAGTATTTAGTAGCTCTTTGTTCTTTGACGTGTCCACTCAGTAATACCTTGAAGAGATTAACTGGTGAACATGAATAATAAATATTTTGCTCCAGATGATTCATTCTGATGAAATCAAACTCTACCAGTTGAATTCCACTCTAATCTATTAATACATTCATTATACATTGTAAAGTAGTTAATATTTAGGCTTTTAAAAATACAATTATTGGTCAGACTGTTTCAATTAGATATTATACCGAGTACTTTTTTCCCTTTTTATGGTATAACACTTTCAGCCTGTATCCAACAAGTTTTCTTCCATTTCTACAGAACTACATCAACAATTTGAAGTCAGATCAGTTCAATCTGCTAAAGTGTGAACAACTTCTTATTTGAAATGAGTGTGATGATCATGTAATTTCTTTCTTGTTACTAATTTAATACCTATGTTAACAGTAAGGGAAGTTGAAGCTAAGACTTCGAAGAGAAAGGATAAGGCTCTGGGTTAAGCTGAGCTTGAGGAATGAAAAAAGTTTAATTACTTATGTTTTCTTTTTCTCCATGCCAAATCAATAATTAAATAGTAATTAAATATTTTTACTAAAAAAATTAAGTGAAAACACCCAGAGTTGAAACTATTTTGACCACAACAGTCATAGTAAATAAAATGAAATCTACACACAAAGTGGGTCTATCTGGCTATATTCATATATCTAAAGAAAGAACTATTTCCTTATACCTTATTGGTGTATTAGAAAAAAACCTGATTACAGTTCCCAGAATGACCCTTAACAATGGATGTCATTTCATCATTTTGAGATGCATGGGAAAGATGGCTCTGTAATGATGCCAGGAATGTTGCATGGTGAGTGCCCTGCTAGAAGTTACACATTATACTACAGGTAAATTTATAATGTCAGAGGTGCTACGGACCATTAGTTACCATCCTTCGTGATAAATCTGCCCTGGAAGCTAAATTCTAGTACTTAGTTATCTGTTCTGAGGACAGTCACAATCTTCAAGTTATTTTATGTTTTTGGTCTACCTGCTTTCTGATTTTTCTCTCCCAGTCCTTCTACAAGGTAGAAAATTTCTATTTTTTTTTTCATTCTATGCTGTGCACCACTGCAATAGGCTAGGCTGCCTTAGTTAGAGAGTGCAAATTAGCTCCTACTAGATTCCCAGCCTCTATTCTCTGTTTATTCAAGCATCTGTCACTGGTATATCTAGACAAACAGATATGTATAATTCTGTCTTTGAGCAGGCATAGTTAGTCACAGAATTCCCTGGATGAACTCAGCTCTGCTCTAGGGTTGTGTGTATTTCGTTCAAGCTCTTATTCACTTGTATATACTTTATCAACATTGATTTCTCTGTTTGCATCTACTTTATATGGCATTTTGTGTAACTAGCAATAAAAGAAAAAACATCCTCAGTCCTGGAGATTCTTTGGAAGTACAGCCAGACTTTCATTTGCAAATCTCCTGTGGGCTGTGTTTCCACATGAGATATCCAATGACCTCTGCTTTCAGCTGCACTTGAAAGATTTTGGGAATGATTTGTCATGCTTCAGCTCAGTATTGGTCTTCCTGCTTGTATTGGTTTCCTTCAGATCATTTGCAGCAAAGGTGAGCTGTGGGATATGGGACAAGCCAGCCAGACTGAAGCAACTGTGTCAAACCCTATGCCACTCTTATGACAGGGCATTAGTTAAGTGTATATGAATATAACTCATTTCTCCCCAGCAGAACAGAGGAAATCTCTAGATGACATGAATTACATGTCCTGTGTCTCTATGTCATATGCAGTATGACATATATCACATATCGAATCAGATGTTCAGAGAATATCCAGAGTTAGAAAGGACCAAGAAGGATCATTGATGTCCAGCTCCTGGTCCTGAGCAGAACTACCCCAAAAATCACATCCTGTGCCTGAAACCATTGTCCAAATGCTTCTTGGACTCCAGCAGACTTGGTGCTATGACCACTTTCCTGGGGAGCCCGTTCTGGTACCAACCACCCTCTGGTTGAAGAACCATTTTCTAATATGCAACCTAAACCAGTCCTGACTCAGCTTCAGGTTATTCCCTCAGGTCCTGTCACTGGTCACCACAGAGAAGAGATCAGCGCCTATCCCTCCATTTCCCCTCATGAGGATGTTGAAAACACCAATGAGGTCTCCCCTCAGTCTCTTCTCCAGGCTGCACAAGCCCAGTGTCCTCAGCTGTTCCTCATAGGACTCCCCTCCCGACCCTTCTCCATCTTGGTAGCCTGAAGTTCATCTGATTCTGTAACTTCATTACGGTATCACTGATGATGGCATTGTAATGTTTTTGTGATAAGTTCTACTGTTCTGACATTTTTTATCACAGGAAGGAAAATATCCATCCTCACTTTTCAGACACTGCTATGTTTTTACTTTATCTGGGAATTTAAAACCAACAATTTCTAATTAGAGTTATTTTTACTTCAGCACATTTTGCTGAAGTTCCTAATTTTATTAGAATGTTTAGGCAGTTTAGTAGATCCAATAAAATCTCTGTTAACTAATCTTATTATCTGTTAAACTAAACAGATTTTGTTCAGCAGCTCTACTGGCTACCAGATAATACAGCCATGTGTGTGGGAGACAGCAATATTTTGCAAAGCATGATGATCTGTTTGTGTTCCATTCCCTGTAATGAATTCACTGCAGAAACTAATCAGATGCAGATCAGCATAGTTTTGCTGCAATTCACTTCAGGGTCCCAAGACCTTCAAAACCAGTATGTAATGACTATCAGCAGGGGAATCATTTCCTTTGTGTTCAAGATTTAATTTTCTGTTAATTGCTGCTAATTGTCCAAGATTGTGTACCATTGTGCTTCTTACAAATCCTGGCCATATTTCCTGTGATCATACTTCTTCATCTTGGATCTGATGCCATGCTTTTACCCTCTTTTATTGCACTACCAAGATTCCTGGGTACATTTTTTTCTAGCCCTATAATTTTTCACACCTTTTATGTTTTATTAAGACTCCTGGATTGCCCTAAGACTAGTGGATCCGTGAAGTGTCTGTCAGTGAGTTATGGCAGAAGGTATCTATCCTTTGCTATCTGCACCTCAGATAGTCAGTACCCATGTTGCACAACAGATATGTTTCCTGTCTGGAATTAAGTTTATGGACATTTTCTAAGCCAACCAAATGGAGTTTAAACAATTCAGACACAAAATGTATTTGTTTGTAGGTTGGTTCTCAGCTAACTATAAAATTTGATTCATAATTTCAATTATTTTTCATCTTCCTGGAATTTTCAATTTCACAGAATAGATAAAAGGACAATAAAAATATTCTCCAGTGTGTCTACATTAATAAAATAATCTGGTATAAATTAATTTAAGTAAAATTATTGAGACTCTTTATTGGTAAACACATAGTTTAGCATAATCTGGACCAAACCATCTGTGTCTGAGACATGACTGAGACAGGTTTAGAAATCAGTAGACAGTCTCCAAAGAATCCTGTTCTGGTTGTTGAACTGAAAAGTTAAAACATCTAACTACAAAGACACAGCCCAAGGTGTTCCTGTGGTATTTATCTGTGTAGATGTAGCTGTAGAAATGCAGGAAGTTGCCCAGCTGGTGGCTGGAAATGACGCAAGAGTCTTCCACAGTTCACAGAGTAGGCTATATTCTAATCTATGAAATATAATATGAAATATAAATGTGCAATTATATATAGATACAAAATATTTCTAATACACATAATATTTGGCTCTTCTCTTGATTTATACTAGACTTGCTATATTATCAGGTATTATTATGAGTAAAGAAATTCAGAAATGTTCAGTAACAAATGGTAAGTACAATAGGGGTTTTTTGTATTGTAAAATTAATGCTCCATGCAAATCTTGGCTACATTCTTGAACAACTGGGCTATCATAACTACTTAATTTTGAAGAAATAAACATTTGCTAAAAGTGTTTGCATATGGACAAAAATAAAATATTTTTCAGCCACACAGCTTAAAAAGTTTTTTATGTTCTGATTCACATCAAGCTGGAAAAACAGGGCCCAGCATATTTAATGAGGTCTATGAAATAGAGGCAATTAATTTTTAAACTGCTGAAAACTAATTAATTGATAGGAAAATAAATAGTTTTCAGATCGTTCCATAGAGTGAAGGTCCTAGGAGCTGCTTAGTGGCAGAACAGGGCTAGGAATTGCTATTAATAATAAGGAATGTGTTACTATTTTATTGTGAATGCATAGAAGAAACAATTCCGTTTTTCTATTTCTTCCTGCTCAGTTATACAACAGTTATAAGACAACATTCACCAAACTGCAGAGCTCTAATTAAATGATCCTCCTATCAATCACCTGTACTCTGCATGGCGTATTGTGGTTATTACTAAAACAGAGGACAAACAGGATAAATATTGATAGTTTGCTTGGTCTGAGATGATGTGCTGAGGAAGGCTTTAGAAATTTCTTATATTTTCTTAAGGGAGGCTTAGAAAGTATAAGGAATACATAGTGGAACACGTTTAAGTATTAAAATAGCATTAATATTTATTAATGAAGTTCTGGAGAATGTAAGGAGGGAAAATAGCAGAGGTACTTCTGCAGACTTCATATTTTTATGGATCTCATTATTGTAGTGTCCAAAGACCTCACAATCATTATGCATTTATTCCAATGTATATTTAAGATCGGACTTAACACACCTTAAGGGATGGTAATTGAGCTCTAAAGAAATGAAGATCAAGAGATTCAAACATTCCTAGGTGCCAGTGTCTGAAGGCGAGCAATGAGCTCAATAAATCCTACAGTGAGATGATAGATGGAGTTCTCTCTCCTACATGTGGTTGGTGACCCAATTCTTTGGACAAACACTTTCTCTTTTGAACGCTATCTAACCTTAGTATCAGTCAAATGAGGAAGCAAAAGTAGTTGTATATAATTTTTCTGCTTCTTGAAAGAGTTGATAGTGATTTAGAGGCAAGGCAGTGCTAGCTTGAATTAAGAACAATCAAGTGCACCTCTTCCTCTAGTGCATCCTACATGTTATGTAACTTTCTATATACTACTAATTTCATGCATTTAAAAGAAGCCTTTAACTTACAATACAATTTGCATATTCATAGAATTTAGAATTGCCTGGAGCAGTGATAGTCAGGAACCTCAAGTCCTTTGGATTTTGTTAAACATTCCATTACATGGAATGTTAGTTGTAACATTAGCCACCATTTTGAGTATTCAGATGGGTGTTTCATTTACAGTGGAAAACTCAATCACTTTGATTTTCTTCACCCTTGGACAAACCCATCTGAAATCTCCCCAAAGAATTTGAACAAAACCCTTTCAGAAGCACATAATATTTTCTTTGAGAAAATTTAGGAAATTATCAAAAAATACACTGTCTTTTTCTGGTGCTTTTGATCTACCTGAAAGGAGGTTGTAGTCAGGTGGGTGTCAGTCTCTTCATCCAGGCAACCAGCAGTAAGACATGAGGGCACGGTCTTAAACTCTGTCAGGGGAGGTTTAGGTTGGATATTAGGAAGAAATTTTTTACAGAGAGAGTAATCAGCCATTGGAATGGGCTGCCCAGGGAGGCGATGGATTCACCATCCCTGGAGGTTTTTAAGACGAGACTGGATGTGGCACTTAGTGTCATGATCTGGTAACCACGGTGGTGTTGGATCAAGGGTTGGACTTGATGATATCGGTGGTCTTTTCCAACTGGTTGATTCTATGATTCTATGATTTGTAATGGAATTTCAGAAAGATGGAAATACACTGAGGAAGTCAATGAATTTGAAACTAGTGAATATATCAAGCAGTTTCAAATAAGCCTGCTGATTTTCTTTATAAATATCCCCAGTATGCTTAAAGAGTAAAAAAAATGTACAGCAAGTTAGGGTCTAATTCCATCTAACAAAGCTGTACAAAACATTTCTATATCAATGATTTAAACTAGATTAAATAGGGCCAATGAAATTTTCTAGTGCAACAGTTTCTGTTGTAAAGGCCGACGCAACAAAAGCTAAACATTTTCTCAGAGCATTAATTTAATAAAAAAATTGATGAAATATTACTAAAGAACATCTAAAGAAATAGGGGAGTTTGAATTCAGCCTTGGATTGACTGACGCAAGTTAACTCATGAGCTGAAGTAAACTGGGTCTTTGCTCAGGACAGAACAATCTTCACCCTTCCCCCAGAATGACCCTACACAGCAGGTAGTGTGACCTGGGGATAAAGAATGTAAGTAAGAGACAAGAGACCTTCAGCCATGCAATTTGATCCAAACACCCACCTGCATTAGAACCAATACTACCAGAAAGGGACATAAATTATTATTCACAGAATCACAGAATCACATGGGTTGGAAAGGACCTTGGAGATCATCAAGTCCAACCCTTGATCCACTACCACCGTGGTCATTAATTAGTAATTGAATTCCTTATTGAGAGGCAACAAAGCGCCTATTTGACATTCTCAAGAGAAGTTTTCTGCCTATTAGGAGTTTGCAATCACAATTGCCCCAAGAGGCTGCCATGTGGTGGAGCCTACAGATATCACCTGCTCCTAACGTTCCACATAGGGTCTAGTGATACTGTGATGAGGCAACTTAGAACAATCAAAAGAGATTATCTATGTCCCTCAGAGAAACCTTAAAAGGATGTGGAACACAAGTGTTCTCTATCCTCCCAGTCAGAGCAGAGGGTTTGGGAAGGAGGAGGTGAATTAAACAGGTGAATATCTGGCTGCACAGCTGGTCCCATACTCAAGGCTTTGATTTCTGCCACCAAGGATCTACCTTTGAGAAGCCAGGTCTGTTGAGAGCTAATGGGATTCACCTGCGCAATGGAGTGAGTGGGTCTTCCACAAAAAGCTGATCAGACTTTTAAGGAGAGCTTTCAACTAAATTTATCAGGGGAAGAGGATGAAGAGAAGAACTAAGGGCTGTTGATGTGTTAGGAATCAACAGGGGCATACCTGTGAAAAGCCTCAAAATAATTAGAGTGCGTTCATCTGAAAAGGTGACATGGCTGATTGCCTGGATGAAGTGTCTCTCTGCCAATGCGTGCAGCATGGAGAGTAAACAGGAGGAGTCAGAAGCCACTGTGAGGCTAGAAATCTGTGATCTAATCCCTATCACTGAGATGTGATGGGATGAATCACACTACTGGATTGGTGCGATTGGTAGCTATAAACTATTTAGAAGGGATGACCAAGAAATGTGGGGGTGGTGCAGATGGGTTGCCCTCCATGTAAAAAAATTTTACTTGTCTGCTAAGAACTGTCTTTGAAAAACAGTGATGAATGCAGTAGGAATTACAGGTAAAATTAGGTGCCAAGTAAGCGAAAGAAACCTCGTGATTGGTGTGAGCTCATCAGTGTGAGCTTGTTGACAAAGCATTCTTACTTCAGCTATAGAAAGCATAATGTTTGCAGTCTCTGATCCTCATGAGAGACTTCAGTCACCCTGACGTCTCCTGGAAAAGCAGCACATCACCCTGTATGCAGTCCAGGAGACTCTTGGAGTGTATGGAGTATAACTTCCTAATCCAGGTGATAGACAGCTTGACTAGAGGAGAAGCATTTGCAGACCTATTGCTTACTAACATAGTTGAACTAATTAGAAATATAAAGATTGGTGGTAGCTTGGCTTGCAATGATCGTGTCCTCATAGAGCTCACAGTCTTGAGGGATGTAGGACAGGGAAGAGCAGAGCTGGACCCTGAATTTTAGGAGAGCAAATTTTTGGTTGTTTAAAGAATTTGTGGACAGGACCCTCTGGGATAATTAAACTGAACAGAGCTAGTAATTCTCTGAGGATATGTTTCTTAGAGCACAAGAACTCTTGATTTCCATGTATAAGAAATCAGGCAAGGAAGGCAGGAGGCCAGCTGGTTCTGTAAAGGCCTCCTCATCAAACCAAAGTGTAAGAAAGAAATGCATGGGCAGTAAAACCAGGGACAGGTATCCTGGGAAGAGTGCAGGGATGCTACCTGGATGTGTAGGGGTAGGATCAGGAAAGCTAAAGCACAGTTGGAGCTGTCTTTGAGGAATGAGGAGAAGAATATTAAAAGAACTGCTACAGGTATATTGGACATGGAGGGAAGATTAAAGAAAGTATACTCCTCCTGATGATTCAGACAGGATAACTGAGGACAACTGACATGAAGAGGGCTGAAGTATTCAATAAATTTTTTCCCTTAATTTTCAAATTTACACATCTCTCAAGTCTCTGAAACTCAAGACAGGGACTGGGGGAACAAAGTCCTGCACATTTCAGGAGAAGATTGGATTTAAGACCACTTGAGAAACCTGAACAAAAATGAGAAGTACTCCAGGTTCCTGAGGGAATTGGTGGATATTGTTAGCCAGTCACTATCCATCATATCTCAAAAGTCATGGCCGTCAAACAAATTCTTCAGAGAGTGGAAAAAGGAAAACATCATGCCCATTTTCTAAAATGATAAAAAGAAGGACCTTGGGAGCTACTGACCAGTCAGGTTCACCTCCGTGCCCAGTAAGCTCAGACCTGGAACAGATTCTCATGGAAAATTTATCAAGGCATATGGAAGGCAAGGAAGTGATCAGAGAGACACAGCATAGCTTCAGCAAAGGCAATCATTCCTGACTCATGTAGTGGCCTTTTATAGTGTAACAACAATGTCAGTGGAAAAGAGAAGAGCTACAGGTGTCATCTACCTGGATTAATGTAAGGCTCATGACCTGGTTCCCCACAACATTCTGTCCACTAAATTGGAAACACGTGTGTTTGATGGATGGACTGTTAAAAGTTTAAGGAATTTGCTAGAAGGCTGCATCCTAACAGTTACAATCAATGGCTCAATGCCCAAGTGGAAACCAGTAAAGAGTGGAGTTCTTTAAGTGTCTGTACTGAGACAAATTCTGATCAATATCTTCATCAATAACATAGACAGTGGGATTGAGTGCACCTGCAGCATAGACCCACATCCCTCTGGATGACATTCCTTCCCTGTAGTGTTACCAACTGCACCACCCATCTTGCAGTGGTGCAAGATGCATCTTCAAACTGCTGTGGGTACTCTAATGGCAGATGGAATCACAAAATGTGGAACCTGCTGTGCTGCAGGACCAGGGTTATTTGCTGGAAACCAGGATGCAGCTGAGTGCAGAGGCTGCTTTTTTTTTAGTTTTCTCATCTATCTTTTTTTATATTCTTGAACCTTTTTCTTAGCATCT
The DNA here is from genome assembly GCA_013399855.1 of Oxyruncus cristatus. Lineage (NCBI taxonomy): Eukaryota > Metazoa > Chordata > Aves > Passeriformes > Cotingidae > Oxyruncus > Oxyruncus cristatus. The sequence continues at coordinate 1,038,695 of VXAY01004090.1, forward strand.
GCCTCTGACTAGAGTCAAAATCAGAATTCTGAATTATGCTCATCTTGGGTGTGTTTAATTTTGCAATCCTATATTATTACAAATTCTTTTTGGCACTATCTAGCCTAAACCAACAGATAACACTGTCAAATAACTAATCAAGTTCTTCTTATTTGATTAAAAGGTATTTTTCCTTCAACCTTGTGAATTGGAAGGATAATTATTCTTAAATTATCCATTAATCCCTCAAGGACAGGGTTCTGTCACCTTCGTGTTTCACTGGAATATGTTTAATATCAACAGTACAATCTGGAATCCCTAACAGTTGCTCTGCAAAGTCAGACTAAACCCATTTAATCTCTTTCATCAGTTCTGGTGTCCTCAAGTTTCCTTTGAGGAAGAAAGAAGGGAAGAATTAGAAGAGCAAATTATCATCAGGTTTATTTCCACATATTCAGTTTCTACCATGAAATGAGGTTGGGATTTTTCAGTCTTCTGAAAGTGTTGTTAATACATGTGAAAGTATAAACCATGAAAAACCTCCTCATGCAAGCATTCCCTACTCATGTAGACAAGATGTTCTTAGTACAAAACCATTTTCTGCATTTTTCTGCTGTTGATAAATGTTTTTGAACTAAAGCCCCAGACCACTGCAACTAAATACTGAAGCAGGTGGACATCTTCTAATGGTCCAACTGTGCTAGTAGAAATATTAGCGAGTTAACACTTATGCCCAGATTTTCCTGAAGTCTTTAATTCATTGGATGCTGAATTTTGCCTTTAAAGTATAATCTTCTCCTTTTTATACTATTGGTCAGAAAAAAACTGCAGTTTTTATTGACATTGTTTTTCTTTTTCTGATACTTAGGATCTAAAAAGGCAGAAAGTCTCAAAAGTTAAAGTTTAAAAACAGTTTTTGAAATTAAGGAGAAAGTTTCAAAAATGGATAAAAAGTTTTGTGCTCTTGCTACTACCATGAATTGTTGAGTTAACAATGCCTTTCAGGGCATAATGGAGTTACATTCCAAAACTCCATTTTTATACATGAATAAATCAGTTGTAAATGGAAGGTCATAAAGATTGTGGTATGTTTGTTATGTTCATTTGATAGCTTGTTTAGATGGAAACAATGCTGACTCTTTGACATAAATTTTACTGAAGATTTTTCTATTTTTTTTAACCCGGTGGTTTATTGATTTAGTAGTTTTAATCCAAAGGCATGTAATTTGATGAAGTCCCATTGTTTGCGACTATTTGCAACTCTGGTAATAAAAAGCACATACCATAGATGACAGGGTTTCTTCCTAGGACTTTTCAAAGAATTTTAAAATCTTTAATTTGGAAAGAAGTCATTAAAAAAATGAAAATGTTTTTGCATTGTTATGTAATTGAATCACAGTGCTATTGACACACTCCAGGTAAATGGAAGATGGAAGAATCCAGTCAATTTGCTTATGAGCAAGACTGAGTTTTCGTAGGTCTTCTATTCACCTTTAATTACAAAGTCTCAAAAGTGTACTTAAAAATTACCCTTAATTATGTAAAGCTGGCTCAAGTGCAGTAGTTAGATTAATCTCAGCATAGGTGCACAAATACCTGTATGAGAGAAGCAGTATCAGACTCCATGATTTATAATATTCACTAAGCCTAAGGGAATTAACATAATTCTGCAACCCTATAGCTAGTATTTAAACCTCAATCTAGTTCTTTCTTTAACTAAGGTTTCTATATTTAGTGCTGAAAAGTCGCTGGCTAAGGAAATACTGATGAAGTGTTGACCTCCTCTATGGTATGAAGCTAGGCAGTTAGATACTCAAGAATCAGGATCAAACCCCTCAGTGAAAGAAAAGAATTGGGTCTTGTACTTCATAGGGGCTTGTTCTAAATAATAAATTAGAGCAGAAAGGGTGGTTTAAAACAAATGAATGAAATCTTTCTGCTTGGCCAAGAAAAAGATCTAGATACTGTGTATAGAGAAGGGTTTCAGGATGGTTGGTCCTAGATAATGCATCTCCCAGATTGGCTTTGGATTTGAGGTATGTTCTTTTATTACAAAAGTTTAACTGTTTCCTTAGTCTATGGCTGACTCCTGCATGTCCTGTTCTATGATAAACTAATCTCTCCATGCTTATTAGGGAAAACCTTTGCCCCACAATTTATGGGTTTACATTCTACTACAGGAGTCAGCACTGCAAAATTTAGGGTCTGAGATTATCAGCCTCTTTTTCATTCTATGCATTCACATCTGTAAAAAAAAAAATCTCTCCTTAGAGTGGCCCAGACTGGTAGAAATCAGAGGTTGCTATAAACACTATAGTATCAGATCTACGGGCAGTTTGTGATATGTTAGTCATGCAAAGTAGCTGTTCTATTTCATAGTGATTTATTTATGCTTTATTTATATTTTGTTAATGAAACTCTTTAAAGACTCCATTGTATATTTGGTCACAGTACTAACCAGTTACAATGACTCAGAAGTCATCTTAGAAAGTTGAGGCTTGCACTACTTCTTCTGCTTCTGAAACACTAAACCTCCAAAACATCGCATACACTTCTCTATGTTCTCCCAGTTCTGCCCCAACCTGTTTCTGTCAGTGGAAAAGGGGGAAAGTTGCTCTTGTTTCCCTTGAGATGCTACACAGTCAAATTAAACAGAACGCCTCCTTTGACGAGTGTAAAATTCTTGTGTTCAAGGCTTAATGGCTATATCTAAAATATTAGATTATTTCACATGGGGTGATGTAGAGATATTGTATCCACTCCGCTCAAAGCTGTTTAAACTTAGCAGTAGTGCAACCATGCATGCCTTGTACAACTCAACTTTGAAACTTCTTAGAAGATTTCTTTTTGAGTTCCCTATGGCCCTAGAGTATAAATACTTTTTTTTTTCATTGCATTGTATGAAACAATAAGACAGCTGAGTTGCAGACCACCAGAACGTTGTTTTTCTTACATAATACTGAGTATATGTGTTGAAAGGCAGGGATGGGACTTCAAGATACTTCAAAAAGTTTGCAGCCAAAGCCTGTTATTGGAGTAGGGTGTAGGAAGTCAGACCTGATGCTATCTTATCCTTACGGACTATTGCAAATGCTTCTTGAAATAAACTATGCCAGAGTTACCTTAAAGATTCCTGTCAGGGTGGAGCCAGTTTGCACTACCAAAGACTTCAGGAGAAAATGAACATTTTTGTAGTGTCGAGGACTGGGGAACTGGGACACAGGAGTTAACTGTGGAGTCAACCTAGCTGGCAATGTGGATGTGCAGCATGTCTGTCATTCATGTAGCTCCCACGCAGCAAAACTGAAAGCTCTTCCAATATAATTTCAAATGATGAATGAGTTTGAGAATTATACCATCTGCTTGCTGACACAGGGAAAAAATGTGTAATTCACTGAATTCGTTATTTCTTCAGGTCTGATAACAGCAACAGATTGTTTGGAGGATGTAAACATCAAAGAGGAAGAAATGTTATTCACAAGGAAATGGCTTCATATGGTGGGATTAAATGAAGAGAGTAGGAACACTAGATTGGGGAGGGGATGGGTGGGCTGTGCTGACATGCAAGATCCAAAGTCCATTGAGATAAGTAAGAAATTAGAATAAGAAAGGCAATAGTTTATCATAGAAGAGTTTTGGTAGATTTCTGAATTTCCTATATGTGAAGGACAGCTTGGTTTAGAACATATGGAGGAAGAGAAAGAAGGGTCATATGGACTGGTATCAAAATTAACTGTGTTGAACCCATGGAAATTCCAAAAGTGAGGGAAAAAAACACTTGACTTGATAATGCAGAAGAACAAGTATAGACAGAATAATTTTGTAGACCTTTTGTAGATGACTGTATCTCTTCTGGATAATCCAGATTTACAAATATGACCAGGAATAAAACATTGAAGTACTTTACCTATTCATGTAAGGCAATGGTATTGTTCTGATCCTATGTTGGTAAGAGCATATCAGTCAGATCTGAACCAAAAGATGCATTAGTTTTTAAGTGCTTATGACATAAATTATGCCAGACACAATTTTTAATTTTTTTTTCTTTAAAGAATTGGGAGCAATTGTTTGGAACCTCTCTCAGTTAACATTTAAAAAATGCCAACAGATGGCTCTTCCTGCATCTGTGCAGCTGACAATTTCAAAATAAGTAGTGCTGAGAGAATTCTGGGTGAAGCTAAGGGACACGAAAGGCAGCTGTCACTGAATATCTTAATTACAGCATTTACAAAGTTCTAATTAATGTAATGTTGTTTCTATAGCTATATTAATGTAACATCCATTAGTATGTCATTGGTTATACTTTGTGAATTAAATTAGGAATTTGGCACACATAAGAAGTTTGTGGAAGCAAGTGTTTGGTCTAACTCTTCCGCATTAGAGGGAGAATGCATTTAAAATATAACTTTAAAATGTTAAGTCAAGTTTTAAGAATCACAGGGCATGTCTGCTGATATTGGACAGGGGTGGTAGACATTTTATGGCTACTGGTACATAAATACTCCTGAGCAGCATTTCACAGTGGTGCTGAGAACACCTACTTTTGAACTGTGTTGTTTAAGAGATAAGAAATTGTTTAGAGATCAAGAATAATATAGCTGTGTTTTTCTAGAGAATCAACATTCAGTGGCATTTCAGATGGTAAATGTGATTAATGAAAATGTTTATAAAAATACATTTTATAAAAAAACCTTAAAGAAAAGAAATTCTTGCTATAAGTTGAAGGAATCAGAGTTTATCTATGGATAAACTCTGTGTAGTTAAGTAAACATCAAAGATAAAGTAGAAGGTAAAGTTTCAGAATCACGTTCTTGTAACTTTTAGTTCAAGATTATTCATTATTTTTTCTGTCTCCAGAAATCTTTTATTCTGGTACCTGATCAAGGCTTAAAACAATGCTTTCCTTTCCCCTCACTTTTATAAAGTCACATAACAATATCAGAATCAGGCATGAGAGACCACTGTTAATAACACAGTCCTGCATTTTAAGAACATTCCCTTTCAGTTGATCTGGTCTAATAAAGAACTAGTTTTTTCTTTACCCCTTTATTTCCCAAATGCCACCTGTGTTTGTTCTGACCAAACAGTTAAATATCACTGTAATTTGTTTCTAAAGGCTTTCACTAAAATGAGAAAGACTGTGGATGGATACTTTTGCTTGGTAAAGCTGTATTTGATTGCAAAGGGCTACATTATTCCAACATTATCCTGATGACTGTAAGAAATGTCTTTAGTATTGGCCATTTTGGGTTGAAGAAGAGTAAGAAGTCAACATGAATGTTGTGTGTTGTGCAGTCTAGTAAGGTGAAAGCAATTGTTGTAAATGAGATACAAAGTGATGATACACGCCCTTGCTTCAGTTTCTCCTGCATTCGGTTTTATATAGCCATATGATATGTCAGGACAAAAGAGTAACTGGAAAGTTAGTTCTATTATTTTGTTAAGGAAACTTCCCAGTCTGACCATTCACGAGACTCTCTGGCAGTCACACTCCCAGTGTGAGAGACTTTCACTGCTGGGACCGGAGCCCCTTTACAGAGAGCAGTTCCAGCTCCAACAGGTGCCCCGCTTGGTCCCCTGCACATCTCACACTCACACACAGGCAGAACTGGTTCTCTTTTTGGTTTGACCCCAGATTTCCAATAGCAGAGTCTCTGATGTCTCGTTCCGTAGTTTATTCATGATGCATTAACACAAAAATCAGCTCAAGCTGGTGCCTCCGAGGAGGAACCCCGAACAAAGGAACCCTTGAGCTTTTATACTCCCTACGCAGTCTCACACTTCCTCCTCAGTTCTCTGCTCCTGCGCTCCCTCCCCATGCCCACACCGGCATCACTGGACTTCGTTTCCTTTGTTATTCAAATGGTCGGCAGTTCCCGGCTCCTGCTGTATTTCTCAGTGTCCGTTCACCTGGCTGGCACGCATCCTCGTGCCCTTTGTTATCCCAAAGGCTGGCAGTTCACGACCTCTTGTCTTGGGCTCCCACTCAGAGCTCAATCTGTATCTCAACCTGCAGTTTTCAAGCTGAGCTTCCCGGACCAGATGTATTCCTCTAAAATTTGCAGGTTTGTAAATTACTGAACACCAAAATCAATGTGCTTTTTTTTTTTTTTTTCTGTTTCTTTCAAGATGTGCAGACTCGTACAGACTGCATTACCCTGTGCACATGTTGATAGTGGGTATGGTGCTTGCTGCTGTGAATAATCATATAGAAAACCATTTCCATGTGAAGAACACATTGCAAAAATAGCTGCAGACCATTGAGACTGAGGCAAGGCTTGGAAATATGAGAAAATCAGTACAATACAGGAGAAGATTACTTGCCCTTTTGGGAAGAAGTTTCATGCAGAGCAGATTGTTTGAATTGATTACTTTCTTGTGTTGCTAGTAGTTTACCTAGGAAAAAGCATTAAAAACTTTCATTCTATAGTGCGGAAGGTAATAATAAAAAAACCCACCAGCTAAACAAAACCCTGTAGGTTTCCCACTGCAAGACAATTGAAACATAATGGAAATTCAATTGATTTTCAGTGGGGAAAGCTGCAGGGCACCAATTATCTGTGCTCCAGAATTGTTGCTTGAAGTGCAGCTACACATTGAGGAGCCAATCAAATGTATTTCAATCCCTGCATGCAATATGCTCCTGACAACAGCATCAGGATCACATTTTTCAGCTTCTAATTAAATGGACATATCAAGACAACCTTTGGTTGGATTTTAAAAGGACACATTTGAAATGTTCCTGAAAAAATGAATGCCACATACAGTAGCAATTGTGTAAAACTTAAACATCTCACTTTTAGTGATGATGAGTTGAATTATTTCTACCTGTATAAATTCCAGCTTATGACCAGTATGTCTATCTCAGATTTATGTGAAGGTTAAGTGTTAATTAAAGTAGTTAAAAATATTTAAAACTGACTTTATATTTTATTCCTTGATCCAAATCCAAATAAATTTAATATCTGTTAGAAATATTTATTGCCTGCACATGGAAGAATTACTTTTTGGACTTTATGGAGAGTTTTAGATTTTTTTCATTCTCTGTGTTAGCTGCTGATGGACTGCTAGTAGATAATGGCTGTCTCAGATCAAGCAACAATGAGAAATCAAGATCTATACATAGAAGGAATCTGAACTGTTCTGAGCATCAGCGTAGAGCAACGTGGTAGAGATTTAACTACTAAGTTGAATAGGTAAAAGTGATTGAAAGTACTGGGGCAGAACGTCATGTGGTTTCTGAGGGATATTTTCTCTTTGGCATTTTTGTTACAACTTGGATAACATAAAAGGTGATACAGTTATTAAATTTATAATTCAAGAAGAATTTTAAATTTTTAGGCAGAAATTATTAGTGGAACGGAATAAAAAAGAGGACAACTTGTTAGACAGCAGTTTTAAAGAAAAACATCTTCTACAGTGTATCTCAACTTGAAAAATGTGTAATGACATACATTGTGTTAAGTAAGAGTGTATCTTGCAATAGACGCATAGATTGTTTCTTCTGCTCTTTTTGACTTGGGAGTTTAAGTCCCTGACTTGGGAGTTTAAGGTACTCCAGCTGCAAAAAAGACGTGTGCCATCTAGCAAGAGTACAGAACTTGATCAGACATCTTGAAAATTGAAAGATGTAGAATTCACTTCAGGAAAGTAAAGACTGTGGGCAGACACGACAACCATTTTTAGATAAGCTGCAAAATAGAAATTAGTAAATTGTTCTCTGGGTTCCAAAATATTTACAGTTCTTTCAAGCTTTGTATTGACATTTTCATGTTTAATAATGGTATTCCCTATTCTGTCATCCAAGACAAGAATAGACTTAATATTCAGCAAGAGAGATTTTGACTGGGCATTAGGAAAACATTTCTGGTAGACTAGCTAAGGAATGTCAATAAAAGGAGCAAAATCTGCATCATTTAAAGAATGATTTAGGCAAACATCTGCTTAGAATAAAATTACAGTTTTTCTTATGATGTGATTGGATGGAGGAGAATTAGATTACACATTTTCCTCAAGGCAGATTTACATTAAATTTACAGACAAATGTGCTGAAGTTTTACTAGTTGTTTGTGCCTTTCTTATCATTCAGATAGAAAAGAATATTTGCTCAGTATGCAAGACTAACAGAGAAAGTTAGTGTCATGAAATAGAAACTGAAGTGACTTTCAAAGCTTGTTCTGCTGCCTCATTCTGGAGTGTGTTTCACCTCTGGAGAAAAATGTTTTCAGGGTGCTGACTGCTGAAAGGAATTGCGGAATGCCGTACACATTTAGACAAAGTTATGTTGTTTCTAACAACATAATAATGTGCTCTTCAAGGTGAGAAAAGAAGTCAAAGAACCCCAGAGAGATAAACTTCAAATTAATTGGGAGGTACAAGTAAATGATTACATCAATAAAGAAATTAATAAAAGGTGTAATCTAGAATCTAAGTGCTTTGATTGACTAAGATAGCTAGATATTATCAGTTTTATGTATTGTTCTGTCAATTTATAAATTGCCTTACTTGAATAAACCACAGATATTCTTTCTGAAGTTGTCATCTTGATTTTGTCACTCCTAAACTGGATTTCTATTGCATATGAGATGCAAGTATTTTGCCCAGTATAAAGAATTAGAGCTCTGCCAGTTTCACTATTTAGCTGGTAGTATAAGAGTAGCATTTACATAAATCTGATTTTTGTCCTTTACTTTCTATTAGAACCACTATCAATAGATGGTGACATATCAATTTCCCTCCTTTAAGCTGACTTTACACTTTCACAAGTGGCTGCACAGCGTGTAATCGTGATGAAATATTTCTCCTGAACTAATTCTATAGCTTTGCTTGTAACACTGGAAATTTGAATTTGTTAAATGGACACCCTTGTCCAGCTGAAGGTGGAAAGAAACATCAGGAGAAGAAAATCAAGGGAGTTTTTTTCGTCAGTCTGTGGTTTGACTTTGAGGGCTTCTGATTCCACTCCAGCAAACACCTCAGATGCGTCATTCAGCTCAATAATCAGACTCCTACCTGTAAATGCAATCAGCAGAAATTTAAGAACAATCCAACTCCCAAAGGGGAAACCCAGAGTAGGATTCGGCTGTCTAAACACAGGCATCTAGTTACACTCTTGGTACTCTGGGACCTCTTACCTGCCATCCAGTTGACACATCAGAGGGAGTATGGGTCTTCCAGAAGTCCTACACTGTATTTGCCAACCTGTTAAAACATCTTAGATACTCCAAGGTATCTAGACTGATTAAGGTGATCTACATTATTTAATGTGTGTGTGGATAAGAAAAAGTCATATAATTGTTAGCTGTTCAGCTCTCTAGATTCCCGGGACTGTTCTGATATCTCCATTGACAATAGTGGAAATTTAGGGATGTCTTACACATCCCAGCAACTATGTTTGTATCTCTTACAAAGTAAGTTGAATATTGCTCTGCACCTTTCTCTGTTCAGATTGACTGTACTGATGAATACAAGTTCTTCCTTTCTTCAAAGGGATGTTATGAGTTTTTTTTTAGTAAGTGTAGTAAGTATGCTGAAATCCTGGATACTTATTCAACAGTAGGGAGCCAAGTGCAAAATAATATATGAAAGTTGTAGGAAAAAATATACTGTACAACCAGAACTGTTCCACTAAGTTAAATTTAGAGGAATTTTCCACTAGAATTTAATTCTTCTCTCCCAGCTGTCACAAGTGTACCTTTTGAACACACCTCATTTTAGATTTTTAACAGACAATAATTTTTGGGCTTTGGGGTATGTCATGCTATTGGCATGTACGGAAAAAATTAGGATTTTTCACATCATCAGGCAAGAAAGTATTAAACAGAAAAGAAATATATAACTCACTAGAATCAATTCAAATACCTAAAGAAATCACTGTCATGCCCAGACCATACCAAGGGCAGTATAGAAATTAGTAAAGGTTGTAAATTAGTAAAGAATTGGTTGATGCAGCTGCAAAGGCTGCAGCCTGACAACTTCTGAGAGAATGTATGGTTGCAATTCCAGCAATAGACCAAAGTGAATGGCCCAAATTAACAGACCCCAAACCCCAGTATGAGTCTTCTCAGCAGAAGAAAAGCAACACTGGGAAAAATGGGAAGCAAACCAAGATAATGATGGAATACAGACAACTGGAGGGAAAACAGTATTTCCAAATAAATATGTATTTACTGTGTCTAGGTGGTTTAATGACAAGATCGGGGGGACCAAGGGCAATAGTTGATCAGGTACAGAAAGTATGGGCATCACCAGAAATTTATACTGCTCCAAAAAAAATTTCCAGTAGCTGTCTGACTTGTCAAAAGTTCTCAAGTATCAGGCTGACCTCAGAATTATGGGGGGGGGGGGTGGGGTAACCATGGGTCTAATTCCCTTTCAATGAAGCCTTCCTGACAAGAAAAGCTGACACTGGGGGAGAGGTAAAGGTGTTATTGAAGGAAATTATACCTAGATAGGGGGTTCTGTATTGAGTTGAACATTTTACAGCAATTACAATCAATCAACTATTTAAATCACTAAGAATATAGAGAAATTCACATACACCCTATAGCTCCTTTTCCAAAAGATGTTTGTGCTTTCAGTTGTAGTCTGTATTTTAATAGTGGACTGCAAACCTGTCCTTGTAGAGATCCCTTCACAGACAAAATTTATTCCTGTTGATCTGATTTGCTGTTTCAGCTTGAATTGATGTCTCTTTTTTTTTTTTTTCCCCCACAATGCTATTTATCACCTTTAGTTTATTATTTAAGAAAAAAAAACAGTTTTTGTGGTTTCTGTCATGTTTGGGGAAATGGCATTGCAAAGCTAACTATTTGCTTATGTTGAGTCTTCCATAAAGGAATTTATTTAACCACATATTTACAAAATCAGTGACTACTTTACAATTGTACCAGTGATATTTGGAGAACATTACCTACTGCACCAGCCACTGAAGTCCTTCTTCCAACATGTCCTCCTGCCTGCATCCACCTTGCATTTTTTTGGTGTGTATCACTAAAGTATTCAGGAACAGGTCATACGTTTGAACACCACCTTTCACAAAAGAGTCATAATACCTAATGTTAGTACCGAAGTTCTACACTACTGTAACACAAATAACTGTGGAGCCACATATGAACTCTGGTTTGGGTTTATCTGTGTTTTTGTTATTTTGTCAGGTGTTTCTTACAGCTTGGTTCCTAGAGGAATGTTAACTGCAGCTCAGATAATTAAAAAAACCCTTGAGGACTGCTGTGAACTTGCCAAGAACTGTGCTAAATGGAAGGAGTGTTTATCATCACACCCTTTCAAGCATGAGGCAGAAATTTCTGCTGAAGTAAAGCTGGTCAAAGCTGTGATCCCATTTGATCTGGAAAAGCACACCCTAGCAATTTTAGTCTGGGGATATATCCCATCAGAGATTTTGAGATATTCTCCAACACAGAGCACACATATAAGGAGTTGTTAATGGGTTTGTCTCATAGCAAAAGCTGTGCTGATCATCCTCTCCTTTCTCTTCAGAAAGGTACATCTCTTCAACCACATGGTAGGTCTGGATTTCACTCCCCATTCCTGCTTGACTGTGATGAAACTGTTGCAATGAAATTCATCCTACTGTATACGCAAAATTTGAGTCACCTGTCATTGTCAATGCATAATTTTGACACTATAAGAACTGGTTTTTAATCTATAGCTGGTGAAAGTGTTTCAGAAATGGAAAATAGGAAAAAAAAATCATTGCATTTTTTAGAGGCGCAATTAATTACCTGCAGAAACTGCTTTCTGCATCTAAGAAACTAACTAAACAATTTTAATGGTGCAAAGTGCAATAGCAGCTGTTCATCAAGGAAGAAACAAGCACCACAGCAGCTTCCAAGTGTACCATCATTACTGTAGCTTCTTCAATCTCTTTACCAAAGATTTACACCAAAGTAACTGTAACAGCAAAGAATGAGTTTCCATATAACACTAAAGTTTTTACACCCTAATTGTATCTGGGTAAAACTTAAAAATATAAGATTTTTCACTGTTATTATATTATGAGAAAAACTAACTAGTTATGATTTTGAACTTTATTACCAAGTTTGCATTTTGACTTTTTTTTTTTCCCCCTTTCTTTCCTTTGGCTCTCTTGATTCTTACTGACTGGTGAATCCAGATGGAAATCTAGTAGGGCCTAGTTAGCAAAAAGCTGTTGAAGTAGTGGTTGTCAAACACACTTTTCACATTAGCTGGACATGTAATTGTCACCCTTTCAGAACAACTATAGTGTTCCTAAACACATGGTTGAGCATTAATAAATTTTTGTCTTATGACTACTCATGAAAACAAAGGATTAAAAGTGCAAGGAAGTAGTCATGACTTGTAGGGATGCTTCACTCCACAGAAATGGGCGTCTATCTAGAAGAAGGTCACCTTCCTAAGTCATGCTCATTCTCCACTTATCACATCCCCTCTGATTTTTTGATCAATGTCAAGGAATTTTTCAGTAAAGATTAATACTCAGAATATTTCTAGAGCCTTTTGTAGGGAGTAATCACATACCTGAAACTGAGGCTGCACAGCACCTGACACCTGCTCTGCTCTTGCAGCTCTTTATGACTTCGGAGCTACACCCTAAGTATTCCTGCAGTATGGAAGGGATATAGAGAAGGGATCAGGTAAGCTCTACCATTCTTTCAGGAACAGTTTATTTATCCTTCTACACCTGAGTGTCACTGGTGGTCAGTATACAGAAAGATCTATCCCCTAACCCCTCAGATTTTGCCATTTCCGTTTGCGTGGATTGCCATAACCATTAAATAGTCCACAGTCAGTCTGTCTTTTAATTCTTTATTTCTCAAAGTAAGCTAACTGCATCATGAAATGCTGAGACTCTAAGAAAGTAAAACATCAGGCTTTGACTTATTAAATATGCTTACAGAATACCTGTGGGCATTTTTAAAGTATATTGACTCAAATGTTTCATATCTCCTTTCAAAAATGAGTAAATGTCAATATGGAATCATACTGACAGCCCTGTTACATGGCTGAACATGGGACCTGAACAGGTATGTGAATGTCATCTGCAGTGCTGATAAAGCCTATCAGATAAGCTTAGATTTATTTTATTTATTCTAAAGTAACTCAGTTTAATGTATTTAGAATCTACTTACTTACTATGCTGTAAAGACATTACAGATGCCTAGAGGAAGGAAAGTTGGAAAAAAGTTTTAGCGATAATTTTATTTCTGATTAATGAATGGAATAGTAGATGACTGTTTTTACAGATTTGAAAGATTCATAGACAATTTGTCTTTGCTTGAAGACTACTGAAACTGGAAGATTCTTCCTTTCCTCTCTTCCCAACTTACTTTTATCACTGACTGTAATGCTATGTTCTATGAAGGATATGTAGCTCATGATCTACCTGTAGCTCATGACCTACGCAGCTCATGTAGATCATGATCTACCTGTTCCATGTAATATATATATATGTTGTATTTTAATATAAAATATAGTATTTTCAGAATACTATAAGCGCAGATCCATTGTGATAATGAAAGTACTGTTAGGAAAGCAGTATCTAAAAATTTGTCTTAGACTAATTTGAAGTTAATTTGTTGCTCTATAAAAAGTAAATAAGATTATTTCTTTTTTCATAGGGAGATGCAAAGAGGATGGAAGTTCTTCTTCCTGATTGTTATGTTATAGTGCAGATCTGGAAGGGGCAACCAAAGGAGAAAAGTTAGTCTTGTCTTTGTTTTCAGTCCTTGACTTCTCCAGTGAAATGGAACCAAGACCTTGCTGAAAACGTGATTGTATTGTCAGGCCAGAGACAGGGAGGGTAAATGAAGTCAGAACAAAAAAAAAATAAGATTCTTTCTTCCCCTCTGACCCTGCTTGAACTTGAGCTGAAGTGTTTTTGAAGGTGAAATTAAGAAGATCCTTCATGTGTGTGACAGTATCTTAGATTGAAACCTTATTCAGTTTCTTAAGCGAATTGGGTCCCTGAGGGCTTCTGACTTCTGGGATATCTTTGTGAAGTGTGAAAAAGTCATTCCAACTAGAAATAGCCTGATCTGAAAGACTACAGGACTGTTTTGAGACTCTTCTCCTTATCTGGACTGCCATTGCTGGAGCACAACATACTAAGGGTCCTGATATACCAACTGCAGAAATGAATAGAGAAAGGTTATACAGATACTGATCCACTAATGCTTACATAAAGCTTGAAAATAGAACTAAAGAGTTTGGCAAGAAACAGATGACTTTCCAGCTCAGAAGTTACGTTATGTGTTCTTGCAGCACTGTTTTCCAACAGTAAAGGTCAGTATTCTATTACCCAATTTGATAATAAACATCTCCTTTCTGTGTTTTTCTTTCTGTTAACAGGTATGCCTTCATTGTGTACAAGATCTCCAATAAATGGCTCCAGAGCCCAAGTGTTCTGGAAGAAAAGTTAGACACATCCAAACAAAGGGTTCTGATCTCTGAACTTCTACAAGAGCATCTCTTCCTGGATCAGCTGCACTTTCAGTGAAGCAAATAAAACTCTTAGAAACATAATAGAAGATAGAAGGGTAAAAAGTACACTGCTTCCTTTTCTTTGTAAATGATGATTTTGGCATAAGAAGCAGCCAAATTTGAACACAGTGCAAGTAAAAATGTAATGTTCTGGTCAAGAACATTTTTATTTGAAATAAATTTTAATATTCAGCAGGAAGAAAGAATTTGTAAATTGCATATAAATTAAGCAAAAGCGAGACATAGTTTCTCATTAAGATTTCTCATTAAAAATTTAAATAAACTTTGCAACTTTATAATCAGTAGGTTCAGGCTTTCAGGCTTGCACATACCTATGTCGTAATCGGATATGTAATCCAAAAGACAAAGGTTTGGCCTTCTTTTGTGGCGCAGTCAGAATGACAGAGACTTGAGTCTTTTTTTCTGTCCCAGAATATTAGCAAACAGCTTGCAGGTTTATAATCTTCCATAATTATAAACTTTTCCAATAGTAATTCACATGGTCTGTGATTGTAAGATGAGTGGGAATGAACATTCAAATAAAGAGACAGGCCGGTTAGTCAGTAAGTGGCCTTTAACTTCTCTACTGTACAGTATGTTTTCATAGCTATCCAATTTCTGCTTATGGAAAACAAATAAATGGAAAAAAGGAAAAACAACAAACCCTCTCTCATGAGTTCTTCATATCTTCGGGATAGTCATATTTTGCAGTAAGGATGAACAGATTTGACTGCATGGAAAAGGTCTTCAGGTTTTGTACATAAAAGTGCTTTTTGCTTTGCATGCTATTGAAAAACGTTTTGATTATTTTTCTGAGAAATTACTCTAATAAGAAAAGGCATATTACATGTGTAAGATAACAAAATAGAATAATAAAATCATTAAAGTTGGAAAAGACCTCCAAGATCATCAAGTCCAGCCTTTGACCATACACCTCCATGTCAACTAAACCACAGCAATAAGTGCCACATACAAAAAGATGTACAAAAAGAATCACTGACCTTGAGCAGGTTTGTACCACAGGAAGTAGCTAAGCCATATAACAAAACATGCCAAATGACAATTTAAATTGTCATGCAAATTCAGGGGAAGGCAACAGGGGAGGAAATTTATCTTTTACAGTTGCAGTTTTATAATTATGGATTCTGCTGTAATAGTACTAGTAATGTAACACAAAATTTCCATTTTTAGTGTATTTTCCTTCTTTTTCTACTTTTTTCTGACTGGTGATTTCAATCAATTTTTCTCCTGGGCTTTGCCAGGAGAAAAATGACACATTTTGTGCTCTCTAGCTCTTCTATCTGGAGTGTTCCCTTGAGCAGGTCTTAGTAATGTTTCATTGGTTTTCTCTGAGCTCTCCATCGTTCTTATTTGGTCCTAAAATTATATGTAGACAATGCTCTGTATAACTTTTATACTGGTCACCTGCGTGTCACTGCTGCTAGTATGTGATCAGCTGCTCACAGGAAAGGTGTGGATTTCATGGAATCCCTGCTCACAGTAAGAGTCAAGGAATTTTCTTGGATTTTTTCGGCTACCTCCATAGCTGGCAGTTGAGTGCAGAGTCAGCTCAGTGTAAATCATAGCACAGTCTAGCGTGCAATGTATGGTAAATTAAAGTTAATTTGTCTTACATGTTCCCTATATTGGCAGAAAAAGAAACATTCCTTCAGTCATCAAAATAATTGACTTTTTCTTTAATAAGAAAATAAGGATACATATTTGTTGGTGAATGCTTTGTTCCATGTTTATTTTCTTCTGATTCTGATCAACACTGAATCACAATATTCAGTATAATATATTTCTTTGTAATGGAAAAAATTCTGTCAAGGAAGTGAATGCATTATTTCTGTCACCTCTAGGTTATTGTATAATGCCTAGTCATAATTTAGATGTTTCAGAAAGAACAGGAAGAGAGATTCTTTACACCAAATAACTTTCAAATAAAAGTTTTGGTAACTAATATAGAGGGACAGAAGTCCAAGTGTTTCATGGTGCCCAGGTTGAAAATTCAAAGCTAAAATATTTTATGTGCCTTGGAGCAAAGACATCCTGGGCAAAAAACAGTGGTTGAGTGTTTAGTCAAACTACACTATCATCCTCACTTTGCAGGTATACTTCAGTAAGAATCTGTGGTTAACATTAGCTGTCTGGAAGCTAAACATAATGATACCAATTTCTTCTAGGAGTAATCTGAGATTCATGTGTGGAAAGCACTGTATGAAAAGTGGTCATACTAGATAAATGCAATTGCTCAAATTAAGCTTGTCAATTAGATGTGAAGACATTGATTTTTCAGTTCAGCGAATAAACAGCTCTAATGTGAGTGTACTTGTGGTGTGATATTAACAGTTGAAAAAAAATTGAAAGGAAGTAAAGAATCAGAGCCCCACTAATTGTGGAGTTTAATGACTTAGAGAACTTTAGATGAGATGATGTTTGTGGGCATCAGAGGACAAGAAAGGACATCGCCATATGACTTGAGAGGAGAAAGAGGTTTAGCTGTAGTTTATCTGATTTGTAGTATGCAGCTTCTCTTTGATGTAGATGAGGAAATACAGAATTTTTCAGTCAAATTTTCAAATGGGTTGCATATTTCTGAAGCCTGGAAATTAAGCCTAACTCTTCAAAAGAGGTCAGGTAATAGCAGTTTTGTAGAAACTAGAACAGAAGGTGGAACTTGTTAACAAGGTGGAGGAGATGCAGCTTAGAAAAAGCTACATCGTGAAGGTTGAGGTCATACGGTAAATTTATAAATGTGAGTCTACTAGGAAAATGTAAATCATATTAGTTTCTGCATCCCTTTCAAAGACTTCAAATTAACCAGACAATTGGACCACATGAGGTGCATCCAAGAATGCTGATGGAGCTGACCAATGCAATCACAAAAAGAACAAAAAGGAGGATCCGGGTAACTGTAAGTCTCACTTCGGTCTCTGGGAAGGTTGAGGAGCAAAACTTCATGAAAGCTGCATCCAAACATTTGAAGAACAGTAAAGTGACTGTGAACAATCAGCATGGACTGACCAAAGGCAAGTTGTACCTTCTACAGTGAGACAGCTGACTTTGCAGGTGATAGGAGATCAGTGGATGTCATTTACTTTGATTGTAGCAAGGCTATCATCAGATTTTCCATATTGTTATTGTGTTCAGAAGTCCGAACGTAGTCAATATACTAAATGTGTTGACTATGAAGGGTGTAGACAAAAGGCTGTACTGCCAGGTTCAGTGAAATCCCACTGGTAGTCAGTTATGAATGACATTTCCCTGGGATCAATACTGCTTTGATGTATTTTCCTGTAAGTAATGACTTGAAGTTTGAGCTGAGTGTACCAAAACCAAATTCTAACAAGGGGGAATGATCAACTTTCTGGGTGGAGAACAGGGCTGTTTTTTTAGGGGGATCTCAACATGCTGGAGAAACAGACCGCCCCAAAGTGCATTAATTTTGGCCAAAAAGTGAGCAAAGTTCCACATGTGATGCAGAATAAGCCCATCCAAAAGCACAGTCTGGGGACTGGTTGACTGGAAAGCAGCTTTGCAGAACATGAGCTGGAGGTCCTCATGCTGAACAAGTTGAACACAAGCTGGCAATGTGCCTCTGCAGCAATGAGGGCCAACCACACACTGCTTTAGTAGCATCATAGCCAGTATATTGAGGGAAATGGTTATTTCCTCTCTTTGGCCTTTGTAGAAACACATGGGAAGTGTTATGTCTGGGTTTAGACTTAGCAGTGTCAGAAAGTCACTGACATACTGGAGAGAATCCAGAATATCAAAAAAGATGGTTAGGGACAAGAGTACACGATGTGTGAGGGGAGGCGAAGGGAATTAGATTCATTCAGACCAGAGAGGAGATGGCTGAAGGAACATTTTACTTTCTAGTCTGGGCATTCTTCCTCAGTTGAGTGCAAGTGTCTGACTTCTGTGTGTTATGGATGCAGTCGTCCAGAACTGTCTGGACGCAATCCTGTGCAATGTATTCTAGGTCAATGCTGCTGGATCAGGGAAGCTGGACCAGATAACCCCAGTGTGATCCCTTCCAGCATTAACCATTCTATGATTCTGTGATGTGTAGATAGGCCCAGCCATATTCTTGGATTTCTGTTTGAACTGAACTCAAGGTTCGAATATTATGCTCACTGCCATCAGCAATACAATGCTGTTCACTACTGAGTAAGTGTACATCACATCACATCTGAATAGAATCCCAAGAACCACTATGCTTAACTCAGCTGATTTTTTAACTCTTTTAAGTGTTTAGCTCAGACTTCCACTTTCTTTTCCACTTGCAGCCACATAAAGTTTGTCACTTGTGACATTTTCTTGACTTTACTTTGTTTGCCTGTGGGCGTCATGATGTACTTAGTACATTATTTGTCAAAAAATGTGTTTCGCTTTTCTCTTTTGATGCCCCACAAATCTCCAGTCCTTAGAATTAGATAAAAAACTCTGATTCCATGTGGGTATTCTGAGAATGCAAGCATTTACTGGAGGTTTGTGTGTTTGATTTTTTTTGATATCTTAACTGTAAGAAAACTTAGAAATGATTAGTTTCTTTAAAACAAACATACAAACAAATCAGAAATAACCCTGGGAATTGGAGCTGCAGTTCTACAGCTAAACCTGCCATATTTTCCAGTTCCTGGGAGTATCAAGTCTACCAGCCTAAAAGAAAAATTGTTCATTCATCATGCTGCAATGTTCAGTGTTGCAGAGGTCTAGTGGAAGTCTTCTATATTTTTTGAACCCCAAGGAGAATAAGAGCCGCAAGGCTAAAATGCAAATATGTTCTCAATTCATCGTGGGAACTCAGCATCACAGAGGACCAGCTGACAAGTTTTTCAGTATGGATTTCCTTCCCTCTTAGAATTTGAGAATGACAGGCTTATGCTGAAAGAAATCAAATCTACTCCTCAAAAAAAAAGTTACTAATAAAATTCAGGAAATCACAGGCAGGGGAAGCTCAATAACATCTAGATTTTGCAGGTTACTTGACAATAAATTATGAAAATGAGGACAGAATTGGGAAAGCAGATTTCCTTTTTCACTTTCCTCAACATAAATTGAGAATGGCAAAATTCATGACCAGTGCAAGAGAGAACAAATTTAGACCAAGGAGGACTAATTAGAAACTCATGCCAAAACACTCTTTTTCAATCTGTCTCAGATGCAAATCCCTCTTCTGCGGTGCAGAATTCTATTGCACATTCAGCACTGAGAATTTCATCCAAACCCCTTTCAGCCGGGAAAACGGTCCAGAAATTCTAAGACCTTTAGTTCAGACCTTTCCTTTTTCTACAGAATTACTGTTGACTTTAATTTTGCATGTGGAAATGGGTAGGAAGCTATTTCTAAATAAAAATATAATGTAATCAGTAAATAGAAGTTTATTTTATTTTTAAAATATAAACTACTTTTTATTGTTTACAACCTTTATAAAACCACCTCTTACCACAAAGACACACCGTAAGTTAGTGCATAAGTATATAAGTAAGTGTTCAGTAAGTGCCTTTTTTATAAAGTTAATTACTTCTATGCCTTTTTAATAATTTTAGTCAGATTGGTCTAAATATCTCCAAAGAAAGATGGAATAAAACGCACACATTGAAAACACTCCAGTCAGTACTTAAAACAATAATTTCTGGAGGTTACTGGAAAAGAACTTCAACCCAAACTGCTATTTTTTAAATTTATTTTTTATTTTTAATGAGAATTTAACATTTTCATTCCTGTGCTGTGTTACTTGGAGACTTGTGGTACTTACATGGAGAAAAGAGCACCCAGTCAGTTATTTTGAATTAAAATAACCACTCAGCAAGGAAACATGTAAAATGCATTTAGCTAAATTAAGAAATACTACAGTGTCTTTACAAAGTGAGGCAAAACAGACCCTGACTTACAAAGTATTTTAATCAACAGAGGTATTTCTACTGACTTAATACACTTTAGATACGTCTAGTGGTCCATTAAGTCTGTACCAGAGTAACAAGAATTATTCACACATCTAAATCTTCCTTGGTTTTATCATGACTTAGGCATATGTTTAAACTTAAGCAGAACCTTAAGTGGTTTCAATACAGGGATGTTGAAATGTCATGTCAAACTGGAACTTTAATGAAGGGAGAAACTAATAGATTAGTATGAACCCACCTAGTGCATAGAGAATTAGTTCCCTAAACTGTGATATAAAACAGATCTAAATTTGGAAGGATCTCCTAATGTGTTCTCTCTTCCTGAATGTATTTTCAATAGCTTGGAAGTTCTCTTGGAAAGAGGATCTTCTGATTCCCACTGATTCTCAGACTCTTGCCTAGTCCAGGTGCATTGTGATATCCTACTGCTTTCTGTTTAGTATTACCACATTTTTAAAATTCTTCTCAAAGACAGACTGCCCTGTACATATTGGTAAACTGGGCCATTGATTGTGGTGTCAATGCCTTTTATCTTTGGTACTGAAATATGAATAGTTTAAACTGAAACATAAATATACCTAAATCATATTTAATAACAGCTCTGGTATACCAATGTATGGGAGTTTTTTTAAACAAAAAAAATTGTATCACATTTGCCGGGTAGATTTTTTTCTTTTTAAGGAGTTAATAAATTTTAAATGTTACCATCCATAGTACACTAGGAAAAAAAGGTTCTCTTTTTGCTACTACTAAACAAAGAAAGGACACTGCACTCTTTACACTTTCCCTGCATTTCTTTGCTTTTAATGAAGACTACACTGTCAGTTACAGTGAAGGCTACAAGTATTTTTCTATGATGTGTAACATGACCACCAAGACGCATCAATGGATGAATGTTGAAGCCAGGATGACATAAAGCTTACACAGTTCTAGAAGATTTTGATAGCATAAAATGAGTCTGACTTTTGTGCAATGCAGACAAAAAGATGTCATGCCACAACTTCATCATAAGCACCATTTCATTCAAGTTTTTGCCTACCTTTAACAGCATGCAAAAATCTATAAAAAGCAGCTGTAAGCTCCACCTAACAACCAGCATTTTATAGAAAGCCTGTAGCATTTCACCTGGACATTGCAAAAAAAAACTTTTTTTCTTTTTTTTTCTTTTTTTTTCTTTTTTTGTGTGTTTTTTTTGTTTTGTTTTGTTTTGTTTTGTTTTGTTTTTTGTTTTCTTTTATTTTCAGTTGTCTAAATCATGATGACACCACCTAAAATGTCTCCATAATTCATTTGGAGATAAAGAGAATAATTACCTAAAGCAAAGTTATTTGTCTGTATTTTAGTAGGCAGTCTAGCAGCAACTCTACCCTAACCAAGTGTTTACAAAGCCCTAAATTTTATCTTTTCTGATTTTGAGACATGGCCATTAGAAAAACCTTGTTTTGGTCAGTCTGGCAAATAAAAATTGTTTCTAAAATTTAAGAGCAGGGATGAACAGAATAAATACAACATTGAATCCAGTGATTTAAAGGTTACTTTTGTCTATCTCTACCCTTTTGCTCCAAAATACTAAGACAAATTAACTGTCAGGAGCATATGAGACTTCTAAACAGCCATGTGGAGTTAGTGCGTGGAATGAGTGATGCAAAAGATAAGATCCTCACCTTGAATAAATCTGCATAGCTTCACTGATTTCAGAATGGCTGAGCTAATTCATAGTAGGAGTAGTTCTGCCCCAGAGATATGGCTGAAAGTAAACAAAGGTAAATGCAGTCTTCTTTCTCATTTGAACTCAGTCAATTTAATCTACTTTTCTACTCATCTACTCTGAACAGAAGATTTTCCTCACTTTTTTCACTATACATGCACATATCACTTTTTCCTGAATGTAAATTATCAACTTTATCATATCAAACTTACAATACAGTTTTATTAGAAAGAAACCTAATGACTGATTTTTTTTACCAAAAGTTATGTCATAGATGAATGCATTCAAATGCTCCCATAGCCTTTTATCTATTTGGTAGTGTGTGATATTTTAGCTGTGAGGTAATATGATGGATAGCGATATGATGCCAAAAGGGCTTCACAGTTGAGGGTCAGCACTGTGGATGTAGTGATGTGGTCTGACACCACTGCAGCTGTCATTAAGTCGTTTAAATGTATGTTGGGATAGTATATCAGGAAAGGAAGGAAGAAAACTTAAGAAGAATACTGAAAAAGACACTTCCGGTTTAGCTTGATAGGACCAGCACCTAAGAGCAAGCAGTGGTTCCACACAGGACCATGTCATTCGGTGGTAATTCTGTACCTTAGCGTAGGAATCCAGACATCCTCAGAAGTATTGGCAGTGAGAGCACAAAGAATGCCAGTTTTCACCCTGAGTCATAGAGAGGATGTCCCCAAGGAGTCTCAATTCATCAAGTGTATGCTCAGATTGTGTCTAATCCAATGGAGAAGCATTGAGTTCAACACAAAGCCCATCACTCATGGTTATTTTAATTCAAAAGTGCACAGTGAGGGAAAGTGGTGTCACCACTGACCTTGATTTGCATAACATATACTTGTTAGAGTGAACCTGTCAAGATGGTCGGGTCCAGAAGCAGCAGATTCCCCCTGTTCTGAGTACAGCAGGCACTCGTCAGTAAATCTGGTAGTCTGCTGCTCAGATCATCACTGTTCAGGGTTGCAATTCCTATCAAAGAAATGAGAGACATGGCTCAAGTGCCTCATGAGACAGAATGGGATTAAAGCTTCATTTCTTCACGTGAATGTTCTGGTCACTCGACTAGCAGGCTTGTGATGGAAGAGCCAGGTGAAAGGGAGCTCTAGATGCTTTCAGGGTAAGTTGGGAAGCTGTCAAGTGAGGAAAGGAAAGATCATAAGCCAAAGATCAATGAGGTGAAACAGAAAATGAAGGAAATCCTGGATTTTGCTCTGCACTGATTATTTGTGCCCTTTGCATTTAATTGAGGTTGGGTATGATGTCCCATTTTAGGAATAGAAATCAAACTCATTACTCCTTCTTTAGGAAAAGCTTGCTCCCAGCAAATATGCAGGAGATTTAAATGGCTTGTTGGAAAGACCTGATGGTCTGCCTCAGGAAGACCTGGTTTTTAGGCATTGGAATATCCAAACAGTTACACAGAAGAGGCAATCGGCATGTCTGTGCCCTTCCGTTCTCTCTCTGAGAAACCAAGATTAGAAAAATATGTGATTGTGAATAAGTACACAACAAATTTCTGATACAGAAACTGTCCCCACATGCTAATTTAACAACACACTATGAAACTGATCTCACTGCAGGGCCTCTTGATGTTCTTTACTAGAGCAACAGGCAACTTTTTATTTATGATTTCCTCTATATGAGAATTACAAAGGATTCATAAATTATTGATAACTTTTGCAAGCAGACTTGCTAACTATACATTATAAGTAGTTACAAACCTTAGATTAGAAGATACATTAACTTATTTTGAGCTGTGGATATTAGCGATCTATTGACACCACCACTGTCCTGTCTGCCCACAAACCCATAACCTTGGTAATACTGCTAACTCGAGCTGTCTATGGGGACTCAGCATCTAGATTTGGCAGACTGACTCTCACAGGTTCTCTGAGACAAGGATTGAGCATAATTTTGTGTTTTTACACTACCTAATATATTTTTATTCAGATTCCTATTGAATAAAATGATGCAAAAAGATGTTTTTCCAGGATGCTAACAACAAATGAGAGGTTGTAGATTAAAAAAAAAAAAAAATCTTTTCTGAAAAAATACATGAGGATAAAACAGAAATAATATCTTACAAAAGAAGGCAAGTTCCATTTCTCAAAAGTTTGTCATGTTTTAAATTTTGCTGCATTCTTGTAAGTAATGAGAAGAATCAAGTGCTTTTCTGGAGAAAGAACCATATCTGTTTTTAGATCCAGTTAAGACTTTTAAGAGGCTAGACATTTATATGTTTCACAGGAATGTTTAGAATAATAATTGTTAAATTAATAACTATATGGTGGAGCAGAAATTAAATTTAGCTCAAAGATGATTATTTTTTAGTCTTCCAAGACAGGATACTGGCTGCTGAGAATATAGACTCAATTACACTATTACTACTCCTATTAATAGAGCCCCATTTTTTTCCCTGATGAACCCTGATCAAAAACATGAAGAGATCATTCAAAGTTCATGATCCAGAAGACTGAATGCTAGCACCCAGGAATGTTTTCTATTTCTGATTGGTTTACTAGCGTAAATGTGGCATCAAAATCGTCATTTCTACCTTTTCCAACAAGCAAGAGCTGCTCCAGTTGCCACTATGCTGCAGTGGTTGTTTCAATATTTCATAAAGCTGACATAAAATTTATCTCTTGCATGCATTTATCTATATCAGAGTCAGAGGTAACAGTCTTAAGTTGGTACAATTCAGTTCATGTCTGGCACTGGAACAGTAATTATAACACAAAAAGCCCCAAAAGCTTGGTAGGTTAGAATTTAATATTTGGGATGGAAGGAGACCTAATCTTTATGGTCAGGACACAAAAAGACAAGCAATGCATTTTACACCTGTGTGTTACTGCAGGGAGGCATAACATTTAACAAAATATATCTGGAAGGATCTGGAGAGATCAACAGAATCACTGTACCTATTTAGTGATATTTGCCAATGGGAATGGTAGATTCTGCATGTGGACAGTTAGAGCCAAAGCCAGGCAGCTACATGGCAAACACTCTTGGTTACAAAGGGTTTCTTTCTTACTCAAGAACTAAAAAAACTACACACTTTTGTTTTACATACAATGTAATGTTGGGGGTTTTAACCTATACATCCTCTGAGTATTTTTACCTTGATACAGTTATCACCTTCTAGATAGGATGCTGCTTTGTACGGTAGTAAGACTTGAATAAAAACAGTTAAAAACAGACAAAGAAGAAAGATTGGGTAGCATTTCAGGACTTGAGGTGTGGATGTGATAAGGGCTTTCTGGCATATATGTGGGTTAAAATAAATGCATTTGTGTCTTAAGGAACTTATTTCTAAAAAGACCTATTTGTAAATGTTATGCAGAACTCAAGTAGCTGGTTTAAGATATATGTGACCAGATTTGTTTCCTACTGATTGAACATACGTGAAATATTGTGACACTTTATTTGTTTAAACTGTTTTAGTGGGTGTTATTTTTGATCACAGTTATATTGTGAAAAACCATTATCTAGCTAAAATCTCTTCTTCACTCAGAGACACCAGTATATATCTAAGGCTATTAAAGAAACTTTTAATAGGAACTTTTCAAAATTCCCAAGTCAGTGTTGCCAAGACTCCTAAAATGACTTTTTAAACTTCTTTCTTTGCTGAATTGCTTTATTCTATTGGTCATTTCTGTGTTGGATGCTACATTGAAAAAAGAGGATCTATTAATTCTCCTGACACCTTTTATATCTTTTATCTCTTCTTTAAGAAAACATCTGTCCATTAGCATACTAATAGCATCTCTGCTGGTACTTAATGGAGCTTCTTTTATCTTTATTATCCCATCTGGTTTCAAGTTACTTTCACAGAAAAAATGGGTAAAAAAGTTAAACATCACAAAGGCTCTCCTGTTTGTTGTTGAAAAAAAATGTACATAGGTATATAGGGAGTTTCCTTCTTTGCTGACTCTCCTCTCCCTCTTGCAGGAAAGAGACTCAGAGAAAAAGGCTAGCAGCTCTACAGGATCTAACCACATGTCACAGAATCATAGAATCCTGGAATGGTTTGGGTTGGAAGGCACCTTAAAGGTCATCTAGTTCTAATACCCCTACGCCATGGGCAGGAACACCTCTCACTAGACCAGGCTGGTCTGAGCCCCTTCCAGCCTGGCCTTGTACACCTATCCCACGCTCATGTCTTCAAAAGGAGTTGGACACACAGCAAATAATTAGGCATGTAGTGATACTTCCCTCTTAGAAAACCATTTGCGTCCTGTGTTTTGCAGGTATCTGGGTAGAAATGCCATGTTGACAAAGGTGTAAAGGTGAAATTCACTTCTTCCCATCTTAATAACAACAACAACAGTAATAATAATAGTGCTCATTACATAGGAGATAAGAAGTTAGGGTAACTCTGGTATTTGCCCTCCTTTTCTGCTCGCTTCTGTGGAAGAACAGAACCTGTGTTCCTCGGCAGACACAAATCTGG
This sequence comes from Oxyruncus cristatus, assembly GCA_013399855.1. Lineage (NCBI taxonomy): Eukaryota > Metazoa > Chordata > Aves > Passeriformes > Cotingidae > Oxyruncus > Oxyruncus cristatus. The sequence goes on from VXAY01004090.1 coordinate 1,065,249, forward strand.
GTAGGGTGAAGAATGGGATTCAACCTTGTTCTTCCTGATTCCTCAGACCAGTCAAGGGAGTCATGGGTTGTTTCAGTTTAACAAGACAAAATGTTGGCCAAGGAGGGCGGGAACCTTCCTGGGGTAGGAAGAGAAAAAGAAAAAACCTTCTCCCTCCAAGTTATTATAACTTTGAAAATTAACAGGCTTTAGGCAAAAAGAAAAAAGGTGTGGAAAAGGAAATAACCGTCCTTTACTAGGGAATACATATATATATATATATATATAAACAAAAACAGAACAAGCGTCAACACCATAACCAAAAACTTAAAACCAATTAAATATCTTTGCCTTTTGGTGCAGTTCTAACCACAAAGAGCAGTGGCCTCTGCTGGGCTCCAGGAGGTGCAGGGCCTGGCCAAGAGAGTGGTGCCACCTTCCAGACAACCCCCCCGTGGTAGTGGCGGGTCTCGGTGGCTGCAGATGGTCTGGGACCCCAGGGCGGGACACCACAGTGACTCTGACAGACTCCCAGAGTGAGGGGTTGAGAAGCTTCTCTGTAGATGGCTCTGGCTTTACGATGAGTCCGAGGCAAGTCCAGGCAGTGGGCAGCACAGTACGAGCAGGGTCGGAGGGGGCAAGCTAGCCCCAGCAAGGTAGCAGCTGAACGCCAAAGACGATGTACGAGAAACAGGTAGACTCAGCCAAAACGAACACGGGGACTCTCTCTTCACACCACTCCCCAAGCCGCGGAAGAGGTGAATAGAAACAAAATAAAAAAAAAAAAACAACAGTTTTCCGCCCCCAAGCCTACCCAAGCAATAAGGTTGATATTTCGGGTATTCCCTACTCCTTTTGTGTGACTTGGTCACTGGCTATCCTTTCAGGGCAGGGAAAACTAGTGAGCCAACCCACTCCCACTCCCAGCTGGTCGGCATCCTTCTTTCACAGTGATAAAGGGGAAAATTCAAACAGGAGTTTTGAGAGAAAACCTATGACATGGATTTATAACAGTTTATATGAATATGCATGTAAAAAAAAGGTGGAATCTTAAACTTTTCATAACACTGCCCTTATGCTTCAAAAATTAGACTCAAATTTTTGCCTTATAGCCATTTTATTTAGAGAGTAAGACTTGTCCTTCAGATGGATTTAGGATTTTCTAGCTGTTTAATAGAGAAATAGAACTCCTCCTGTCCACATATATTTAGGCTGACATCATAGCTAGTTAATTTACGTGCTCTGAATCATCTTCCAGAGGAACGTCTCTCACATTTGGTTACAGAGGTAGCTACAGAGTTCTGTAGGATAACTGGTGTTTAAATTGTGAAGGCTTGAATACCTTGATGACAAACACAGATTTTTACATCCTCAGTTGACCATGTGGATTGCTCTAGACCGATGCAGGGCAAAGAAAAGGTCGTGGTGGCAAATCACCTTCACTGAAGAGAATGCTAGGGAGTAGCACAGTTACCGGGTTACTGAAGGTGTAGTGGGGATTTCAGACTGGAATTTGCAAAAATATCCTGATGATTAGGGCTCCTCATCTTTTTTTGCCTCCCTGTGTTTGCCTTTAAGAGAAGATCCAACAAATGTACTGCTGTTTGGGGTCACTACTCTCATCTCCCATTTTAGGTACTCCTGGAGCAATAAACAGCAAATTTGACATTCCATATATGCTACATACTTCATTTTATGTATCTGTATCTGTGAGCCATGAGTGCCCATGGCTTCTACAACTGAAGCCAAGTAGATCTCTATTAAGTAGAAGTTTGAGTGTGGGATAAAAAGAAGAAATTATTAATGGATGTTTCAGAACAGAAGGAGGTGGCTGCTGTCAGTTGCTGCCAGTTTTTTCTCCAATAAAAATCATGTGCTGGATATCTTGCAGCATCTGAAAAGATGCTTGTGTTGTATCACTGAAATCTACTAATATCTTACATTCTGGGTGTCTAATCCATACACCAAAAAAACCCCAACCACTGGATTTCAGTAAAACATTTTTATATCACAGGAATTCTAGGCAGTCTGAGACTGTGGAGACATGGGCACAGAAACAAGGTGAATTGCTCAGAATTACAGAACCTTCCTTCTCTTCATGATTTCAGTAGATATTACGATATTATGAGCTTAGGTTATGACATATTTGTTAGACTTTTAAGTTGAAAAATGATAATTTTAACGTATGTGTAGCAGCAGCTGTAATCTATAAAGTAGTTCATACCAATATGCATAAACATGTTCAAATATAGCAGAAAATTGGAGTTGAAATTCCCACACAAGAAGCATATTGGAGGATAGAAGCATATTCTAGAAGCACACATATCGTATGTGTGTGAGCTTGGTTTACTCTTGTCCCAATGTAAGAAACATCTCTTTGATTTCTTCACTTTTGCAGCCTAAAGTGAATTAGAATTTGCCACCATGTTATTTGTTTCTTCTTCACCACGCTTTCCATTTCATCTGCTATGGCAGTGTTCTTCCACTTGCAACACTATCTCATACCTGAAGAAAACTGCTTTAATTTGAATGTTTGTTCCTACCAGGCCAGTATTCCTAAGTACTCAGAGGAATTCTGCTTGCAGTGTTTGCTTTGATATGTTAACTCTGACCTATGTATGTTATTTCTTCTCTTGACACCATGCCTGTTGGACCTTCTGAAATGTGGGATACAGTGCTTTTGTTTATTATGAGAAAATGTTTTTAAATACTTCATATATTTTTGCCCTCCCCTGTATTCTTTTCATGTAATATCACTGTTGGATAAAAATAAATTAAGGCTGTTCCAACTAATTCCACAACTGCTCTTGGAACAAAAAGTTTAATCAAAATAATAGACCAAAAGTTCATTGTTGGTAAATGTGAATTTTCAAGTCTTCATAAACTTGAGACAACTTTCAATGTCATCAGCAGGCTTTTACTAATTAATAACTTGTGAGTAAATGTTTCAACAACTGGCTTCCAGGCAAAATCCTCTGAGATACACAGCCAACACCTTTAAAATATTGATATAGTACAGTGCTAGACCACTTTAAGTTGTACTCGTCAATCACATATCATTCAGTAAGTTCGGGTATTTTTGGCTGTATTTTGAGGAAAGATCTTAATTAAAAACATGCAAGCCTGTACTGTACAAAAATGAGATTAAGACAAAAAAATTCAAAGACTTTTCAGAGAGCACAGAGTGGTGTTCATGGGCATGCTGGTGCAGCTGTGCATACAGCTGGGGAGCTTTCCTCTGAGTTCTGAATAAAAAGGAACCAACGCTTTGGCAGGCATCACTAGGTGGTGCTGGTACATGTATCTTTCATGCTGGTTTTCTTCAGTGTGCAAATAACTGCTCACCCTTGGAAAGAAATGCTATTGCTGTTGGGTTTGAAAAGCAAATGTCCCTGGAAGTGGTTATCCATGGAAGTGTTCAAAGCTAGGCTGGATGGGGCTCCGAGCAGCCTAGTCAAGTGGAAGATGTCCTTGCCTGTGGCAGGAAGGTAGGAACAAGTGATCTTTAAGGTCACTTCCAACCCCAGCTATTCTACATTTTTGTAAAACAGTCACAACTGGACATTAAGGGAAATGAAGCCTTTCATCCCCCTGCCTTTTCCACAGCTGTGTTGTCAGGTGCAATGAGAAGCCCATCACCCCCTGACAGAACTGGCAACTGCTTCTGCCCCTGTGTTGGTCTGAAGTACATTTTCTTGGCCAGAGGCAGAAATACAAGAGTGCTTCAGTCTGCAACAAAAATTCATTAAGTACTTTCCAGAAATATCAGATCCAGTATCCTAACAAGGTATCTGATTTGTAAGTTATATGGCATATTTACCAATGTTGTTGTAGTCAAAGGTTGTAGCTGACAGAAAAGACATTCTTCACATCCATTTCAGAGAAGAAAAGTCCATTGTAGGGTGTAGCTGTAACTCAGCAGATTCGCTCCAAATATTGTTTCATTTCTGTGCCACATATTTCATTATACTATGAGTATCTGGGGAAATACATTGTAGGCATTTAATATTTATTGGAATCACGTAAAAAAACCTTGGAATATACCTCTTTGTGATTATGCTGTCTCTGATCCTTCAGTCTTATTATCCAATTTTAATTCTATACGGTCTGTGAGAAAGATACTCCTTCTTTTGCCTCCCAAACAATTTTTCCTAAAATACTAAAAATGTAAATTTAGATTTTCTTAGTCCTTTCTTGTATGCTGTAGTAAGCTGTGATAATTATATTGATCTTATTGTCACTACTACTGACACAAACACGTAATCAACAGAGTTGTTGTCTCAGGCTCTGTGGGAATTCCAACAGACTTCACTGTGGATGTGTGGATATTTTTGTAAGATGTTGTCTGCAAATGTGATTTGTAGAGTATTTATCTTTTAATAAGAAAACTAAGACTGAAGAAGAACTGTGGGAAAGAAAGGAAAAAAGGTTTTTCAATTTCAGCTGGTCCTTGATCAAATTAAAATATATATTTATATGAATGTGAAAAGTACTTTTTATCTTTCTTCAGTGGTCTCTGGCACAGGAAAAATAATAATATGGCAGGTTAACTCTCCTGTGCAGGGCCAACCTAATGGGTCATAAATTTGGCACAGTGTTCCTGCATTTGTTAAAGTCAATGGTAAGATTCCCTCTGGTATTAGAGGGAAGAAGATCTGACCTGCAGAATGCTCCTGTGACACTAAATACATGAAACTTCTTTGTCAATGTGGAGCTGTGAGATCAGCTCTGTAGATGGCAGTAACTGAATAGCTGCTTGTAATAGTAACATGAGCATCTCAGACTCCCTAATCATCCCCTCTCAAAACCTGGCACAGTTTCTCTTTTTTGAAAAGAGCATTTTTTCCTCATTCTTCATGACTTAATTTGATTAAGCTCCTAGGGTTTGTTTAGTATGATCCTTCTGTTTTCTTGTTTATTGGCATGATTTTGAAAGCCATTGGAACGGTTTTCCAAGAAAAGTGTAGCTGGTTAGTAATCTGCTACTCTAAATATGTGTTCTCTTTATAGAACTACCAGGAGTTTAGTGCATTTTTTGTAATTACTTGTTTGAAGATCTCCTGCAGGTGTGGTAGATTTTTCTTACACTTCATCTCCCTTACTGGATCACAGCAGCAAATGATTTTACTTTTCATTTGCTACAGAAGAAGACCAAACTTTTTTTTTTTTTTTAATGTCAGCGAGCTTTAAAAAAGTTGATATTTAACTGGTGCTAATTAGAAATAGGTTTTTAACATGTCTTCTGTTCTCTTTATTTATAGAAAAAAGACAATTAGAATAGGCAATTTCTAATGTCATCTCAGTTCTCTGGCCAGTCTCTTGATTTTAGCATGGGTCACATTTATGAAATGTCAATGTATGCAAAAAATTTGTTATTCTAGTCAGCCATTTTATTTAAATAATCTCATGAAGATGTAACAGGTAAGACTGGATAAAACTCTCAGTGGTCTCTGGAGAAGAATTTCAATGTGTTCTTCTTTCAAAACTCTAAAGGAGCATTGTATATATTGCTAAAATAACATTTGCACCAATCATAGGAAAGCTATATGTGATTATGGAATTTATTGCTTAGTGGCAACATGAGGCAGATTCTGATAGCTCTTATGCATATTCCACACATAACTTTACAAATTAATATTAATGACATCAGGGGAGTCGATATTTCCATTGCCCTTGATATTAACCCAAAAAGGGACACCCTTGACTTTAGTCTTTGTACAGTGTGCTTGATCTGTAAATTGAAAGTCACTTTAAAATCAAGATCAGTATCACCATCCCTTTTTTGCAGATGGACAAAAGTGGAGAACTGTCTTACTCAAGGTTAACTAAAAAGCCAGATGTAAACAGAAAAGGCAGCTGTAAATCCAAATCCTATTGACTGCCTTATGTTTCACCTGACTGTCTCTTCCAATTCGTTAAGTCATAATAATCTTTTCTATTTGAACTTGATGATACCTTTTCATATTTCTTGTGACAAAAATTGTTGTAACAGTCTAGACAGGTTTTATGTGTTTGTTTGTTTGTTTTGGTTTTTTTTTTTTTTTTTTTGCTTACAAGTGTTTTTGGGGGTTGTAATTTAATAATACTTGAAAAAAATAAAAATGCCATCAAAATATTGCCTCAAAACCTGTTAACATTTTTGTTCATTGCTATAGTTCATTTTAGCCCTTGAAAATAGTAAATATTAATAGCATGTTGTTTGTTACATTCATTACTTTTTGGTAACATAATATTTATCTCTCCTTGAAGTTAAACAAAATATGAAATTTATGTCTATCTGAAATTACACTCACTGGAAACTAATTCAATATATTTGTTTTCCCAGTTCTTCCAATTAGTAATTAATTTCCCTTCAATAAATTGATGAAAAGGATCCACTTACATGAGAAATATTTTGCACATGGAACAGCAAAAACATGGAAAAATTCTTGTTCCTGCATGTACCTCATGCCGTTGCGGATGTTCATTCTCCTTTTTTGTGACATAGCTAGCAAAACAAATATAAGTCTTTGATCGAGTCTTTTAAGTGCTAACTCAGAATAAACCTTTAATAATGTAGAAGAAAATAATAAAACCCTGCTAAGTTATTTAATTTCCTATGAGGTAAGAGATTTCCTTTATCAAAATAAGACTAAAGATCAGTGTCATTAGTTGTCCACGGCTCCTTACAAGAATGTTATTTTGAAGAATTAAATAGTTTATGTAGTTTCCACCAACTGTTTTGTCTTATTTTAAAAAGGAAGACAAGCTATTGCTGCATGCACTTGAATTTTTATTAAGAAATTACACTGTCTCAATTGTCATCAACTTTTAATAATCCAGAGGAGGTAGTGAGGAGATTTAAATTTTAAAATATTCTAAACTGTAGAATAGGAGGACATTCTTCACTAATGTTATTTAGAAAAATAACAAGGAGATTCAGGCTTGACACATTTAATTCTGAGGTTGTCCTTTGCCAGATATATCTGATCAGAATGTTCTTTCTGGCTAGATCAGTCATATGGAATCTATACATACGTAGCTAAACACCATCTGCAGTAAAATATATATAAGTAGATCATGTTCTATTTAGCCTTTGGGGAGAAATAATTTCATAAGAAAAAGAAAGAAATGCTTTTAATCATCCAGTGTTCCACTTTTCAGTAACTAATTATGATGAAAAGGGAGCTCTCCTCCAGACTATGAAAAAAAAAAAAAGGAGGATAATCTACTTCTGAAGATATATAAGTTATATAAGATGTTCTCTTTTTAGTTCTAAAAAGAATCAAAGGAAATATATGCTTGCACGTATTATATAATTTTTTTTATATATACAGACAGTAAATTGCAAGATATTAAAAAGAGCAATTTTTCCCAACACTTTTAACTATTCAAATGAGGAAAATGAGGCCCTAACACATTTCAGTTTTTTTCTCTTTCTTTCTAAAAATCAGCTCCTATGAATGCTAAACTTTCCTCAACTTTAACTTAAAAAAGTCCAAACCAAGCCACCTCCAAAAACCAACGAAGCAAGCAACCAAAAAAACCTCTCCTCTCCCCCTCAAAGAAACCCAAAATCACCACACCAAAAATACCCCAAACCCAGCAAATCTACAAAAAAGTGAAGTTGTATGTCACAATCTGAAATCTCTTTGATGACCTCTATTGAGTGAAGTGCTCTTGTAGTATTCATCTTCAGCTAAAATGGCCACAGTCTTATATGACATTGTACTGGTTTAAAAGTAAACCAGCAGGAGAAATAAACTCAAGAGAGATTACAAGTCAGAGTTACTACTTACTAAAAAGACTACAATAAATAGAATGATACAGAGAAAACTGTATAGTTTCTTTCACAAAGACAGATGTCTAACCTGGCACCCTGGGACAAGAATAGAACAATGTTCATGGTCCCCTGTGGTGCAAAGTAAAAGGAAAGGAAATCTGTTGGTCTGGATGATGGTCACAGCTCTGTCAAAGTAATGATGGCAGTCTTGTTGAGAGTGGCAGTCACAGTCCTGTTGAAGTCCTCCTCTTGATCTGACAGGTGGTACAAGAAGTCCCAAAACCCCAAGATCACATATGCTCAGCTTCAAGTGGGAATGCCCAGTACCCCCCCCAGGGTGGAGAGTTTCGCAATGGATGATTTAACTCTGTGGGTCATGGGATATTTTGGAATCTTTGATGGTCTAGGTCACAGCAGTTGCCTATTATGCCAGCCCAGTGTTGCCCACTAGCAGAGGTGCCCCTCGGGCTGGGTGTGAAGATGCTAATGCCTCTCCGGAGGGGAGGTTTCACAAATGAGTGACTCCGTTAGAAACATTACCCTGCCTGGCAGAGTTCTTTAACACCCATTTTGTAGCCTGAGGTGTCTGGTGTGCCCTGGGCAGCTGCTGCAAATGATCCATTATTAACAGTCCTTCAGAAATTACATAGAGGGTGTAGAATACACAGTTTTGGTTATGCCCACATAGTGATAAACTGGTCCCAGCCCCTGTAACTAGGACAGACATGAACCCAGATTTTCAAATATACTCTTATCTCTTTAGCAGGATCAGAGAAACTGCCACATGATCAGACTCATGGTGAACTCCCAGCAACCTTTCTCTAACACTAGTCAAAACTGCATGCAGAACTAGATCCTTCAGAGGAATGAAGGGGATACTTAGAAGTAGGAAGGCACAGAATAGAGAGAAAAATTCTTCCAAACTGATGAAAAACAGTGAGATACTTTGCTCTCCAGCAAGGGGGAAAATCATAGGATTTCCAGGGGACCCCTGGATACTGAGGTCCCTGTCAACCAGTGCACACTGTATCCCACAAAAATGAATGTGTACAACGTGTGACTTTTGATGACTATAAATGTGGGCTGATGGAAACTGAGAAATAGTTAGAAACTGTTTTCTAGTAACTGGATACACTTCTTTGTAGATTTCTTTTTTTTTCTGATGATATGAACCCCTCTGAGAAGCCCAAAGATTTGATTAAAACAGCAGATGTCTAATATATAAGGAGACAATTCTCAGACAAGTCCTAAATTACCTTGAGACCTCTGAACTTTTTTCTCATGTAGACCATAATCCCATGAAAGTCAACCTTTCACTTTTTAGCCCTACTTCACCCCTTCCCAATCTTTAAGCCAGGGTGCACATGGCCTTTCAGGGATACTTGAAAAGAATCTAGTTGCTGCCAAATACTTCAGAAAATGAGTGTCTCCCTCTTTAAATTCTTGGCAGAAGGTCATTTTTTTTTTTTTTCTTTTTGTAGTTTAGTTTTCTCATGCTAACATTGCACATATCACTTCTTAAAATAACTGGAACAAGATTGCATGCACTATTGAGTCAAAGAATCCACGAAGTGCATCATTTGGTGCATAAATCTCAAGTTATGAACGGTTGGGGAGAGAACATAAGGTTTTTATTGAGTCCTTCATCTGGCAGAGTTTCCCTCAATTTCCGAGGGATTTGCCTTGATGAAAGATGTCAATACTTGACCTTAGAACTACCTTCTAAATAGGGGACTGTTTCACTGGGTGAATCAGATGATTATTTCTTTTTTATGGGGCATCTTAGTATTTCTTTGCAAATTAGCAAAGCATACACAGAAATGTAGGGCAAGCCCTGACTACCTGAATTTCTGAAAGGTGCCAACATACCCTACGACTGAGGTTAAATTAGGAGGAGTGAATGTGTAGGAAAAAGTACCACTGCCTACATTTTACTGTGATGCATTGCTTGAGCCCTGTGGTGTTGACAGTGTGTCTCAGGTTATATCCTCATTGCACCTACCTCTTGAGCTTAGGGAGGTAATTAGGTGACGCTGTATTATGTAGATGTAACTTCAAAAAGGTGAGTATTAAGTATCCCTGTGCTTGAAAACCCTAACACAATGGTTTTTGATAGGACTGAATTTCTGCCCTTGGAAACAAACAGCTTTGTACTTGGTTTAATGAAGAACACATCTCATGCTCTCTTGGATAACATTTGCTGTACTAGATATATAACTGAGCCACCTAAGTCCTGATAAGGTGAGTAGGGAAAGAAGAGGAATTTCTGAGTCCTAGACATCAATTTAAAAGAGATGTTGGATGGAGGTGTGAAATGCCAAATTTCTGAAGTAATAATCCAGGCTGCCAGGAGTACACTCTACTCAGGTGAGGGAATGTGTTCCTTTATCACCATCTGGTTTTCCTCATCCTTCAGCAACAGCACTGGAAGATTCTTCAGCTGTGAAAACATTGTTGCTGTGATCCCAGATGAGGCACTTATTGAATCAGGTTGGAGATGCTGCTTGTCTCTAGAAGGAGCTTGAGACATGCATGATTCTAAGTCAGGTGCTTAATCTCAGGTCTGAATATTAAGGTATGGATGAAAGTTCATTTTCTTTTCTTTCTTTTTCTTTTTTTTTTTTTTTTTTTTTTTTTTTTTTTTTTTTTGGGTTTTTGGGTTTTTTTGTTATAAACTGTTTGTATCTAACATTTTCCTTCAAAGGACTACCCACCTCTTGTCTTAAGCTAGCTTTTCTTATTTGACTTTTCCACTAAGAAAAATAAACTTGCTGCACAAGATCCTAATCTGTCACTTTGCAAGTGTGTCACATTAATCCACACGAAATATATGCCTTTTCATTCATCACAAAACTCTTTTTGTCACATGACTGCATCTCTAATTGGGATGTCCATTTATATCACAACACATCCTGCAAATTCACCAGATTACTTTAATTAACAAATAAGGAAATTAGACCACTGTAAGTTTTGTATAAAGCCAGCAACTATATCAGACCAGAGAAGCTTGCCTGAAGGCAGTGCTCCAGGTCTCAGGAAATTGCATACCTGTGTTTCTGAATATGTAAACCAGACAGTTCCTCCAGATTCCTGATAATAAACACTGCATAAAAAATTAGATAGTTAGGGTCTACAGCCTTTTTTTCATTAAATAATGTATTCTATAGAAATGAGGGCTACTTGACCGGCTCCACAAGTGGTAAACCTTGACATTCGAACTGTCACTTGATATCATCTGAGAATCTGCCTTAATTCATTTCTCTAATGGAAAACCGTTGTTCTTCACGGGCTTTGCATGATACCAAATCATTGCAAAAAGTCAAAGAGGCATCTAATTTTCCCTCATAAAAACAGTTTTAATTCAACTAACTTTAAAATGGAAAGTGGCATTATAAGCCCAACTGTCCTTGAAAGGTTTCTGTGCTTATTAGAGGAAAAGAATAAGGTTCTTCAAGGTAAGATGAGGTCTAAGGTTAATGTGACTGGTTGTAAATGTAGGCATGGGGATCTTTTGTTCAGAGGCAATATGATAAGCTGTGGTAAGAATTAGTTGATTTAAATGGTACATTAGGTGACAACAGAAGTAGTATCAGCCTCTGGTAAAGTACTGCTCTGATTCTAGTTATTGTTTTTAATGGTTAATAACATGTGGGGGATTAGAGAAATTTCACTTGTGGCATCCACAGGGGTTAATTTGTTTTGCTCCATGATTTGAATTATTGCATTTGGGCGGGGGGGGGGAGGAGGAAGAAAAAGGTGAAAAAAATTTCTTAAATTAAAAGTAGAATGAGACTTGTCAATATTTTACACTATTTCTATGTGAACTGGCTTTATACAAACAAATATTTTCAAACCTTGGAGTTTTTTGCATAAGGCTGAAAGTACCCAGCATGTCATTCATTTCTATTCCTGCAGAAATATAAAGAACATATTTTCCTTACATTTACTACTGTAAGAAATTAATTTCATGTGGCTCGTAGCATCATAAGAACCTGAATGGGTAGAGAAATCTACACCAGAAATGCCAGGGCAAAACTTGCTTGAGAAGTCAGATGTGTTGTCAAAAGTTAGTGCTATTTTCAGTTATGGGTCAGAAATTATTAATAGATAGAAACATTGCCAATAGTTTGGAGATGGTCAGTAGGTCTGACAAAAGTAGGATATGTCAAGCTAGCCCAGTAGGATGATATTCTTTGTGAAGTAATAAAGAAACACAATGTCCATTTATACACCACCTGTTGAAAATTTTGTAGAATGAGCAGAATTGGTTTCTGAGTCACTGGACTGTAAGTAGTCATGGCTGCTGCTCTTCAGATCAGTTCTCCTGGTTTTATTTGTCATGTTTTCTTGTTGACTTCTGTATCTGGGCCAGCCAGGAGCAATCTAAGGCAGTAGTGCCTGTTTTGTTACTTTATCTACATTATTCATACGATCAGATAGTCACTGAATCTCAGTGGTCCTCTTGCCTACATCACAAATAGGTATAATATTCTTATCAACACTACTTCTACTACTATTTCTACAGATGGAAGATCATTTCTGCATTCCACAGCAGCCTATAGTCTGCAAAAAAATATTTCACATAGGCAGAAAAGTATTACTATACAGGAGCTATGGCTTCAGTTATCATTTCACTTTCTTCACGTTGTCCTACTTTCTATTTTTTTTTTTTCACCAAGTTGAGGACTCCTGTCAATCTCCTTGTGCCCCATCTCTGATTCTCTCACATGTACCTTAATCCTTGCTCTCCATAATGTTGTTTGCTATTCTTGCTCCTAGTTTGTTCCTGAATAATTTTATTGTCTTAGCAGCCCTGTCTCAAATATTCTCATGACCCCCATCATTGCTGTACATAGAATCGTTTAGGTTGGAAAAGACCTCTAGGATCATTGAGTCCAGCTGCTAACCCAGCACTGCCAAGCCTACCACTGTCATGTCCCTAAGTACCACATCTACACATCTTTTAAATACCCCCACGAATGGTGACTCCACTCTTTCCCCAAGTAGTGTACTCCAAGGCCTCCCCTGGTGCAACTTGAGACCTTTTCATCTCATCCTATTGCTTGTTACTCAGGAACAGAAACTGACCTCCATCTCACTACAAGCTCCTTTCAAGTAGTTGTGGAGAGCGGTAAGATCCCCCTGATCCTCCTTTTCTCCAGGTTAAACAACTCCATCTCCCTCAGCTACTCCTCATAGGACTTGCTCCAAATGTGCTCGGTTGCCCTTCTCTGGTCATGCTCCAGCACCTCAGTGTCTTTCTTGTACTGAGGGGGCCCAAAACTGAACACAGAAATCAAGTTGTGTCTCTAGCTCTCTCCTCCTGTCCCTATCTCATCATCCTAAAGCATAATTTGTTATTATTGCATTTATTTTTTGCTGTATTATCTTGGTCTAAGTCAGTCCCACAGCAGAATCAAGAACATAATGGACTGCACTTCCAACCATAAGTGTTATATATCAATGAATTAAGCAAGCTCTGTAGAGGTCTAACCCTGAACTAATCCTGGTTTCCTCCTGGGATAATAATGATAACAAGCACTGATCATAGCGCATTAGGTTTTTGCCATGAGACTACTCAGAAACAGCTGGATTTTGCCGTAGGTTCATCTTCTGCATAAGTCCACCATAGCAACCCCACTCCTTGTTCATACAATGTGTTTGGTTTGAGCAGAGAAGGCTCAAACTGACTTTTTGCCTGTCCTCTTGCTCTCCATACATATGTTAGCATGTTTTTTAGAGCATAGACAAATGCTCTAAAATGTGAGAAGAAGATGTTATTGATGTGACTATAAACTTTGAAATCCTGTTTCACTGGGATGTTTCTTTTCCCAGTCATGCCTTGCAGATAGCATGCAAGCATCTTAACAACTGAAAAGATGGGCAATTTACACAGTATACTCATCAACACTCACATTTTAGAAACTGTGCCTGATAGATACTCAGAAACTGTGAACACTCTGAGGTTTCTCCCTACTCTGTGCAGTGTCCACGGGTCAACAGGTGCCTACAAACACCCCAGAAACTGCATTTCCTCCACCTCTATGTCACACAGGGTGCATTGGACCTTACATGCAAAGACTGGCACTTCCTAGTGGTTTTGAAAAAGCTGACAGCATGATAAAAGAAATTATTTTCCTGCTGGAAGCATAATAGTGTGTAGAATATGCATCTACATATGTTGAATCTTTCTTGGTAATGACAACAGAAGCATTTCAACTTAGAAGAGCATGAATGGCTGACACAGGGTGAACTCGTGGAGCCAATCTTTGTCAGCGTTTCTAGAGGGCAATGTAATAACAGCAGGGGAAAAACCCAGCATCTACAAATGACCAAATGGAAAACAGTCTTCAGGAAGCATTTAAATTGAAGGACAGTTAAAATTTATGACTTAGACATTTAGGTTCGGGCTTTTCTGATCTTATATGTCAGAACACAGTCAGCTGTAAAGCGATACCACAAAATCATTGGTAATGAGTGAGATACAACTGTCAGACAGCAAAGTTTCAAGTGGAGTTCAAGATAAAGAGAAAAAATAAATTTATGGTCTGGGTGCTTGCAGCTTTCTGGTTTCGTTTGGTGGGGAAAATAGAAATGTCATCTTCAGAAGTAATATATTGAACTGTAAGTGGAAGGGAAAAAAAAGAAAAGTTGTCAACAAATAGTAAGGTTTAAAGCTTCCCAGACACATTTTATTGTCTTTTCTTGAAGAGTATATATTTTTCCTTTTTTTTAATTTTTTTTTTTTCCTCTTAAAACCTCACAGGAATCTGAAACAAAAGAACATTCTTCATTGTAATATACTGGGGAAAAATAGTTAAAAACTTGTGAGGACTTTATAGATGCCACATGCCAACATAATCTATCTAACCTGATATTCATGTAACTGTTCTACCACACATTATTCCAGAAAGTTATTAGCAAGTGAGTTGAAGAGAAATAACTTTCATAGAGTTATATATATATTGACAATATTGCCATGTAGCCATGTCTAATGCCTGAAAAATGGAATATGAAATGAAAGTTTCACAGCGTGGCGAAGCTGAAGAAAAGGCACACTTAAATAGATGATACACTGAAATCATTAAAGGTCAGAAGAGAGCTGCTCTGTTTCGTATTAGTTTGTGATTCAGCCCCTAGATTTCAGTGTTCTTTTGGAAAAGTCTGCAAAATTTTGATGATAAATTGTGTGCTTCCAGCACTCACCTTTGCAAATATGTATTATTTTACTACAAGATAAAAGACTGGGGATGGGTGACCGGCTACTCTTCAACTTCTTAAAGGTTGTTTCTGCTAAGGATCGAGTGTCACAATAGCATTTCTTTGATGCTGTGTTGTTACTCAGAGTGAAGGTAAGCTACAACTTATTTCCAAAGCATAATAAAGAACAAATTGAGGGGGAAATTGTCTTTTCTCATGCTTCAAATGCAGAACTTAATTCCAAATCTTTTGGGTCTTTTTTTTTCTTCTAAAGTCATAAGATCACAGGAAAACTCATATGGGAAAGGATTCCAGGAGGTCTGTAGTCCAATCTCTTTTCCAAGAAACATCAGAGATAAGACCAGGTAGCTCAGGGCTTTCTGCAGACTAGTCTTGAAAACCTTCAGTGATGGAGATGGCACAACTGCTCTGGACAACATGGCTGTCCTCAGAATGCAAAGCTTTTCCCTTCTATTCAGCCTGGAACTTTCTTGTTTCAAGTTAAGCATGTTGTCTTTCATCCTCCCACTATACACTGTGGTGAAGAGCCTGGATCTGTCTTCTCAATAATCGCCTCACAGATATCGGGGCCTGCTGTTAGGTGCCTCCTGGCTCAATAAGATTTTGTCTCCATCCTTACAGTTCCAAGTGCTCCAACCCCTATGGTCTTCTTGTTGTGTATCACTATCCTTTCTGTACTGCAATCCAAAGCTGGATGCAATATCTTACTGTGGTTAAGTAAGTGCTGAGTAAAACTCTTGATCCTGTTCCTGCTGCTTCAGCTCAGGATGCTCTTAGCCATCACCACTTTCAGGGCACAGGACTGTCTCATGATTACCTTTCTGTCCTTCCAGGACTTCCAGGTTCTTTCCAGCAGTACTACTTAGTAGGCTGAGAATAATAAAATACAAAGTTATTAAAAAGTGTATTTTAGTGGCTCATAACTTTGACCCAACTTAGTTTTTAGAACTTTCAACTTCTTGAATGTTCACTTTTCTTTCTTTGCAAATACAGGCTAGTAAGATCTAGGAGTTAATGTGACCTTTTGGTCTGAGCTTGTACTACATAGTGAATTGTTCAACCTTATCTGAAAACAATAGTAAAGGCAATAATATAAACAATCTCTACCTCCAGGCTAAGATGTTCCATCCCTTTTTCTCCTTGATTTCAGAGCAGCATTTGCAATAAGGCTTAGAGAAGATGAGCTGGCTAAACCCCCTCTGTTGATGAAATTGTTTGATGACAATATTACAGTGGAGCATACAGTGAAAATATTTTCACTGAGTTAATGTTGTTGTCCACTTTTGTATGCTCTGTCTCTAACCATTGTATTTTATTTTGAATCAATCATTATGGTTGAACAAAAATAATCATTTTTGCTTGCATTTTACTCCTAACCATACCAATGTATTCAGAACAGCCTAATTTTTCCTGAATAAGGCTTTGGATATCTTCAATATAAACCCAGAAAGAAGCAACTGAACCTTAGAACAAAATATGTGGAAAATGAAGTAAGTTACAGTGTCCTGCCTCTGTGTTTCATTAGGGAATAAGAAGGGGAAAATAATATTTCTAAACTCTAAAGATCACATCTGCTCACTCCAGAAGCTCAGTTAATTTGCTTTTTCCTGGGTGCTTTCAGCTTTTAATAACCTGCAGTGCTTATTTCCATTATCAGAGATCTTTCTTTGCAGAACTTCTGCATTTAAGATACTTCTTTTCAATAGCCTGACTTCTTTTGTACAGTTTCAAAGCCAATTCTTGATAACTGGTGGAAGAATAAGATATTTGGTGTTTCATAGAGATGTCAAATTAAAAAAAAAGCTTCAACATTCAGAAATCAAAGTCAGTGACAATTAATTAATCTAAATAATGTGTTTTGATGGGGGATATTCTGGGTTAAATGAAAAGACTGCTTAATTCATGGAAAAGGCATCTTTCTTTAAAGTCTGTGAGAAATTCAAGACCCCATCTAATATTAACCTCCTAATTCTATGCCATCTTGAAAAATACTCCATATTTTTTACAGAGCCAAACAATTAAAGCTTAGATCTACACCTGCTTCCTGCCTTGTTTCTGTTGTACCTACTTAATTAATACCCATATTTACATGGAAAATGACTTAAATATCCAGGTTAATTAGACAACTACATTAAGATATGCAGGAATTTGGATTTGGCTTCCTGCTGCTCCTTTTCTCCTTCCTGTGAAATTACTTTAAGTGTAAATATTGTGCTATATGTGTTTGATGCAGCAATATTGTTTTTTGAATTTGAACAGTGATGTCCATCAAGATTTCGCTTGGATTTTTCTGTTGAAAATTTCCTAACACATTTCTGCGAATTACAAGTCTGTAAGTGAGAATGTGAGATATGAATTTATGCAAATGGTATTGCAAACCTGCCCTGCTACCAAACAAACACTTTATGAGAATGAAAAAAGGTTGATGTTCCTGCTGTAAATCCTATGGGAAAACATAGACATCTGTTGTTAGAGGTTTATTCAACTTGCAAGTACTGGAGTTGGTAGAACCACTTTCCAGTCAATGGAGAAAAAAAAAAAAATGAGCACTTGCAGAATGTGTTTTCACTTATCCAAATAGAAATATGTAAAACCATTCAAATGAGTCATGTTTTTAAAGCATTTTTTCTTTTACTCCTCTTCTGGAGGAGCCCAAAGTGACTGTCTCAAATGTAGGCATCTGCATTACCAGATGCTAAAGTTACTGAGATAAATGTCCCTGAAGGAACCTGGTTTTGATGGTCAGGTTGCTAGCTTGATAACACAGTGTTCATCTTGAGTTTGGAAACATAGTTTATTTCCGTGCTGCTTCGGTGGGACCTTCCTATATGAAGCACAGCAAATAATTTTGAGTGAGAGACTACAAAGTATTTTCACATGCTAACCAGGAACTCTTTGAACAGAATTTCTTCTCATGTTTGAAAAGACATTTTTGTATAAACCTTATTAGAAGCTGAACTGTTTCTTCAATATGAAACTTTGTCATGCAGTTCTCAGTGTGGCTGAAATTTCATGCACATTTTCTCAAAGAGAACTGTATAATTTGCTACACTTTGTGGGAGCAGAGACACTTTTTCTGTCTGGGTTTTATGCTAACATAACTCATTGTGGCAAAACTGACGCAAACCCTTGATATTTACCTATCCACAGAATATGTCATAATTATAAAAAAGTCATGCCTTTAAACCAAGGAAAATTTAGATCATTCAACACAGTCAGATCACATGCAATTTTTATCATATAATATGCAAGACTGTGCTTCCTTCAATAAAGGACACTCTAACCCTTTCTTAATGGAGGACATCCTTCACGTCAAAAGTTTGGAGAAGCCATTTAATAAACCTAATGATACTCCTAATAGAAGAGGGGATGTCCTCAAAAAGATAGAGAGCATTTGGTTTCCCTGATCGCTAATAATTTTTTTTTTTCTTTTTAATATTATAGTCTAGTTAGTGATGCCATACTGATTGATGTATCTTATTTAGGTAAGTTTCATAAAAGCACTACATCTTCAATGATTTATAAGAATTGAATTGTGCTACAGGTAAATTAAACACTCTCTGGAAAATTTCTCAGATAGTATAGCTAAAACAATCCAGTTATGAAAGGCAGGTAGAATTAAATTACTTGCTTTTTAAAATTAAAACCAAGAAAAATTACATTTTGGCTAAGTTCCATGAAAGCAAAAAGAAATTGAAGAGATCTTGATACTTATCTTAAAGTTGCCTGTTATATCTTTTGTGCTTTCTAGTAAAAGCAAAGGTCTACAGAAGAAGTTTTAAGCAAAAATATAAATGAGCCCCTTATGCCAGGTAGAGAATTTTGTATTTATGAAACAGCTTCTAAATGTTCTTCTGTCTGCTGACACACTTATCTATCACCTTCTTTAAATATAGAAAATTTTTGCTTTAATGCTGCCTTGAATTTCAAGTTTGGTCACAGTGACCTAAGACTTGGCTGAATGAAGAGCAAAAAGTTCTGAGATGCCTGCTTAGCATGGTTTTCCTCCAGTCTGTTGATTATAGAGAGCAGGGAAAAGACTGATTTTTACTTCTACTTTTCATATTAAATTTTGACCCTACCTGGGGTCTTCAACAAAGCAATAATCCATTACTGAGGGCTCATGTTGACTCCAAGAGTTTTCATTTGAGTTGCAATAATACTTTTGTATGTTCTGTGAAATACTAGATAAATAGAGGGATATTAGATAGCAAACTTGTTGTTTCAGTCTGTCACCTTAAATCTCCTGTACAAATATTATCTAAGATTCTTGTTTTCAGGCTAAATGGTTTCTTTCTTACATTGTAAGCATAATTTAAAGAAACTAAATCAATCAAGACAAAAAGACACCCTGGTAAAGGTAGGAAAACTCTTAATCTTCTCTGTTGTATTAAATAATGAATGCCACAGAAACAAAATGGGGAAAGAAAGACCTTGAGTATTAAGGTAGATGTATTTAGAGCTGTTAAATAGTAGCAATTGAAATATGTTCTTCCTAATGTCCTGGATTCTATGCTGAAAGACAAGAGGGAAGTCACTAGGTTTTTAACACTGTCTTGTTCATTTAAAGTCTAAGCTCCTTGTGGACTAATCAGCTCTTGTCGGTATGCAATGTTGCGTATGTTGTGCAATGTTCTTCAGCATGGGACTTCTCTGGGAAAATTATCTGGAGTCTGAACTTTTGAATTTACTTATAGATATATATAATA